>CM029597.1:62338127-62938127 GCA_017311375.1 Mytilus coruscus | reverse complement strand
AAGTATAATCTAAAATTACCATTTTACACATATATACCCCAGCAGATGTTTTATGCATATTAATCAACATTTACCATTCATCCCCTTTATTGACACATATTTTAACTTTTATAGAGGCGAAAGCATCAAACTGTTAACATTTTATAAGATTTTCATAAAGTGTTAAAATTACAGTGAATTGAAATGGCAGAGAATGTCAAATTTCATAATTAATGCCAATTTCATTTCCAGGTTTTGAAATCAACAGATATTTTTATTCACAGCTTTTTTAATTGGTAGTTTCTGAAATATCTTTTACATTTTCGTTTGCATACATGTGTTGGTGCATGTAAGTTATTTTAAAAGTGCATGATCAACCATTGTTTGTTGCTAGAAAATAGGTCATTGTATATATTTATAGACAAATAAGTTTTTACCATTTAAGGGAATAAAAAAGGTCTAGCTACGTGTCTCATTTCACGACAGCCTTCTTCAAGAATACAACAACTATGGCTGCTTCAAGTTTGTATACATGATCGTATGAGTTTGACTTTGGCCAGGTGTAATTAAACATAACAAACTGTAAAGTCTTTGGTTTTCTCTGTTGTGTTTTGTGTGCTGTTGTTTATCTTTTCTTTGTTTTTTTCCTTTTTTGCCATGGCTATTTGTTGTCAAATTATGAGGGCCTGATGGGTTATTTTCGTTCTTCGTGATCGGCGCATTTTCGCTATCGTGATCCGTTTTTCTACAGATTTATACTCTTTTTATATTTTCTTGATCCGTGATCATGGAAATTTATTTTCTGTGAATCGTGATTGACAAAAAAATCAACTTGTGAATCGTGATGAGACCCCCCCATCAGGCCCCTCAATTATGATTTTGAATGTCCCTTTGTAAGGTTGTGTTATATTTATTTTGATTTAATTTTTTCAGATAAATATTAATAAAAGACCAGACGGAAAAGAATTAATTGAGAAGATTACCATTACAGAATAAATTGATGAAGAAGACCCATTGAAAAAATTCAAAATCTTAAGTCCTAAGCAACACCAAATTGACACAGCTGATCAACTGCCATATATATTTAACTAAAGTCTAAAAAAATGGTATGAAAAGTAATTATGAATATGAAATACAATTATATATATATAAAAAATGTGGACCTTTTTGCTTTTGTGGTCTCGAATGGTTTTACTTTCCTAATATATAAGGTAAAAGTCCAAGTCAGCCTTTTCCCGCCATTTAAAAAAATTTAAATATCTCAAAAAGGAGCTCCATAACCTATCAATATTTTTAGCTGATTTTGTTCCGTAACTAAATGCTCTTCTGACTTATAGTATCAATTTTAAATTCTAGATTTTTTTAATTTCATCTAAGTACATCCTTAAGTTTGAACCCTGCTATTGGCAAGGTGTGTTCAACCCTGATCTTGGTTGACTAAGATTGTTAGTTTTCCTGCTGACTAGTGTTGGTTCTCTGCACATAGTATGGCTTCCTGAACAATAATAAAAAATATGGCTGATATTAAATAGCCAGAAGATGATTCAAGTGCATCAACAATCAATCAATCTATGATTTGTAGCAGTGGAAGATCCAGGGGGCGGGTGTTCTGGGGGTTGGAACCTCCCCTTTTATTTGACGATCTATGCTTTTGAATGGGGACATATGGTTGGAACCCCCCTTTATTCTGGGTTTGAACCACTCCTCCCTTTTAAAAATGGCTGGATCTGCCCCTGTGTAGAGTACACAGAAATTAGAAATCCTGTCCTTGGTTTATTGTCTAGTCCAATGATCAATTATTTTAAAATGTATTAGTTTGTATTGGGCTATAATTAATTAGTTTTTACAGTTATCTTTGCTTTAAAGTTCATTTTATACATTTTTGGGGAAAAGAAGAATAATACTTATGCTACCCCACATAGTTTTATATATTTAGACGAAGAATGTTTCTGTCTTTGAAATATTCAATTAAAAATTGATTAAATTTTACCATGTCACCTTGAAGAGAAAAATATTGACGGTATGACAGAATGCACAGCAACCAACAAATTTAAAGTATGAAAATTGTGTATAGACCCCCTAGTTCTAAGTTCATCCTAGTATGATATCGTTGTAACTAGGGATATCTTTTATTATGGGTAGAATAGTACTAAACAACTCTACAACTCTGTCATAGATTTATGCATGAAATCTAAATTTATTTATATATTTTTTGTCGTACATTTCCTTTTAATGATTTCATACCTTTTCCCCACTTTTGGCTATGAATAAGTTTACTTTTATTTAAATATTTTATTGTTATATTTAAAACCTATTATTAAAAGCTAACGGATATAGTAAAGATCTTAAAGTACAGAGAATAAAAGAACGATGTTTTGGTCCAGAAATTCAAACAAAATATGGGACAAGGTATCTGTATGGTTTTTGCATTTAAAAGCTAAATAGAGGAAGTTTCACAATGAAATTCATAATTTAGAACATATTTTTTTCTCTCACTTTAATGTATATATGCATTATTAATTATTAAATACTAAATTACAACTGAAAAAGAGGTAATGTATATGAATAATTGATTGAAAGATAATATTTTATATGCAAAAATAAAAGTATATGAAAGAATATTAACTAGTTACAGTTACAAAAAGTTTTATCAATTTAATGCAGTTTAAATGTACTTGCAATGTTATTAAATAAAAATAAGAAGATGTGGTATGATTGCCAATGAGACAATTCTCCACCAGAGACAAAATGACGTAGAAGTTAGTAACTTTAGGTCATTGTATGGCATTCAATAATCAGCAAAAGCCATACCACATAGTCAGCTTTAAAAGATGTCTTTATGAAAATTGTAAAATAATTCAAACAATTAAGATAACGGCCTGATTTATGTACAAAATAATAAACGTATAACAAATATTATAAACAACAACAAACTTAACAAGCACTGAAAAACAGACACCTGACGGGGGAGTGGCACAAACAAAATGTGGCGGGGTTAAACATGTTTGCTGCTTGATCTGAGATTGTTAACACTGATGTCCTTTAAGTTTTGTCTTTTTGTGGTTACTTTATGTTCTCAGGGCTTACAGTCATAAAACTTTCGAGTAGGTTTATTGTATTCAAAGATCTTCTCTGAAACTACTAAACCATTTTCAACCAAACTTTGGGCAAATGATCTTTATGGTATCTAGTATAAAGTGTGTGTTTTTTATTCCGTTCAGTAAAACAAACATGGCTGCCACTGCTATAAATAGAACATAGGGGTAAAACGCAAGTTTTGGCTTATATCTCAAAAACTAAAGCAGTTAGAGGTAAAAATAATCAGCAGATCAAGATTTGGATATGCAGGTAATGTTTCAGATGAATTGGACACCCCCAATTTAGAGTTATTGTCCCTGAGATAGTAATTTTTATGAAATTTCTTTGTTTTTGGTTATGGTATTTATATCTTGAAAACTATTATAGATTAAGAGAAATTTTAAACAACAAAAATGTTCAGCAAAGTAAGATCTACCAATAAGTCTGAGAACTGAATTCGTCAATTTAGCTCTTGTAGGAGTTATTGCGCTCGAAAGATTTCTATTGAATTTTTCTATTGAATTTTTAAGTTCTTTTCAGACACTATCATGGATAGACAGAAGCTTTGAATGGCAAATATGTTCAGCAAAGTAAGACCTCCAAATAAGTCAACATGAAAGAAATCATCAATTGATCTCTTATAGGAGTTATTGCTCTTGAAAGATAATTTTTGTAGTTTTTTGCAGAAACTATGATATAGAGAGAATCTTTTAAAGGCAAAAATCTTAGCAAATTTAACAGTCTTCATGCTTAGCCAGAGGCCCAGCAGCCCAGGCTTGTAAAATTGCTTTCGGGCCTGTAAAAATCATCTCTACAGGCCAACAGAATATAATTAGAATTTTCCAAAAATTCAGCTCGGGGCCTGTAGATTCAAAAGTTTATTGTGAAGACTGAAATTAAATAAGTCAAATAACCGAAATTGCCAATTAACCCCTTATATTAAAGAGTTATTGCCATTAAAAAGATTATTTCTAACATTTTTTTTGTTTTTTTGCAGAAACTATGATAGATAGATAGAAATGACCTGTTTAAATAGCATTAATATACATTTTTTGTACTTTAAACAGCTAAATAAATTATTGATGCAATACCCATTAAAAAAACTCAAGGTGAGCGATTCAGGCTCTTAGGAGCCTCTTGTTTTGTGATGTTGAAGTTTAGAAGGTCTGGTTGTAAGCCTTTATATTTTATTTCCTCAGCCTTTGTTTGATAATGAAAATATTCTTTGGAAAATTATCATAATCAATATGGCCTCATTTTTAAAGATCTTTAACATATTAATGCAGATAAAATGTCCTTGACATCTCTTAGAAGATACTTCTAGAATTCTGTGCAACTCCCTGTTTTTGATTAGTTTGTATTTTCCATTAGTAAATCAGATCACAACGTTTTTAATTTTAAAAATGGAGGCCTCAGTGGCTGAGTAGTCTGAGTAGTTGATCTACAGTATCACTATCCTATCAACACTGAGGTTGTTAATTAGAACCACACATGTGGCAGGTGAGATTCCACTCCAAATTTAATTGGCTAGAATTGCCAGTTTTCTTGCCGAAGGTTTGTGGTTCTCATGGTGCACTCTGGTTTCCTCCGCCACTAAAAACTGGCCACAATGGTATACCCATGAGTGCTGAAAGTGGCTTTTAACACCAAGAATCAATCAATCAATTTAAAATGACTTGGTATACCTAAAGAGTAAATTTTTTCACTGAAGGACGAGTAAAGACTAATTTTAAAGAAAATTGTATAGTTCTAATATTATTTTTCTCAACTTTCATTTGGTATGATTTCAGCATTATTTGAAGAAAAAATATTTGTTGATTTTGAATTCACAAATATTGTATTTTTTTGCAATCCATTATTTAATGGAGCTCATTTTTAATAGTCCAGTGCTCATAAGTTTTCCTTCTGCACTTTTATTATAACCCCAGTATTGTCAGTTGCCTTTGTTGTAGTACTCTTGAACCCTGACCTAATATGACATCAGCAAATAGGGAGTATTGGAGAAAGCAAATTTAAATTGACATAATATTGTTCTAATAGTATTATATCGTTCTATCTCCCATTTAACACTAAAATAATATGCCACAATTCACTACGTAATTGTCAATTTATTGTATGTACAAACTGTTTATAATATCTTAGTACTCGGAACTACCCTTTGAATCAACATACTTCGTAGCTAATCCATGAATTTAAATATTGATGATCAAATAGAATAAATACAAGATTTGATAGTGCAGATTCTTGATGTTTTGACGCTTATGACTTGATTTAAATGATGTGGAATAAAAAAAATGAATAGATTTTCACTTAAAAAATGGACTTATTATTTAAACAACTGAAAATGAGTAAGTTATTAATAAAAGTAAGATTTGAAATTGTTATTTTTATATTTTCTATTTAAGGTAAAGTTTTATTTAAAATTTTACAGTTCTCTTCAACTTCTTATTTAATTTGACCTTCCAACAATTTTGATGCTAGGACCACTGGTCAGTCTTATGAAGACCAAACTTTAACTTAGTGTACTATTATAAATTAACAGCGTGATTTCTTTGATGATTTTTATTTATCACCTTTTTTGATAGTTTGCACTTTGATATAAACACAAATTCATTTCATTACATGTAAATAAAAATCTGAGAATGTTATAACAATCTGATGAAAAAACATGTGACTTACAAATGAGAGATTTTTACTGTACTTGTTTCCTATTTAAAGTAAAGTTTCATTTTGAATGCCTGATTTGGCACAATTTGCTATGAATATTTAGGTTTCGGTTCTCTTCAACTTCATATTTAATTTGACCTTTCAATTATTTTGATCTTAGGACCACTGGTGAGTCTTGTACATGTGTAGATAAAATGTGCATATGCTGGGGACTAAATTGTATTTGATATCTTGGATGAGTTTTTTATAATGTCTGTCATATTTGTTTTTCCTTAATTGTTTTGTTATGAATTAGGGTGTTAGTTTTCTCAATTGAATTGTTTCATATTTTTCATGTCGGGGCCTTTTATAGCTGACTATACAGTATGGGTTTTTCTCATTGTTGAAGGCAGTACGGTTGCCTATAATTGCTTACATCCACTTTATTTGAACTTTGGTGGATAGTTGTCTCATTGGCAATCATACGTCATCTCCTTATTTTTATATTTAGTTTGCATTTAGAAATAATACAATTGTATGTCAAATTCTGGGAATGTTCATAAATAACAATCTGATGAAATGAACTTGACTTACAAAAAAAGAGATTTTTACAACAACATCAAGAATCCAAGAAAATACAATTTTTCATCAATCCACGAAAAATTGATACCCATGAAATTGAATTAATCCACAGTATTTGGATGTTTATCTATCACGGAAAACCGTTTTGTTGACCTTTAGATGTCACACTAAATCATCTTATATTCATATTTACTATTTACAAAGTTAATTTTTTCATATTTATTAACTACTAAGGTTTTGTATAGTACATACAAAATGATCTGATCAGTTAAAAATCTCTCTTTGTGGAAAAGGACTTAATATTTTTGGACCTCTGCTGACTGCTTGACAGAGTCCGGGGTCATGTCCATCCTTCTGTTTGTCTGTCCATCACACTTTTGGTTTCCAGATGATAAATAGAGAACTGCTTTTGAAATTAATTGAAATTCTAATAGATTATTTTAGACCGGATTGTTTGGAATGTTTTAAACAAAATCATGATCTCTTAGTTGCTGTGGGTGGGGGTATCGATGATAACTGGATCACTAGTTCATATAGGGGCTCATAGCCCCATACTGCCACAATATGAAAGATTGAAATAAGTTACCAAAATTTTTTCAATTGATTTTTTGTTTTTAACTATTTCTGTCTTAACTTGATGCTGAAACTTTTTCTTTTGCAAAAACTTTCACTTTTTTTCTTTAGCAAAAACTGTATGACAACTATTATAATTACGAAGTCCAAATTGAGTTATCTAAATTTAAACAATTTGTTTCAAAAGTATTTTAATTCTATTTTTATTTCATGCAATCAAGAAAAATAAATGATACTTTAGATCTGTTTAAATGGAAACATTTTGAGTTGTATTAATATATCCTGTATGAATAGTTAAAATTTAATTTTCTACATTTAAACATTTGGATTCAAAAGTATTTTCAATTATTTTAATATCATTCATATTTACTTGCACCGCCCCTGAGCTTAGATGTAACAGTATTCAATTATAGATAGAATTTTCTGCAATTTTAATAATGAATAAAGAAATAATCGAATTTTTTGCAACAATTTAATAAATTTTGACGAACAGATTTAGACAAATTATATTATTGGTCTGTATTCCAATGTGCTGATTCATTTTGATTAATCAATTTCAATAAATCACCTTTATCATATAAAGCATGGAATTTATTAATGAAAATACCTTTTAACATATCGTATTGAACACACAATAATATTTTACATTAAAATCATGTATTTGAAATATTATTGCTTGTTGTTAAAGTTCAGGGTTTTACTTCAAAAAAAAAAACAAAAACAATTTACAATACTATTGATATTAAATTCATGTATTTGAAATTTATTGCATGTTATTATAGCTGTTTTACTTGAAGAAAAAGAGGGTCAGAATTTGAATAAATTGAAACCACAAATTAAATGCTACTTTTTTTAGTAGGTTAAAAGAAAAGAAATAAAATCTTTCTTTTATTCTTCCAATGCATATGAATATAAGAAGGCAATGTGTATATTTCAATGAGAAAGGATCCTAATGACACAAGAAAAGAAAATTTTTTAACTTTTCCTCTTGTTCAATTGCGCCTGTCCCAAGTCTGGAACTGGACGTTAAGCAACCAACAATCAATCAATGAATCGTCAGTGTGGTTGTCATTAGTAATATTTGTTTCAATGTGGAGGTTGAAAAAGATATATTTAATTTCTTGTCTTCCCAAACTGATGTGTTTCAGTACTTATATATACATTCATGGCTTTCAAACATATGGTTCTGAGCGTTCCTGATGTAATTAATTCTAGAAAAGCACTTTGGAAGCATAAAAATTTATAAAGTGTTAATATTTTAATTTTTTTTTATCTGAGAAATCAGCTGCTCAAACTAACAGCTTTACTGGACTTTACCATGTTGTCGCATCAACATTAACACTTTTTAAATGCAGAAAAAGTAATAAATTAAAAGAAGATTCAATTAAACTTGACCTATTTAACCTGATCTGACTGAGACACATATACAAGTAACTGATTTATACTTTGACTTGAAACCCACAATTGACATGGCAATTGTTTTTAAAATAAAAGTTAAAACTATTGGGCATAGCTAGCTAGCTAGATGACAGAGTTTAGTGAATTACATTTTAGTCTACCAGTATAATTAAACAAACATGATCACCATTACTGAAAATAGAAGAGGTTTAAAATATAGATAATATAAAGTCTTAGAACAGACCAGCTGAAAGTAAAGCTAGGTTAAATTACCAGGCAATGAAATGTTGTTAGTTATGTATTTTGAGAGTTCTATGAATTATTTTAGTTATTCATAGTTTCAAGTATACTTACTCTGTACTTTATTTTGCCTTTTAACTTTTTGAATTGAGTGTCACTGATGAGTTTTTTGTAGACGAAACACACGTCTGGCATAAAAAAAATTAAGCTTGGTATCTATGATGAGTTTATTTATAGATGAACAGAAAACGTAGGTTTTACTTTTAACGTTTTTAGCTGTATGGCCCACTTACTTTGTCATGTATTGTGGTAATGTAGCCACTGGGTAAATACTTAATTTCTTTTATCCTGAAAATGCACATATTAGCTGGAAAAAATTTATATACTTGGATTATTTTAATCACAATTATATAACAGAATATTGAGTCATAATCATATAACAGAATTTTGAGTTACTCCTTAACCATAAATTTTTTGGGGCTACCGGTAGCAACACATGGAATTTTACACACTTCCATATCATCCTTCAGACTATTATGCAGAGGAAAAAATTGTTTTACAGACTATACAATTGCAAGGTTACATATCTTGCTAATATGGTTTTTTATCAGATTGTTTTTATGCCCCACCTAGGGGCATTATGTTTTTCAGTCTGCGTCCTTCGTCCGTCTGTCCCGCTTCACTGGTTAAAGTTTTTGGTCAAGGTAGTTTTTGATGAAGTTGAAGTCCAATCAACTTGAAACTTAGTACACATGTTCCCTATGATATGATCTTTCTAATTTTAATGCCAAATTAGAGTTTTGACCCCAATTTCACGGTCCACGGAAAATAGAAAATGATAGTGCGAGTAGGGCATCCGTGTACTATGGACACATTCTTGTTTGTTTTTATTCACATTCCATAGCACGACATGGATTTTTATTGAAAGCACAAAAATTGAAAATCTCAGGTTTTGACCAAGAACTAGGTGCACAGTGACCTTATGTGACTTACATTCTCAGCATTTGGTCTTTGGTTGATAATTGTCTCATAGCTATATGTAATTATACCACAATTCTTTACAACAATTTTTAGCTCACCTGGCCGAAGGGCCAAGTGAGCTTTTCTCATCACTTGGCGTCCGTCGTCCGTCGTCGTTGTGAACTTTTTTCATTTTGAACTTCTTCTAGAGAACCACTGAATTGAATGAAACCAAACATGGCGTGAAATTTCCTTATGAGGTGCTGACCAAGTGTTGTTACTTTGTAGCTGATCCATCATCCAAGATGGCCGCCAGTGGGGGACTTCGTTTAACATAGGACCCTATGGACAATACATACAAATGTCTTCTTTTATAGAACCACTGAATAGAATGAAACCAAACATGGCATGAATGTTCCTTATGAGGTGCTGACCAAGTGTTGTTACTTTGAAGCGGATCCATCATCCAAGATGGCCGCCAGAGGGGACTTAGTTTAACATAGAACCCTAAGGAAATACATACAAATGTCTCTTTTAGAAAACCACTATATGGAATGAAAAAAACATGGCATGAATGTTCCTTATGAGATGCTGACCAAGTGCTGTAACTTTGTAGGCGATCAATCATCCAAGATTGCCGCCAGCAGGGACTTAGTTTAACATAGGACCCTAAGGACAATACATACAAATGTCTTCTTTTAGAGAACCACTGAATGGAATGAAACCAAACATGGCATGAATGTTCCTTATGAGGTGCTGACCAAGTGTTGTTACTTTGAAGCGGATCCATCATCCAAGATGGCGGCCAGAGAGGGACTTAGTTTAACATAGGACCCTATGGGAAATACATACAAATGTCTTCTTTTAGAGAACCACTGAATAGAATGAAATAAAACATAACATGAATGTTCCTTATGAGGTGCTGACAAAGTGTTGTAACTTTGTAGCCAAACAATCATCCAAGATGGCTGCCAGCGGGGACTTAGTTTAACATTGGACCCTATGGACAATACATACAAATGTCTTCTTTTAGAGAACCACTGAATGGAATGAAACCAAACATGACATGAATGTTCCTTATGAGGTGCTGACCAAGTGTTGTTACTTTGTAGCCAATCAATCATCCAAGATGGCTGCCAGAGGGGAACTTAGTTTAACAAAGGACCCTATGTGAAATACATACAAAAGTCTTCTTTTGAAGAACCACTGAATGGGATTAAACCAAACATGGCATGAATGTTCCTTATGAGGTGCTGACCAAGTGTTGTTACTTTGTAGCAAATCCATCAACCAAAATAGCTGCCAATGGGGGACTTAGTTTAACAAAGGTGCATGAAGTGTTGCTACTGTGTTGCCAATTTACTGTTCAAGATGGCCACCAGGATTTTTTTTATTAAATTACGGGGCAAATATTAAACCAAATTTGGCCTCAATCATTATTAAGGTATCTGTTATGATTTTAATCTATTTTTACATGATTTCTAAAACCAAAGTAGAATCAGGTGAGCGACACAGGCTCTTGAGAGCCTCTAGTTTTTAAAAGTTTTCACACCAATTTCTATATTGATACTATGAATGAAGCATAATGTCTATCGCTTAATACACATTTTTTTTAGCAAGTTTGCTTGATTTTGACGCAAAGAAACCCAGCCTTATTTATTGTAAAATAGAACCTGAGTAGCATGCATATGACCTGTTAAGAAACAAATAGTTGTCTCATTGGCAATCATACCACATCTCCTTATTTTTATAAAGGTGTGTAAATAAGTTAATGCCATTAAGAAACAATAATATTTTCCACAGTTTGATGACAAATAATACAATTATTTCATCAAATATATACTTCTGACTTAAATTTCAAATTGACAGCAATTTTTCAGATAAAATTAAAATTTGTGTAGTTGACCACATTTTACTTTCATTTTGATCATTTTAATGGGAGTTATTGGATTTTGACCATATTTTGACTTATATCCTACCACAATGACACAATTTAATTGGTCATTTATACAGTGCTGCAAACATTTCACTATGGCGTAGAAATCTTGCCTGAATCATTATGCATGTCAGGGCCTTTTATAACTGACTATTCATTATGGGTTTTGCCCATTGTTGAAGGTCCCATGGTGACCTATAGTTTCTTTACATTTACCTTATTTGGTCTCTGTTGGATAGTTGTCTCACAGCTTTGCAATCACATCTCCTTATTCTTTTGCAACAAAGTTTTCACACCAATTTCTATATTGATACTATGAATGAATGATGACGTCTCAAGCTTTTAATGAACTTTTTTAGCAAGTTTGCTGGATTCTGACGCAAAGAAATCCAACCTTATTTATAATTGTTATATAGAACAAGTAACATAGCCAGTCTTAAGAAACACTTAAAGGTGTTTAAATAAGATAACCTCATTAAGAAACAATAGTATTTTCAACAGTTTGGCGACATGTATTAAAATTAATTGATTATACATGTTTATATAAATGTATCAGATACATAGAAACCAAATTATCACTGTAATTGTGTGAAAATCTGAAAAACCTGCTGTCAGTTTGAACCTTTAGTCATAATTTTATATGACTAAAGGTCCAAACTGACAGCAGGACTAAAGGTTCAAACTGACAGCAGGACTAAAGGTCCAAACTGACAGCAGGACTAAAGGTCCAGACTGACAGCAGGACTAAAGGTCCAAACTGACAGCAGGACTAAAGGTCCAAACTGACAGCAGGACTAAAGGTCCAAACTGACAGCAGGACTAAAGGTCCAAACTGACAGCAGGACTAAATGTCCAAACTGACAGCAGGACTAAAGGTTCAAACTGACAGCAGGACTAAATGTTCAAACTCACAGCAGGACTAAAGGTCCAAACTAACATCAGGATTTAAGGTCCAAACTGAGAGCAGGTTTTTCAGATATTTACACAATTATAGTGATAAAATTAGTTTCTATATATAGTATGTTTTCTCAAACTGAAATTTAAAGTGTTAGGTAAAAAAATGACTTAAAAATATTCTCTGAATTTTCTAGGTAAGTTTTGACTTAACTTTGATGAGATTGTCCTTGGATGGTAGATTGCTGTAATCACTACATAATATAAAAAATGATTAAAAATTTTGGGTTGGGATTATGAAAAAAGTAAAACAACAAAAATACAGAAAACGATTTTTTATACAGTATAAGTTTTGTAGTAAATTGATACACAACAAATCTGACGACTTAGGTGATTTGGAATTTTAACATTACTAGAAACTTTTGTATTTGTTTAAGATACTAAGTTGGCTGTGTTCGTACAAGTTAAAAAAAGCAAAAAAAAATTGACCTACATGTATATAGGACACTACCTTCTTGAATTATGAACCACATAATTAAAATCAATTATAGAGACAATTAAAGCATGAAGTTTTAAACCCACACTAAAATTTAGTTCCTATGCAGTATTATTTCTCAATCTGAAATTAATCCCAATAAAAAATATTATAATCCCCATGAAATTAATTTGAGACAAAAAGCATATATGTTACGAAAATATACAGTATTTGCAGTATTGTTTAACTAACCTTGAAGCTCATTTTCATTTAAAAGCAGTGAAAAAAACACCATTGAAAATTAATCATCTTTTTTTAAGATAACAGAACGCTTTCTAATGCAAAATGTTTGGTATAAGAATATAAGAATAAGAATATTTATTGAATCCAATTAAAGGGCCTGTTTCGAGCATATATATATATATATATATGGTATTAGTTATACAGCAATTTTAAGAAATATTAATTAAAAATAAATGAATAAATAACTATACTCCATACCAGATGGTGTTTGAAAATAAATAAAATAGAATATGAACCCTCTCTAATACATAAAAAATAAACTACATCACTACTACATGTATATTTATAGTTTCTGGAATGCAAATTTTCTCTCATTTCAAAACAAGTACTTATAAATCTTGACACTGACATATTAACATTTTCAGACTCACAGGACATCAACCAAATAAACTGTTCGTTCTTTGAAATATAAGTTGAAAGTTGAAGTTTTTACATTGAATGCATGCTTCATTAAGAATAAATTCCTTTCCTTTTCGTATGCAGTGCATTCCATTAAAAAAAGAATATATATGTATATGTGACTTTGAGATGATGAACTGCAATACAGTGCTGTCCCTGTGCTGTTGGGTTATGTCCTTTCATTTTTCCATTGTTGAAAATTCATATATATTTACGTGGAAATAGTTTCTTGCGATATTTCCTTAATTTATCAAAGAGTAATGAACATAAATGACAGTTATTTGTTAAAAGATTAATTCAAATAAATAAAATTTGTCAATAGCCTCATGTACAAATGAATTTTCATTGTGAATGCATTTTATTTCCGTTGAATAAACAGACCTTTCATTAACACGAAGACACAATAGTTAAATCATTTGTATCGCAGTGAAAGCATGGATTTTAATAAGGACATTGTTAAAGGATAAACTTTAATCATTCGGGGATGTCGCTGTAATTATTAAATGTAGGCTGGCAATTTAAAATAATCAAATTTCAACAGCGGTAGGGGGTAAAATTATTATTACGCTGTTACCCCCTGTGATTTACAATTTTAATATATACATTCAATTGTAGTAGCTAATTATCACGGCTTTTAGTGTGCATTCGTCTGTAGCTATTAAAAGATTGCAATTAAATGACCTATCCGAATATCATGAAATATACCAATCTAATAAATAGATATCAAATATGTTGCACGATTTAATGTCAAATGACACACACTTGAATGAGTGCCCTCTGACTTAATAAAGTAATTTAATTAATTGTTAATACATCTTTTAATAAAGGTCTGATTTGTTGAAACATCGTAACAATATCTTCGCCAAACTACAGGGGATATGTTTATACTTACCACAAATACTGCTACAGGGTAAATGTGTTATTTTTTAATACAAAAACAGATGCTGGGAAGAGCAAGGAACTTTGTTGAACGATATACATGTTTTTTGTCACAAAAAGTAGATGCTGTGAAAAGTGAGAAAACTATAATGTCATGTGACTTATTTTTCGTTACAGGATTTATTAGCACCTTCTGTGTAATATAAAAGATGGCTTACCGTGAAACAATAGTCCGTCTGCTGTTGTGCTGGGGAAGATGAAATCTGAGGTAAAGTTAACTAATAAAGGATTTTTTTCCTTTTTTTTTTTTTTTGACTTATTGTTATTATTGAGACTAATAGGACAGAATCCTTCTCATAATTTTTTATTCTGACATATCTGTTTTATGATCTGATATTTTGTGAAAACTTGCTTTATTAATTGTTGATGTTTTTCTATTGGATGTTATTTCTTTTTATATATTTTTGGTTGTTTTGTTTTTTTAAATGAAGTGTAGCAATAAAATGGTTTATTTTTATTGTTAAAATGAAATATATTAAATGAAAACAAACTTTTAAAATATTTTCTTCTTCGTAAAATTAATTAATAAACTTCTATTGAATTTTGTAAATAACTTTTGATTAATTGAAAAGTTTTAAGCATAATTTGTCATTTATACATCAGAATGTTTACCTTTTCTCTTGAAGTCCTCAATTGCTATTTCATTTAAAAAATAACACTTAAAGCTATTGTGCAAAGATAAAAAAAAAAAAAAAAAAAATTCACAATTTAAATTGTGCATTTATTATTGCCAATACCATAAATACATATATTTTTATGATGTTTTTATTATTGCAAATATTGTGGCAAGATAGGTTTCACAAAAGAAGAACTGGCATTTAATTTTTGATAGCATTATTTGTATATAGCATTTCCTGAAATTACAATGATTAATCTCTGATTGTTTGTCCATTGTACTGCAATCACAATAATAAATGCATGCACAAATTTTTAAACAATATTCAACAATCCGCACTGACGGGATTAATGTAACTTCTGCACATTTTCAGAGATTAGAACTAGATTTTTGATTAAAACCCCCAATGGAATCCATGGGTTAAGAAATCTGACTAAGTTTCTCTGCCTTAGGGGTACAACACCACCAACAAGGACATTTCCTGCTCATAGAGGATGTATCAAGCATGCAAACTGTCTTTTGAAAATGGGGACGTTTAATCCAGTATTTTATGTTAAATTAAGAAAGTTCCACATTCTCTTTATGTTTAAGAACCATAATTATAAAAAGGTGAAAAACATGATTCTTGCATTAAGTCTCCCTGGAATGCTGGAAGAGCACATTATATTGTAAAAAAAGTTTCTTAAAAATTTAAGAAAACAGAAACATAATAAGAGGCCGATTTATATAAAAACCTTGTAAATGTATTGACATTTTTAAAAATTGAATTATGTTCAAATTGAAAATATTTTGTAAACTTTTGAATAAAGGTTTTAATTAAATGTAAATATTTGATGATGCAGTATGACTTATATCAATATAGTGACATAATAAAAAAGTCTGATTCATAAGAAAGCATTATCAGGTTTAAGAAAGTATTTGGCTGATTTAAGGAACATTTCATATAATCATAGAGGACATGCATCATATTATGTTTAGCAGATAATCACAATTTATTTTCATGCGTGAAAATCTTTTGTGGCAAGGGCTGTGTTATATACTATACAAACATAAATTTTTAAAAGGGTTAAAATTTGTCTCTAAAATTAATTTTTTTGCAGATTTATTTACTTGTTTTCAAGTAGTTTTCTTAAAAGGTTGAAATGATATTATATTTTTAATTTTTATGGATTGTATCTACCAGTATATATCCACAAAAATACAAAATCACACCCCTGAATTGGAATTCTGCTTTCATGTATAGTTTTTCAGCTATTTTGAATCAGATGGACAAGAGTTTGTAATTTTTCTGTTATTTTCAAAGCTATTTTAAAAAAAGAAATGTTTTAAAACTTGCATACATTGTTAAATGTGATTCAAGATTGAATTTTGCAAATTAAAAGAAAATTAAATGACAGAATATAGATAATAATGCTGTTAGCTTGTAAACTCACAAAAATTTGATAGTGATGAAATTCCTAAAATGTGTTATTTCTCTGGAGAAATATTAAGAATTGAATTATTATTATTACATGATAAAATAATTTTAAATCAAAATAAGGACAGAATTAGTTAAGTACACATGTACTTAAATTCAAAAATGTATTAATCGTCATTTAAATATTAATGTCCGGAAATTTTGTGTTATTAAATGTACTATAAAGTTCTTTCAATTGATTTATGTTAATGCAAATTTTAAGTTGTAAAATTAACATTTACTTTTTGTTGTTTTGTCAAATATTGTGGTGAACATGTGTATTTGTAAAGTAGAACCGTTATGATGAATGCAATGTTTAAACTTGTCAAAATTGTATCCTTGTTGAGATAATTTTTTTTATTAATAAACATAATATTTTTTTTATAAATCTGAATTTATTGAAATTCTAATTTTTTCTATGCTGTTGCAATTTTTACTCTTAACGTACATATCAATTCATGCTTTTCTCATACTGTCATGACATTGTGACACTAAATCCTTTGGATATGTACTGATTGATACTTTAATCCTGGGAAACATTATTTATTTATTATATGTTATTGTTCTTTAGTTGCTTACATCTGCATCATTTGGTACCTTATGGATAGTTGAATCATTGGCAACCATACAACATCTCCGTATTTTTATACTACTAAAATTTTTTTTTTAAATCACTGTCACTTTTTTACATCATAAAATATCTGTTACATGGAAATGACTGCTTATAACTGTTGACAGCTGATAGTATAACTAAAAATGGGTTAACATTGTTTCAGTTAAAAAAATTCTGCTAAATCTCATAATTTCTTGAAAATCAAAGGATTTAACATAACTTTTGTTATTGACAATTTCCTTGGCACTGTTATTTGGCAGTTATTTTCAACAACAGGTGTAAATATTTGTTTTTCATTCAGTGATTATTTTTTTTAAAGTCCCAAAGAGGCCCAAATAAGCATTTTTCTAGTTTCCAGACAATAACTTGTGGAATGGTGTATGGATTTCTCTGAAATTATACCACGTTTCCATACCACAAAGGGATGGTAAAAATTAGCTTTGAGGGGTTATGGCTCAAACCGTTTAGGAATTAGGGGCAAAAAAGAGGGAAAACAAGGGTGTCCTGGTTAATGGACAATTACTTAAGTACAAAACATTATTTAAAAGCAGTGTAAGGGAAGTAATTCAAACACAACGTTTTGAATTACCTCCCTTACACTGCTTTTAAATTATGTACAAAGAAATGTTGTATTGTCTTGAGGTGATTAGCTGTCAATTTATTTTTAGAAGTTACTATTTTAAAAATGCTGATGAAGGTAATTTAATTTTAGCCATGATTTTGTATGTCATTTTCTATTTTAAGACTTTTATGATGTTTTTAAATGGGTTATTATGATTGCAAAGTCCATTGGAAATTTGAATTGAGATTATGACCATATCTTGAGGGAAAGAATTTTTGTTTGGAAAAAAGGGAGGGGGGGGGGGGTCAATTCGCAACAGCATAGTGTATTGCACAAAAGCAAAAAAATGAATATAAATTCAAATCACATAACCAATTCAAGTTCTTTGACTACAGTTATTCTGTGTCAGAAACCTATTATGTTTCAAATATTTAATTACAATCCAAATTCAGACCTGTATCAAGTGCGAATATTGTGTCCATTTTTGCCCCAACTGTTCAGGGTTGGACCTCTGCGGTCGTATCCAGCTGCGCTCAGCGAAGCAATTTATTATGTTGGTAGTCATAATAGCCACCAAGACTACAAAATCTGGTCCTGCCTCATTTATGTGCACACTTGTCTTCTTTTATTCAGATTTATTCAGTTCTGACACAGTAGAATGGTGATGAAATATAAATAGAGGAAGGGTTTCTCAGACAGACAGGCAGAACAATAACTATATGCTCTATATAAGCCTCCTTTCTGCAGAACACCACCATGAGATATTTATTTATTTACAACTTTATTTGACTGCCGGTGATTTAGACATTGACTTAATTGTGTCGATATAAAGACCAATTATGTTAAACTTGAGGATTATTTGCTTTCTGGAAGCTTTCAAATATATAAGCGATGAAAATCATAATTTTTTTGTTTTTTTTTTCAGGTCATATTGAGTACCTTAGCAAGGAAGAAGCTGTATGTTAAACACCATGTTACAAATCAGTTTCAACAGGAAGTGACATCATCAATGATGATTGACTCTGGGTCACCTGATCACATGCAACTTAGCCATCAAGGTATGAATGAATCTGTATACAGTAAGGTCAGAAATTATTGCATGATTTTCTTAATGTGGTTGTTGGACAATTGATACAAATACAAGTTTAATTATTGCAAATTTTGGAAATGCTTCGTAGAAATCAAAATTTAAATTTGTGACGGTTTATTTTTAGCTACACCTATTTCGTCGCAATTTTCACATTAAATAAAAACATCACAAAAATTTCTACAAACAAAATGAGTTTCATTTAAAGACATAACATACAGTAGCATGGGCAGATAAAAATGTATCAAATTTTAACTTTTTTTTCCGCCAATATGCTACTTCGTGTAAGTGTGTTTTCTCAGCAAATTTTCCTTATCAACAGCCTTCAATTCAATGCCACTCTTCGTCTTCTTTGCATAAGTTTCCTATGGACAGGAACACCTCTAATAATATCAGAGTATAAGGGTAAATTTGTAGAGAAAAGGGATTATTTTTTAAATTACTGGTTTATTTTTTGTTGTTGTTGTATTGTATACAGTGAAATTAAAAATTTTCATGAATTTCAAAATAAAGAAAAAAGGGAAAATATCCTCTTGCGTTGTTTTGACCTTTGAGGAAGACAACATTCAACAAGCTGTTGACAACAATCATGGGGTGATAAACAATAGAATAAAAGTGTCAACAGATTAAAAATCAAGGAAAACAAATAAATATATAAAGTCAAGGATAACACACACGCCTAAATAACCTTTAAGAAATTTCTTCCTTGGAGAGATTTTGGTAGACTTTGTTTAGTTTATTTTAACAACTGTTGTTAATTGTTCAGTTTTTTTGTCTGGTATTTTCTCTCACCTTGACAAAGTCAAAAAGCAAGACCTAGGTATGCTGTTTCTGGCATCAGAGGCAGCATCGTCAACAGTGTATAAGTTTTTGATTAGGTCAGTTTATGGCGAACCACTAGTGGTAGGTCAATGATTTTTGGTATGCATATGTATTAGCATTGGCACATCTTATTTCCATGGAGATTGTTTGGCCTTGTACCTACCATCATGGTTCAACCAGGTTCATTGACTTTGAATATTTTGCATAACTTACATGTTAAAAAAAAATAACAAAAAGGCGAGACATATCTCAGTTTATTTACCTTATTATTTATTATTGTTATTATTTTTAAATGATTGTGAAAATTGTTGAGCTGTTTTGTATGAATTGTCGGTATTTTATACAGAATTTCTAGTAACGGTCATATAGCTCTTCAACTGTTTAGGTACTTATACATCCTTGGCTTTCAAATATTTGGCTTTGAGGGTTTCTGATGAAGGTTAAAAATGTGTTTCTTTTGAAATTTCTACACCAGATGGTATTTTTATGCCCTTGTTGCTAGGGGAAGCGGGCATTAAATGTTACCCATGACCGTCCCTCCGTCCGTCATATTTTCATTTCTGCACTCTTAACTTAAGTTTTTCTCATCCAAATTTTATGAAACTCATACACAATGCTAAAAACCAAAACTTGCAGACAGAGTTTTGAATTGGGCAATAAGTCACTTACAGTTCTAGGGTTATGCCCCCTTATAACTTTGACAATTGCAAATTTTTTCATTCCCCCACTCTTACTTAAGTTTGCCTCATGCAAATTTTATGAAACTCATACACAATGCTAAGAACCAAAACTTGCAGACAGAGTTCGAATTTGGGTAGTGATTTACTATAGGGTTGTAGAGTTATGCCCCTTTATAATGTGGAGAATTGCAGCTTGAGCGGGGGCATTCGTGTCCTCTTGACACTTTCTTCTTTTATTTGGATTAATGTCTCTTTTGTGTTTATGAAATGAGCATCTGTATAGGCCTGTTCTGGGCATTGTACAATGTACTGTCAACCAACTAATTTTTGCATATTTTTATACGACCGCAATAAATTAAAAAATTTTTGTCGTATATTGGTATCACTTTGTCGTCGTTGTCGTCAGCGTCGTCCGAAGACAGATGGTTTCCAGATAATAACTTTAGTATAAGTAAATAGAAATCAATAAAATTTTAACACAAGGTTTATAAACACAAAAGGAAGGTTGGGATTGATTTTGGGGGTTATGGTCCCAATGGTTTAGGAATTAGGGGCCAAAAAAGGGGCCCAAATAAACATTTTTGCAGTTGCCAGACAATAACTTGTGTTTAAGTGTATGAATCTCTCTGAAATTATACCACAAGTTTCCATACAACAAAGGGTGGTTATGGGGGGTTATGGCTCAAACCATTTAGCAATAGGGCAAAAAAGGGGGAAAAACAAGGGTTTTTATGGTTAAAGGACAATTTAGACAATTTAAAAGCAGTGTAAGGGAGGTAATCCAATCCATTTAAAGAATACTGTTGTATATATGTTTGATTACCTCCCTTACACTGCTTGTAAATTATGTATTAAGAAATGATGATTGTCTTGAGATGGTTAGCTGTAAATTTATTTTTAGAAGTTACTATTAATTAATATTAATTTTAACCATGACTGTATGTCATTTTATAATTTAATATTTTATGATGTATTTAAATGAGTAGTTATAGATTATTTTTGGAATAAGGAAAGGGGAATTGAAAAAAAAATTTTGGGGGATAAGAATTTGTGGGGGGCTACAATTTTTCTCATTTCAGAAATTAAAAAGAAAATTTCTTCAAATATTTTTTTTTTAGGAAAGGGGGGGGAGGGGGAATTCACAACAGCATAGTGTATTGCACAAAATCAAAACATTGAGTATAAATTCAAACCATATAACCAATTTTAAGTTCTTTGACTACACTTATTCTGTGTCAGAAACCTATTATGTGTCAAATATTTAATTACAATCCAAATTCAGACCTGTATCAAGCGCGAATAATGTGTCCATTTTGGCCGCAACTTTTCAGGGTTGGACATCTGCGGTTGTATCCAGCTGTGCTCAGCGAAGCAATTTATTGATTATGCGCTCAGCCCTTTCAAGCTCGACTTCACAGTAATTTATTTTCGTGATTTTCTCAATTTCTTGAATTATTCATATAAAGAGATGACCAAAATTTAAGATAACAGGTGTGCAACACAGGAACATTACAGTTTTGGTATTGCTTGAAGAAATGCATGATTTGTTTGAAACAAAAGTTTTTAGACAGCTTTAAGCCACATTTTTTTCCATATTTTCACTCCTGACATATTCATGTTTTTCTACATTTACTGTAAAACTTGTTCATGGTTTAAGGCTGTACAGTGACCTATAGTATTTAACTTCTATGTCATTTTATCTCTGGTGGAGAGTTGTCTCATTGGCAATTATACCACATCTTCTTATTTTTAAATTGTTTAATGTCCTTGTAATTTGATTTTTTTTCTTCAAATTTTTAGGAAATTCTTCACTATTAATACATAATCAAAGAGATTTCTCACAAGAAGTTAATGAGGAAAAATCACCTTTGATCTCCAGCAGTCGTAGTCCAAGTCACTCGCCAGATCGTGTTCAGATGGTACCAATAGAAGCTGAGCCCATGTCACTGGAAGTTTTGAAGGGTTCCATAACAGAAATGCGTCCATCGTTCCAAAGTGTGATCACTTGTGGACCAGGACTATGTGGAAACTCTCAACCTTTACAGAATGGGACTTGTGGAGAAATGTTTCCACGCACAAGTTTTATGGGTAGTGTAGGACTTAACTTGTGTACACCATCCAGCATGGATTCTCCAATTATCTCCCCTGTTTCAGTTCCTGTGATGAATGATATTACACAAGAGCATAATATGCAGGTAATGATTATACTCAAAAATGATTAAAATGACTTTTATTACTATTTTGTTAAATTTTGGTTTGATATTTCTATGTGATAATTTTCCATCTCAAACTACTCGACTTCGAATATTTTTTCTCAATCAAGAAGAGTGGGAACATGATGACGTTATAAGCTAATGTCATTGACTATGCCATGGAAAATAGTGATTAATGGATAATATATGGTCTTTTACCTCCAGGAAGTTTCTAAGCTATATTTCAGTTCAAGGTAATCCCCCTACAAAAAGATTGTAACTGAGATACTCCCTCTCATTTACATAACCATAGATAATTTGAATAAAAGTTAAAAGACAACCGAAGTTAAGACATTCAGCAGTTCAAACAATGAAACTTGCCCGTAGTTGTTATGCCCCCCCGTCACCGGAGGGGTCATTAAGTGTTACCCTTGTCCGTCTGTCCGTTCGTTCATCCTTCTGAACGTCTGCATGTACAGCCCAAAATTGGTTTCCGTTCTCTAACTTTAGTTTGCGTCAACCAAATGTTATGAAACTTATACACAATGCTTATAACCACAAAACACAGATCAAGTTCGAATTTGGGTGGCGTCACTTTTATCTTTCTCGAATTATGCCCCTTCTTAACCTTATATGCAAGCAGGGGCATCATCTGTGTCCCATGGACACATTTTCCATTTATTTATATTATGAAACAATAAATTTACAATTACTGAAGCTGAATTTCTGAATTGTTCTATGATACCATTTTATGGACTTCTAATTTATTTTTTTATTTCAGTGTTCTCCATCTCCTCCAAGTCAGAATTCAGAATCTGGCTCATTTGCAAGTCCAAAACAATTGTCTCCACAGATAATGTTTGACTGTCACTGGCTGAAATGTGATCAAAGCTTCTCTAATATGGACGACTTGGTTACCCATGTCAATGACCACCATGTCAAGGTTGAGCGACCAGATGTTGATTACCAGTGTAAATGGGATGGCTGTCCACGTAAAGGCAAAGGGTTCAATGCCAGGTATTTCTAAAGTTTTTCTTAACCAGAATCTCTGCTCGATTATCTACCCTTAGTTATCTAAAGGAGATAATAGTTATCTTTTAACTTTAACCAGTAATTGATTGGTTGTCTCCCCTTGATTTCACATATGCTCAGTAATCTACCCTTAGTTTTCAAAAGGGAGATAATTGATGGCAGAAATTGGTTAGTTGTCTCACCTTGAATTCTTATATGATTATATTTGATTTATTGATTGACAGCTGCTTAAAATTAACCTGGAATAATGCATGGAAATTCAAGATGATAACATTTAAATGAGATATTATGATACCATTCTTTACATTAGAAGTTGCATTCTTAGAAAATGCACAAAAGTAGAACATATTAGAGTTATTAGGCTATCTATCCCTAAACTTAATGTGATCAGAGAATAGTGTCCTCATTGTAAATATAATATAGTGTGTATTCTTCCAGGTATAAAATGCTGATCCACATCAGAACCCACACAAACGAGAAGCCACACAGTTGTAAATTGTGTGGTAAATGTTTCTCACGACTGGAGAACTTAAAAATACACTACCGATCACATACAGGTATTTATATTGTAAATGTTTGGCATGAATGAAGAACTTTCACAACACAACACCTACTGGAAATCATACAGCGAATGTTTTTCCTAGTTGGAAAACTCAGAAAGTCACTTCAAAACACATAAAGTAAATTAAAGCTATTTATTCACCATTAATGCAAATTTCATGTTTATCTGAAAATTGATTCGAAGCTACAGTGTGATGCAGTGAAAACACATTACCTGGTATTGCATGCTCATATGAAGCTTGATAGAAAATTGCAGCAAATTCTGATTCCTGGTTTCTGAGAAATATGTGACAAAAATTTCATACATAGTCATTTTGTGTAAGAATAAATAAGTGTGTAGTTAACAGGAAATTAAAGAGCAATAAATGTGAAAATGCACCACACACTATGGCATTCTAACATGAAGCTTGTGTCCAAATTTCAGGATGATCTTATTTGTAGTTTGTGAAAAAAATGGGATGAAAATTGCCATTCCTTGCTGTTAAAGCTGTAGCAGTAGTGTCATTGTTAACAGCTTTAGTGCTATAAATTTATTATCAAGTGTCAAAAAAAACAAAAATGGGATGAAAAGGTCATAGGATGGACTGAAGGATAGACATAAACCAGTATTTCCTGATTTGATAAATAAAGAATAATAAATTAACACCTCTCTGACTGTTCAATGATTCTTGAGAAAAAAATATTGATGTTTAACCATAATTTTTTTCTGAATTGAGCAAACGTCATAATTAATGTCCAAATGTTTTCACCTGCAGCTGAGGAGTGGATTATGACATCTTTTAACATTTAAGTCTGCTGGTGGTTTATCTTTCTTTGAATCTAAACAGAAATAGATATAGATTTGACATTAATATCAAGTTCTCTGATAGACAGTGTCAATTTCAATTTTAAGCAATTGATTATTAAAAGATGGATTTATTCAAATTGAAAAAAATTTAGGGGTGTAGCCAATAATAACATTGTTGATTAGATAATAATGAGGATTCAATCGAACAGGGGCAATTTTAAATGACAAAAACAAACATAAACTGTTTTTCTATAGAAGAGGTTTTATAAATGTTTTTTGTCCCCTGGAATTACAAATTTCTTTGACCCTTTCAAAGTTATGGTAGTTCTAATAATAATTGATTAGGATGATACAATCTTGACACTTCTGTTCAGAAAAGTCAGTTGTGATGTCACTATGATGTCATACAAGTTGAAATTGACATATTTTACCTTTAAAGGCCATTTTGTACATAGTTTTTTGATAAGATTAGTCATGAAACAATGCCTTACATATCATGATTCCATCACCTTTTCTCTTCTCCTTACAAAAAAATTTGAAATATTTAAGCTTGGCAAGCCGAATGTTCAAATTTGAAAATATCTGTCTCAAGGGGAGAAACATTGTATCACATAGATGAAAAAGTAGAAGCTTTATATTCAATTGATAATATATTAAATGCAATAGTTTTATGCAACAGATGATTTTCCTTTTATTGTGATATTCCATATCTCAACTATATTTGGTGTAAGGAATGATTGTAAGGGGTACATGTCTGACTGACAGGTTTCATCAGACCTTGACCTCAATTTCATGGTTCATTGGACAATGTTTAGTTTTTGTGGTTTGGTCTATTACTCAGATACTATAAGCAATAGGGCCACTATATTTGGTGTATGGAATGATTGTCAGGTGTACCTGTCCATCTGGCAGGTTTCATCTGACCTTGACCGCATTTCCATGGTTCATTAGACAATTTTTAGTTTTTGTGTTTTGATCTATTTTGCAGATATTATAAGCAATAGGTCAATTATAATTAGTGTATGGAACAATTGTGAGGTGTGCATGTCAGTCTGGCAGGGTTCATATGACCTTGACCTCATTTTCATGGTTCATTGGTCAATGATAAATTTTTCGTAATTTTGTCAGTTTATCAGATACTATAAGCAATCAGTCAACTATATTTAGTGTATGGAATGATTGTAAGGTGTACATGTCTGTCTGGCAGGGTTCATATGACCTTGACCTCATTTTCATGGTTCATTGGTGATTGGTCAATGTTAAGTTTATGTGACACTTATAGTAAAACCTTCATATTACAGACTTTCAACATAAATTCAATGATAAGTAAAACAGGCGAGACATTTCAGCATGTGGACTCTTTTTTGTCGAGCCTTTGACTTTTGTCGAAAAAGCGAGACATAGCGATCCTACATTTCGTCGTCGTTGGTGTTGTCGTCGGCGGCGTCCACAAATATTCACTCTGTGGTTAAAGTTTTTGAAGTTTTTTAATAACTTTCTTAAACTATCCTGGATTTCTACCAAACTTGGACAGAAGCTTGTTTATGATCATAAGATAATATTCAAAAGTAAATTTTGTAAAAAAAAATTCCATTTTTTCCGTATTTTACTTATAAATGGACTTAGTTTTTCTGCCAGGAAACATTACATTCACTCTGTGGTTAAAGTTTTTGAAATTTTAATAACTTTCTTAAACTATCCTGGATTTCTACCAAACTTGGACAGAAGCTTGTTTATGATCATAAGATAGTATCCAGAAGTAAATTTTGTAAAATAAAAATTCCATTTTTCGGTATTTTATTTATAAATGGACTTAGTTTTTCTGCCAGTTAACATTACATTCACTCTGTGGTTAAAGTTTTTAAGATTTTAACAACTTTCTTAAACTATCCTGGATTTGTACCAAACTTGGACAGAAGCTTGTTTATGATTAAAAGCTAGTATCTAGAAGGAAATTTTGTTAAAATTTTGTTCCATTTATTCCGTATTTTACTTATAAATGGACTTAGTTTTTCTTCCAGTTAACATTACATACAGTCTGCAGTTTAAGTTTTTAAAACATTTATTAGATTCATAAACTATCCTGGATTTTTACCAAACTTGGACAGAAGCTACTTACAATCAAAAGATAGTATAGAGAGGAATATTTTTATTAATTTTTTCCTCATTTTTGTTGAGCCTGCGATTAACAGCAAAAGTAGGCGAGACACTGGGTTCCGCGGAACCCTTACGATTTTTTTTAAATCTCAATCTCACACTGTCAAATTTGTTTAGTAGTTTTACAATACTCACATTACAGAACAAATGATAAGCAGAAGAACAGGAAAGACTAGTACAAACAAAACATTTGAAATATACAATATTAAGTCGAACGTCAGAAAAATATAACTTTTCTGTATGAGGCTAATTAGAAACTGGTAAAGGGGGAGATTTGCAAACAATTGCACATCAGTATTTGTCAACCACTAATTAGTAAAACTTCACTCAAACAAAATATGTCTTCAAATAAATCTTATGTATTAGATAGCTGGTTTGTAATGATGGTGATTATTTTTTCAGGTGAAAAGCCATATATTTGTCCTGTGGAGGGCTGTCAAAAGGCTTACTCTAACTCTAGTGACCGATTCAAACATGTGCGAACACATCAGGAAGAAAAGCCGTACATCTGTAAAATGCCTGGATGTAATAAACGTTATACTGATCCAAGTTCTCTTCGAAAGCATGTACGAACACATGGACATTATTATCGTGAGGAAAATGGGAAACAAAAATCTAAAGTTTCCAGTACCATGCCTCAACAGCAGCCAATTTTTCCATCAGTGAAGTTACAGATCCCATCAGTGACTCATTCGCCTACTTCGCCCATCAATCCTCTAATGAGCATGTCCCCGAACAAACTGATGCCACACAGCATGCCAACACATATACATCCTCTTCATAACATTTTACATGTGTCTAACTTTACATCAAATCCCATGTTATCGTCAACAATTCTGACTCCGTCGTCAGCTACGCATTCAACTTCTACTCAGACAGAAGGGGTAATTATTTCACTGTCTCCAAATTCACCGCTCAAAATGGACATTGGTGGTGAAAAACTTGGAAATGAAGAAGATGATAAGATCCAAGATGGGCCTCTGGATCTGTCAACTAGTCCTTCAGCAGAATCAGATATCTTAGTTGGACATAGAGAAAGCTCAACATTCTCGACAGGGAAATGGGAGTTAATTAATTCCTAGCATGAGGACTCAAATTGTTTTGTTATAGATTTATTTGTCTTTTAAGTTTCATTCATAAAGTTAAAAGGATAAAATTCTCAAATTGAGAATTGAAAGTGCTATAGATATTCTATTCTCTTATTTATATTTTGCTATTCTCAATTTTTGAGAATACATTTATTTGAAATTTTTTGTCTTTGTATCTTGACTAGTAAAAAATAAGTTAATGATTTGAATAGAATTTAATTCAGATTTCAAATTTTTGGGAAACAGTCTTTTACTTAAACTATTTACTTATAAGGTAGATTTTTAATCACAAAATCGATACATGTTTGCACATATTTTCATTCAGATTTTATATTTATTTCTAAGTTTTGAATTTAGAATATTGTTCAATTGATTTTTAGCTCAATTAACTTGGTAATGATATATCAGGTGCTTTGAATTGTACTGTCATTTAAAAAATCGTGCATTATATAATAATGGGGAATATCTGAGTTAAGGGAGCTAACTCTTATAAAATCAGTAATGTGTTTATGATGTACAGTTTTGTCAATGCTTTTGAAGCATTTATGTGAAACAGAATTAGAATAATCTGTGTTACATAGAAGCTTAAAATTTTATTTTGAAAAGGGATGACATAAACGTACACGTGATTGTTAAGGGTTATGTCCCTTAACCTAGGTAACTGGTAAAAGTTTATGTTGCATAATATCTAAAAAAATTGTTGTGCAAAAGATTTAGAATAAATGGCAATATGTCAGGTCACTGTAATTTCAGTCTTTCCATTCTTGTCATGCCAAAACAAATGTAGTTGTGATTCCTGCCTCCCTACCTTCTCTTTATTTTCATGCCTGCTCTCTAACATAGTTTATGGACATTTTTGGTTAATCAAAGGTAAAAGTCACCATTTAAGTCCAGAACATGACCATATTAAGTCTTATGTAAAATATTTTAAAATATAAAATCATTTTTACCTACCGACCTAACTACTTTATTTTTATGCCCCCGCCGAAGCAGGGGGCATTAAGTTTTACCCTTGTCCGTCCGTCTGTACGTCCAAAAGTTGGTTTCCATTCTCTAACTTAAGTTTGCCTCAACCAAATGTTATCAAACTTAAACACAATGCTTATTTCCACAAAACACAGATCAAGTTTGAATTTTGGTGGCGTCACTTTAACCGTTCTAGAGTTATGCCCCTTTATAAATGGAAAAATTGCAAAATTTTTCATTTCCTTTCTCTAACTTAAGTTTGCCTCATCCAAATGTTATGAAACTTATACACAATGCTAATTACCTCAATACACAGATCAAGTTTGAATTTTGGTGGCATCACTTCAACCATTCTAGAGTTATGACCCTTTATAAATGGAAAAATTGCAAAATTTTTCATTTCCGTTCTCTAACATAAGTTTGCCTCATCCAAATGTTATGAAACTTATACACAATGCTTATTACCACAATACACAGATCAAGTTTGAATTTTGGTGGCGTCACTTCAACCGTTCTAGAGTTATGCCTCTTTACAAATTTTAAAATTGCTAAATTTTTCATTTTTTTTTTCCAAAAATATCAAAGTCATTATTCAAGTAATTTTTTCAAATTGGAGTTATCTTCCTTTGTTCATGATTATAGTTAAATCAACTACAATCAATGCTTTATACAATGCAATGTTTAATTTTGCCTTCCACTGATAAAACACAGATCAAGTTGAATGTGAGTAGTGTCACTTTAAACATTATTGAGTTATGCCCCTTTATAAATCGAAAAATTGCAAAATTTTTAGTTTTCATTCTGTAACTTAAGTTTGCCCCAACCAAACATTATGAAACCTATACACAATACTCATTACCACTAAACTAAGATCAAGTACAAATATTGTTTCCGTTCTCTAACTTTAGTTTGTCTCGACCAAATGTTATAAAACTTAAACACAACTGTTCTAGAGTTGCATAAATGCGTGTTTACAAATAGAAAAATTGCTGAATTTTTCGTTTCTGTTCTCTAGTTAAGTTAGCCTCAACCAATGAGACTTACACACAATGCTTAGTACCACAAAACTCAGATCAAGTTCAAATTAGGGTAGTGTCACTTTTACCGTTCTTCAGTTATGTCCCTTTATAACTATATGATATGCAAGCGGGGCATCATATGTGGACACAATCCACATTTATTTCTGCCATGAGACAGAAAACTAGAATGTATTATTTTTTTGCTCAATGTAAAATTTCTTTTAATTTTTAACATGAGAAAGTGAATTCATTATTGTTGGTAATATGTGGATAAGCAATTCATGTATTGTCTGGGAATGTGCATATGGACAGAAATTATAAACCTTGTATGTTAGATTTATTGGTTTATTTATTTACTCATATTTGGAATAATTTGTATGTTGTCTCTTGGGTTTTTGTTTGTAATCCATTGTTTATTATTTTAATTATATTGTTAGTGGAGAGCATTCTTTACTGATACAGAAAGAAAGAAAAATGTTGGAACATTATAGAAAAAAAATTGATTTTGTCTTTGAAATTCAACTTCACGATTGTTAACCAAGGCTTCCAAAACGGTCATATTTGCCGGACAAATGTAAATTTATCATACATTGTCTGACTGGGCCAAGCATGATACAGACATCCTACGAAGGTTTGCCATTTCAACGTTCATGTGATTCCGAAAAATCAACCATTTTGACTTGACCTTGTGCCTTAAACAGACACACTTTTCCGGTCATTAAAGTGACAGTACTCTATAAACAAGCCTTACTATAATCCCCTCTAGTTACAATCAAGGTTAATTAAGTGTCTAATAGGTGAGATTTACCTGTGAATAGATCATCTGTGTCAGGTAAACTAAATGTGCCGGACATCGATTGATCTTTTTGGAAATTATTTTTTTATCTAAATTAAAAACATTCCTGGTCTAAATCTAACTACTTTTTAGCAAAACAGATTGAGACTATCAGAAAAACGTATTTAAAACGGTAAGATCATAATTTTCATGCAACAGATAAACTATTTTGTACGGACATTGATTGGTCTATTTATTTAAAAGTTTTTTTTTTCAATTTCAGCGGTTTGCATCTAATCAATTCAGTCAAAAAGATTTAGATTATCAGAAATAGGTTTATGAACATGAATTGATGGAGGGGAAAAAAAGGTTGTCAGAACCATGTTGTTTGAACTAGTACATGTGCTTGCGTGTGCACAGGTGTGAAGTTTAATTATGCATCCGAATTTTTCAAAAATGCTAAAATTATCATTGATACCTTTATCTAACGTTCATTTCGAGTATTTTCCTGAAGAAATATTGTGGAAAGAGCTACTTAAACTCAATCGTGCTTTGAAAACGTTCACAGATTTTACATATCCGTCTCTGGTCCATGATTTATCATTGCCAAGTCAACTTCTGGTATTAGAAAAATGTGTTTTTTAAAATCGAAAGCGAAGTTTTTGACAGGGTAATTTTCCACAAATAAAGAGCCTAAGGCAGATATTAGTACGCTGATATTGCACACTTCGAATGATGCACCGTCAATTGAACAGTTTACGTCAGAACATCAAATTTATATCAAAAGTCAAGTTTAAAATCGTTTTTGTGTCAATCATTGTTTATATGAAGCCCAACTGATTAAAATGCTTGCCTTTTGTTACTAAGTCTTGGACTGAAATTGGGATAAGACAAAAAATGTCTGGCTGGCTCAAATATTTTTTGGAAGCCCTGTTGTTAACGTCAATCTTGTGAAACCCAAAAGTTCAACCAAATCTTTTGAAAATGTTAAAACTTGCTAGGAACTATTTAACTCATATTTAGATCGATTGTGGCATTTATCACATTTGTCGTAGTATGAAGGAGTATATATAACCTTTAACTATGCAAATATGTATTATTGTCCTTTTAACGAATGTTGGTATATTTTTTTGGCTTAATCAGTTTGGGTTGGGGGCATCCTTGTCTCAATCACTTTTATCTTTTTATTATTTAGTTTTTCTGCTTCAGCTGTAAGCTTTGTCTTAAATGTGGCTTTCAGTCATACCTGCCGACCTTTTGGAGCTACAAAGTGGCAGATCTCCCTCTTTCCAGAATCCTAAGATTTATAAGAAAAACAAAACAAACACAAGCTTATGTTGTGTCTGATGATTTTACTGCCTTGACACAAACCTCTGTGATATTTGTTATTGTTAGATATAGTACAGCTGTTTTGTTTGATTCTTTTTGTTTTAAAAAAGTAGTTACATGTTGTAATTTTCATGCATCCTCAAACATTTGATTGCTATTAAGCTTTTGTGAATAATGGCAGGATTTTTATTATTATGCTGGCCTCTGTAGTAGAGAGGCATAATGCTTTCTGGTCTGTGTGTCCGTCCATCGGTTAGATAAGTTTGAGTTAAAGATAGTTTACTACAAACGTGAAATAAGTACCAATGCTCATTATTAAAGGATGATTTGCTGGCAAAATATTGAAATGGGAAATTTAACCTATAACATTAATGAAAACAATAATGCATAATGTAAATTGAACAAGATTCACAGTATAAATGCACACATTGAATTGCGATTTTAAAGATGAGTCACATCAGATGAAAGTGACAAAAAAAACTTTTTTGAAAAACTCAATTCTCATGTTTAATGTATATTTTTCATAGATGATGTTCTTGAAAGAAAATTTTATACGAAGTCAACATTTTTTAAAAGAAGATTTTTGTTATAAGATACTTTAAAACAATTTAAATTTGATTTATGAGCTCAAGTACAATTGAGAATTTTTGTTTATGGATAATGTTATAACTTTGAATAGCAACCTGTTGAATTATGATTTTCAGTTTGTTGTTAATGTTTACAACATGATGTTACGTTATTCTTATCTTAAAATCTTCATTGTTTTAGGGTCACATTATGGTATCCATATTTGAATGCAAATATATCACTGTAAAAAAAACTGTTAATTCAGAAATTATTAAAATTATTTTTATTTATGCAAAGATTAGGACAGTAGCAGGTTTGCAAAATTAAAAACTCACATTCATGATTTCCGTACTGATTAATCTTCATAAAATTTCTGCCATCTCATTTTTTTAATAAATTTTTCTGAATTTACAGTATCTATTTTTAGAGCAAATGAAAACACAGACTTTAACAGGATAATTTTGGGATTCCTTTTGTGAAATTTTAAAATTTGATATAAAAAAAAATCAATGAAACAGGTAGGGAACTATCATTTTGTCATTTGCATAAATTGTTCTGTTCATAACTTTGACATTGTATAAATAACAAATTATTTTTAACTCCAGGGGTTGTTCCCCCTGTCAGGTAGTGCTAGATCACATTTATAAATGGTGCTCATTATGAAATGCATTTGAAGCTCACATGTTTATTTATTGGTGCCTCTTGTTTATAAATTTGTACACATCATGACACATCATACAGAAATATTCAGTCTGCATATAGTTCATGTTATTACAATTTTTTATATTCATTCTTCATTCGGTTTTATGATTGGGTATGAAAGCCACTTTCTTTTTCCACATTTTTACAATTTTACAATTCATGGTGGTGAGTTAATCATGATTGGTTCTTTAAAACAATCAAATTTGTTGGAAGATATAAATGGGATTTTTAATAGACAGGACAGTAGCTGGTTCTTTTTGAGAAAGTGTTAGGACAAAAACTTCTATTTTAAAAAACAAATCCGACTGGTCAGTTTTTTTTTTTAAATTATGAAAAATCTTGGAACATCATTATAACTGCATTTTCTTATCACTTTGAAAATGAAAAATTGATAAGAACTAATTGAATACTTAATTTGTTTCAATCAAGTCTTTAACACAATGTATGATTTTCATTAAATTGTCAAGTTCGAAGTGTTTATTCTCATATCCCTTATATAAATGCTATGTTCAAGTAGGTGTTTGGTACTGATAAACTACAGTCTACTGAAAGAAATGCATTTACATAAATTGTTTATGCAAGTTTGAATGAATCGTGTTTGGTATCACATTCTATTAACAAATCCAAAGTTTGCTTGGTCACACATCACCAAAATAGGATTCTTTAAAATGTGTCAATTCTAGCAGAAGTATTGTATAAGGGATGTTCATTCACATATTTTTTTAAGAATTAGTCATTTTAGGTAGCTTATGCATTCAATTTTGGAGAAACAAACAGTTTTGAAAATAGTTGGTTAATTTTTACAGGAAAAAGAACAACAAGAGTATAATACTGAAGATAAATGTACCATCAACTTTAAAACTTATACATAAGAAGTCTCAAGAAAGTTATGTAATTAGAATGGCATTTTAAAAGTTGGACCTTGTTTATGCATTTCAAAAATATAACCAAAATATAAAAAGTTTCATCTTGAGTTTCAAAGACTTTCAAAATTGTTACAATTTTTCAAAAATTGCCACAATCTAAATGAATTGACTCCATAGATCTAAAAACTAAGGACTCACATTTCTTTGCCTTTATTTTCTTTGAATCAGATATATGAAATAACAGATCAAGTTGTAACAATTTTTTCTACTTGAAGATGATATGAGATGAAGAGACAGAATTACTTTTGATTTTTACCTTCTCTCTTTTTTTTTTAAATTTTGGTCAATAATTCCTGTTCAAACTAATGCAATATAATTTATCAAATTTGTTTGAGTTTGTTAAATATATGTTTAGGATTTCTGAAGGATAAAAACACTAGGAAAACGTGTAGTATCACCCTTTCAAAATCAAATGCCAAGATGTAAAAATTAAAAAAAATATTCTCTCTTTATTATTTAATGAAACAGTCTCTCCATCCTCTACAATATAATCTGGACCAATCAGAATCTCTAAAACGACATCTGCACCAATCAGAATCTCCTAAACTACATCTGGACCAAGTAGATCCTCTAAAACAGTGTTATTTCTGATAATGCATCACCAATTCTGACTGTCAAAAATTTTGAAGGTTTTAAATCTTTCAAACAAAAAAATTCAAGCCTGGCATAATTAAATAATTGTCAAGGGAAATGGAAGAGCAATAGTAAAATAATTATATGCTTGATTTTATTGATTTGCCCAACATCACTGCAACTATCTGAAGACAAATGGTCTGTCTGTTTAAAAGTATGTATAATTGAACAGGGGTAGAGTAAGATGTTCTTAACTATGAGCTCAATTTCATAAAATTCTTATCAGATCTGTTACATATTGGTTGTGTAATATTTTTGTATGATTTATTTATTAATAAAAATGCTCAGCATATGTGTTTTTGCTTTTATTTAATTGTGTCTAAAGTAATTGTTGTTTTGATAATACAAATTTCTGTTTACCTCAACAAAAATTTAGGACACCTTGTTTTTGTACCTTCTACCTCTGTGTTCACTTAATATCTTTAATTCTAGGTATCAATTTGCTTTGAAATTAGATTTTATAATTCATTGATTTTACTGCTGATTTAACCCCCAACAGCGAAAGGCCGTGTTTACTATAGTCATCACTCTGCTTCATTTTTTTGGTGAACTTCCTTCCACATTTTCACTTTCTTGTCTAAAATCAAGTAAATAATTTGATCTAAACTTTGCAGGAATAATGTGGAAGTTATTTGCAATGGATACTCATGTCGTTTTTTATCAGATGAAAAACATTGCTGCCAGAGCAATATTTGGCATTAATGGAAATAAAAGGCTGTATGTAATGATGCTTTAAAAACCTAAGATCCAAATAATGTTGATTCAGTACATATTTTCACATTATAATGTTTCGAATATTTGTATTTGTCAAACCAATTAAGAGGAACATTTGCCAAGTGAGCAATTCAGAGATCATTATCACAAAAATTATTACGAGAAAAATATTGGTAAATCATGGAACATTTTAGTGTTCCTTGCAGTCAATTCTAGTCGAAAGATTTTTTTGTGAAGAGCCACAGGCTCCCATGAGCCTCTAGTTATTTGGTTTTTAAATTATTTTAAATACCTTAGTTGTGGTATGTTGGCTTGAGATGAGAGGTTCTTCTACAAAGTAGTAAAGAACAAATGATGGTCAGATAATCAGCTAGGAATTATATATTAAGGTAGGGTGACATATGAAAAATAAGAAGTAATACAATTGAGAATGGAAATGGGGAATGTGTCAAAGAGACAACAACCCAACCAAAGAGCAGAAAACAGCGGAAGGCCACCAATGGGTCTTCAACACAGCGAGAAAATCCTGCACCCGGAGGCGGGCTTCAGCTGACCCCTAAATAAAAATGTGTACTAGTTTAATAAAAATTGAAGTCACACTAAATTCCAAAACATAAAAAATATAAGTATGCCTTAACGAGACAGCAATTCAACTTCAACAACACAAAAAGACTAAGACAACCGTTTACAGATTGATCAACCTACAGTCCTTAAAAAAAGAAGACTATGCACCTAGCCCTTGAGTCGCATCTAGAAAATGGTGAATATATCAAATGGAGATTACCAAAGAACTGCCTCCTATCCTGAATTAAGAAAAAAATATCAAGATATAACAAACAAAATAACAACCACTGGGAACGTTTATGGCTTTGGACAGGCAAATGAGATTTTAATCCTTCCAGGTAAAACATTGAAATAAACTGTTGTAAAATTTCACTTGCAGTTACTGAAAGCAAACTCAACATACTTAACTTACTTATATACAACGATTTCCTAATATTTTTATATAAACGTCGGTAGTTTGATTTATTGAAAGTTGATTGCTTTACGTCGAATCAGTACTTAAGAAAAAATATTTCATACAGAAAACCATGCAAAAGTGTCCAGGAGTGAATCTCACAGATTCTCGTGAAATTTGGTACACACAACACTTTGGCCATGCAAGTTGCACTTGTAAAATTTTTTCCTTAAATTTTATTGGATAGCCGATTTTTGCAGCGTCATCTATTTTTCACCCTTTTTTACGGGAAAATTGCCAAATTTTTAAAGTTATTCAACAAATAATTAGTTATAGCCAGGATAAATATCTTTCTAAAAGGTGAAGCTGTAATTAAAAGATGAATATATCAAAATGAACTACTATGATGGATTAAAGAAATATAAAAAATCCACCGACGGCAAATATTTAGTAATATATGTTGTATATATCACTGTACAGGCTATTTTTCAAATTTTGCATGGTTTTCTGTGGGTATTATCAGCTTAGTAGTCAGTGCTTTTGTGCTGACATGATTTATACCATACTTTGTTTTAACCGTCCGTTATAAATTATTAAGAGAGGTTCCAACTCCCTCTGGCAAAGTTGACCTTAGATAGGTATGGCTGTTATTTTAGGTCCCTTTTGGTCACATAGCTCTTCTCATGTTTCTGTTCTTGTACATCATGGAATTAAAAATATTTGGTTTACAGCGTTCCTGTTGAATTCCAGAAAAGCACGTCGGAAGCGTACACAAAATAAAGTGTTCATTTCATGTATTTATTTTTTAGAACACAATTAATTCTACTTTTCATGAATGTTCAAATTTTCTTTCGACATGTATCAAGTTTTTTGGGGATTTTTTGTTTTTGCCTTTTGCCTTTCGTTGATCCCGAAAAGTGCTGCGTAAGCAATATATGTATGTAGTGTTATTTTCAATTTTAAAATATACTCACTGGGAGATAAGTGAAACATAAATAAATTTGCAATAAATATACTCACCGGGAGATAAGTGAAACATAAATAAATTTGCAATAGATATACACATTACTGACATTTGATATTTTTTTATAATACAAATAAAAACAAGAAGGTGTTAGGTATAAATCCAAAAGACCAAAGGACGAGACTGAACACAACTACAGGGAAGCAAATTAAAAATAAAACTAGGAGACGACAATAGAATATTCATGAAGTAAGTGTGACTATAAAATGCCCAGCATTGGTAGGTAATGAATTTGACTTGTTTTTATGATATTTTTTATTACAACTATTCGTTTATTGCATAAAGCATTAATATTATCACACAACAACACTGAAAATGATTCAAACCACATGCCAAAAAAGTAAAATAACAAAAATACTGAACTTTTAGGAAAATTCAGAACGGAAAGTCCCTTATTAAATGGCAAACTCAAAAGCTCAAACACATCAATCGAATGGAAAACAACTGCCATATTCCTGACTAGGTACAGGCATTTCCTTATGTCGACAATGGTGATTAAACCTGGTTTTATAGTTTCAATACTTATCATAAAAAAATCCGTGACATTAGATCATAATCATCAGTCAGGCAAAACATCTCTCTCTCTCTCTCTCTCCTTTTAAAGTTTTTTTTTCATTATCGTCTCTGTTTTGATGATATTCGTATGAAAAGTTAATACCAGTTCAAACCTTATACATGGAAAACAAAACTGATATTTTTTACAGATCTTTTAACATCGATGACAAAAATTTTAAAGTGATCCTCTCTTTCTAATTTATAGAAAAACTTTAAGAAGTTTTTTTTATTATAATTTAATTCTGAAAGACAATCAAGTTGAATAAATAAATTACGAATAATAAGTTTAAAACAGTGTATTGCCTTGGGTAAGCTTGTATGTCCCCTTTATTTGATATAAAAATAATTGAACTTTTCTTTCTCTCCAATGAAATTAATTAATTTTCAAGGTTCACTTTTGTTTACAATCGGTTTATAAACAACAAAAAATAAACTTTTAAAAATTATATTCCGTTGTAAAGGGAAAAGGCTATTAAAATGTCCTTTTGATTGAATAGCTCTCAACGTAATTCTGTTCTTATACATCCTGGGTTCATAAACATTTAATTTTAAGCGTTCTTGATACATATAAATTTAGAAATGCACGTCGGACGTCGAATGTATACAATTAATAAAGTGTTATTTTTATTATTTTAAACATTATTATTGTTATGTCATGAAGGTTCAAACTTTCTCGACTTAGATCTTTTTTTTTTTTTTTTTTTTTTGCCTTTTGCCTTTTGCCTTTTGCCCTTTTGATTACCTGTTTTTCTTATTTCTTTTATTTTTGGTTGGGTTTTTGGCATTTGTCGCTTGTGTTTTGCTTTGGCTTTCTAAATGTCGTTCTCGGTCATAAAAGTAAATATTACTTTATTTTTATAGAGCCCTTTTGGCCATGTACCGCCCCATTAAGGTAATGCATCCTTGGAATCACTTTAATTAATTTAATTTGTAAAGTTCCTCATAAACTTTAATCCCGAAAATTGCTTCGTAAGCACAAAATGTATATAGTGTTCTTTTCATTTTTAAAATATGATCACTGGGAGACAAGTGAAACATAACTAAATTTGCCATAAATATACCACATTACTGACATTTGAATAATGTTTTTATGATACAAAAAAAAAAAAACCAAGAAGGTGTTAGGTATTAATCCAAAAGACCAAAGAATGGGACTAAAAACAGGGAGGCAAACTAAAAATAAGACAAGAAGACGACCATAGAATATTCAGGAACAGAGTGTGACAATCAAATATTCAGCAAAAATTGGTAATGTATTTTATGTGTTGTTGTCATGATATTTTTTATTTACAACTATTTGATTTTTGCTAATAAAATTAAGATTATCACACTACAACACATTTAAAAGCATTCAAACCTCATGCAAAGTTTCAAAACTTTACATCGTCAGAGAAATCCTTGACATTATATCATAATCATCAGTCAGACACAATCATCTCTCTCTCTCTCTCTCTCTCTCTCTCTCTCTCTCTCTCTCTCTCAATACTTTATGTATTCAGAAAATCCTTGATATTATATCCTAATTATCAGTCAGGCACAATCATATATTTCCTCTCTCTTCCCTAATTTCTATTTCTTTTTCGATTACTATTTTTTTTTGCATTATCGTCTCTCTTCTTTTGATAGGTGAACATGTTTACAATTATTTATTTGCTGACATGATTATTCTAGATCATTTATGTGAACTACAATATGTGTTATTACAACTATAGTTAATAATAAAGTATGGTGAACGTATCCCTTCATTGTGTGTTGTTTTCCTTGATAAGCCATGAAGCGGTAAAAGTAATACGAGAACACGCGATGTTTAAAAACGCTACGAGGGTTTCGTGTCACGTTTTCGCCTCTCGTGTTTGCGCGTTTACAGTGCTCTTATAATACATATAGTGTCTTGGTAACAAACAAATGAAAAGTTAATACCAGTTCAAACCTTATAAATGGAAAACAGATATTTTAACATCGATGACAAAAAAATATAAGCGATCCTTTCTTTCTTACTTATAGAAACGCCTTTTTTCACATGTAAAATACTCAATTTATTCTGTTATAATTAAATTCTGAAAGACAATGAAGTTGTATAACAAATTATGAAAAATAAGTTTAAAAAAGAATTGAGGATGGAAACGGGGAATGTGTCAAAGAGACAACAACCCAACCGAAATGTATATGGTGTTATTTTCATTTTTACTATATGCTCACTGGGAGACAAGTGAAACATAAATAAATTTGCAATAAATATACCACATCACTGACATTTGGATAATGTTTTTTATTATACAAATAACAAGAATGTGTCCCCAGTACACGGATGCCCCATCCGCACTATCATTTTCTATGTTCAGTGGACCGTGAAAATGGGGGAAAATCTCTAATTTGGCATTAAAATTACAGAGATCATATCATAGGGAACATATATTCTAAGTTTCAAGTTGATTGGACTTCAACTTCATCAAAAACTACCTCGACCAAAAACTTTAACCTGAAGCGGGACGAACTGACGAACGAACGAACGGACGGATGGACGCACAGACCAGAAAACATAAATGGGGCATAAAAACAATAATGTGTTAGGTAAAATGCCATAGACCAAAGCACAAGACTTTAAGCAGCTACAGGGAGGCAAATAAAAAATTAAACTAGCAGATGACAACAGAGTATTCATTAAAAAGTGTTACAATTAAATGCTCAGCAATGCTAGGTAATGTATTTCGCGTGTTGTTATTATGACATTTTTTTCAATTAACATTAAGATTATCACACAACACTTAAAATGATTCAAACCTCATGCAAAGTTTCAATACTTTAAATCGTCAGAAAATCCTTGACATTAGATCATAATCGTCAGTCAGCCACAGTCATCTCTCTCTCTCTCTCTCTCTCTCTCTCTCATATTTTCATTGATTTTTGTGTACAACCATTTACTTGCTGATATGCTAATTCTATATCCAGTACTTGAACTTCAATATGTATCTTTATAACCATAGTCAATAATAAAGTATGGTGACCATATGCGTTATTTTTGCGTTTTTTTTTCCTCTGATAAGCCATGTAGAGGAGGGACGCGAGAAAACGCGATGTTTAAAAACGCAACATGCGTTTTGTGTAGTGTGTCGTGTGTTCGCTCTGCGAGTATTCTTACAATAAATATAGTGTTTTGATAATATACGTATGAAAAGTTAATACCAGTTAAAACCTTATAAATAGAAAACAGAATTGATAAGTTTTACAGATATTTTAACATCGTTGACATAATTTAAAAATCTTCCTTTTTTTTCTTACTTACAGAAAAGCCTTATTCAATTATAAAATACTCATTTGATTCTATTATAATTAAATTCTAAAAGACAATCAAGTTGTACAAACAAATTATGAAAAATAAGTTAAATGCAGTGTTTTGTCTTTGAATAGGCTTGTAGTCTTAGATGCATGATTTTTTTATTAGTTGTTAGTGGCTTTGAACTAGCTGTCAGATAACTGCGAGTACTCTCAGATCTGTTCCTAGTGTCTTTTTGTTGTTTGGATGTACAAGTACCCTACCACGTCCACTTGTATTTTTGTCCATCTGATGAGTTAAGCCTATTTCAACTGATTTTTATAGTTCGTTCTTATGTTGTAGTGTTATATCACTGTCCCAGGTTAGGGGGAGGGTTGGGATCCCGCTAACATGTTTAACCCCGCCACATTATGTATGTATGTGCCTGTCCCAAGTCAGGAGCCTGTAGTTCAGTGGTTGTCGTTTGTTTATGTGTTACATATTTGTTTCTCGTTCATTTTTTGTACATAAATAAGGCCGTTAGTTTTCTCGTTTGAATTGTTTTACATTGTCATTTCGGGGCCTTTTATAGCTGACTATGCGGTATGGGCTTTGCTCATTGTTGAATCCCGTACGGTGACCTATAGTTGTTAATTTCTGTGTCATTTTGGTCTCTTGTGGACAGTTGTCTCATTGGCAATCATACCACATCTTCTTTTTTATATTGTAAGTAATTTCTATCTAAATTCAAAATTGATCTTTTCTTTCTTTCCTATGAAATTAATTAATTTTCGTTTACAATAGACCAATAAACAAAAAAATCTATTTTTTAAAAATTATACTTCTTTATAAAGGGAAATGGTTTTATACACTGCCTCTAATGTAGACGAAACGCGCGTCTGGCGTATCAAATAATAAGCCTGGCATATTTAATGAGTTATATACACAACTGTAAAAGAGGTGTTTTCTGGAATATAAAATAATGGTTAATTCCTAAATGTATAATTAACGTGTTGTTTTCATTCTTAATAAGTCACCAATTTTCTTCTTGGTTACAGGATTTAAACATAACACATCACATACACAATGTTTAACAATATTTATAAACTTGCACAACAGTGGAATACATAGCAGGTAAATATGATACAGTATACAATATAATATAATCTGAAAGATATTGCAATAGATAAAATTAAAAAGCAATATTAGTACAGTTCAGGGAAGCAACTCGTTTTACATAATCTTCATTATCATTGAAGATTTATACCGTTATAAATAACTTAACTTACGGGTGCCACATATGGAGCAGGATATGATTACCTTTCCAGAGCACATGAGATCACCCCCGGTTTTGGTTGGGTTCGTGTTGCTCAGTCTTAAGTTTTCTGTGTTGTGTTATGTGTACTTATGTTTGTCTTTTCGTCGGGTTTCGTTTTTTGTCATTGCATTGTCAGTTTGTTTTCGAATTATGGGTTTGAATATCCATTTGGCATCTTTCGCCTGTCTTTTATAATAGGTGGTTGCCCACATGCAAAAGACACAAAGTGACAGTGCATTAGAACCTGTATTTGATTCAGTTCTCCTCGTGTGTAATGCAGATAAGGAAGCTTTCCCCTTTTAGCATCATTATTTGCTGATATATAGTTGTGCATTTGCAGGAGAAAATAAGCGATGCTCTGGATACACTGTTGCTTTATAATACTTAAACATTTTTAAAAATATTACTCACAGGAATATTTTAATATCCAATTTTTTAAATTTTTTATTTCCTAGGGTAGTGATTTCCACACTTTTGGACCTCTTAAGAAAAAACTGTATCATTCATTACTTGAATAAGGAACAATAAAATTAACTGACTATGAAAATTTGTATTATTGTTAGTTGTTTGTAGACACACATTAGAATGTAATTTTAATATATGGTCCAATTTTGATCTTTTATTTTTCATTTTGAGAGTTATGCCTTTTTTTATTTCATACCCAAGGGCAAAAAATGCTAAATCAAAAGAACACAATAGGAACTAAGATTAAAGTTGTTCTTTTTTATATAATAAAGGAAACGATTATTTTTCGGACCCTAGTTTTTATTCATCCTTGGATATTACAATTGCATTTTTTCATCTTTCTTGATGAACGTAAATGTAGAAAAGTGCATCAGGAGGAGCAAATAATATATATAATGATAGTTTGTTTTAATATATAAATAAAAATAAGAAGGTGTTAGGTATGAATTCTAAAGACCACAGGAAAGAAATGTAAACAGCTACAGGGAAGCAAGTTAAAAGTAAAAAAATCAGATGAAAATAGAATAATACATAAAGTCTGACAATAAAAATGCTTAGCATGGATAAGTTATGAAACTGCACGTGTCGTGTTATTATAAGAATTATTAGTTATCCCTAAATGTTTGTTCCATTTGACATCTAAATGATTACACAACAACTTTTATGACAACGTCATGCCAACTTTGATTACTTTGTCTTCTAAAACTCCTTAACAGTAGAAGCATGTTCCACATTTCGTCGTTTGAATCTTATAGTGTTATATGTCCACTTTTGATAAAAATGGAGAAAGCTATATATTTGATATCCAAGTGTTATGGTCTATCTCCCTACAAAACTATAATACGAAATTTCTACACTCTGAGTTTTTGTATACACTGTTCTATCTTCACACTCCCATTGTATTATAATAGCTGATTCATCTAGTTAGTTCAGAGAAAAATATTTTTTAGTGTTGTTTCTCCACTGTTTTTGCAGGTATTTTTGCTGTAAAATATTGGCTATCACAATTTTCTCAGTAGTACTATGCTTAAATTGTTTGCACGGTTTGAACTCAATCTATGGGTAATTCTTAGCAAATTCAGCAGTCCAGAATTGCGGATATTACACAGCTAAAAAATCCATGGTCTATCTCCATTAGAAGTATAGGAAAATATTTCTAAAACAACATTGTTTGTAGTGAAATGTTCTATCTCCTGAAAATGGGATGCTTTATTTATCTTAGTTGCTTCTCTATTAAAAAAAGCAATCGAACAAAAAGTTACTCTTCATGTATGTAAATTTGATTCCTATATATCTGTTTATGTCTCAGTCAAATATTTATGATATTGCACTATTAAACTTTAAACATCATTATAAGATTCACACGACGAGAAGGCAGTATTATATGATTTACGCGCAATCACGCATTGTACAAGAGAGACAAAAGAGGGACGAACGATACCAGAGGGACAGTCAAACTCATAGATTGAAAATAAACTGACAATGACATGGGAAAAACGAAAAATGACCAAAAAAAGTGGCACCCGTCGTGTTGTTCATGTAAGTACAAAACCGTGTAAAAACCGTGATACGTCTTATTCGGTAGGTTGTATTCTAAGAAAAGAGGACGGGATTGTGGTTACGACAATTGGAACATATCCGTCGTCATCTGTGAAATAGATATTCAGTAGCGGTTAAACAAATCGTGATGGCGTCCGTAAAATTTTCGAAGGATGACATCAACTACACCATTTAGAACTCTTGGTTTAATTGCTTCCTTGTAAGCAGCAAGCCTCTTTCAAGGAAATCATGATAGGAAATGAAACCTCTGGAATATCAAATCAACTGAGAGATTTATACTCCAAATACAGGTACTGCTGGAATATTGCTATATAGAAATCGAAAGTTCACAATTGGGAAGCTGGAATCATCTCTTTTGTCGTAAAGTTTTTTTCTCAAACTACCCTCATTGTCAATTTCTATATGTTAGTCAAGATATGAGGCATACTTAACTGTATCTGTTGTTTCCTTTATTTTAAGTTCAATGGGATAGATGCGTTTAACATAGTCACCAAACTTTGAACTAATTAGTGAGAGGACATCATTTATATAGCAGGACGCAGGACGTGAAGTAAGGTGATATACCTAACTTCTTTTTATTCTTCCTAAGAATCTCCTGTATGAAGTCATTCTCATATGAATAAAGGAACAAGTCGGCAAGATGATGGGCAGTTGGTTCTCAAGGAAAGGCCGATTGTTTGTTGAAAAACACGTCCTCCAAACGTAACAAATATGTTGTCAATCAAAGCATCTTGATAATGTCAGTTAGTTTATTGTATCAGAGTGATTTTCAACAAAGAAAGATCTATCCCTCCCTAAGACTAGATGCATGTATCTAAGTTGGCCATTCTTGACTTATGAAACAGAGCAGGACCAATCATTTCAATTCGCTTTTTAGTTTGGAATGGGGAATACATATGTAAAGGGTAGAAAAGTCAAATTCGTTAGTACTATTTCAAAATGAAAGAGACTTAGATTGTATGTACTCTAAAAGACCTTTGGAATTTTTAAGTATCCACATCTGATTCACGCCTCCTCTAGAGTAGGTGGTTTCACAGTAACTTTGAAGCCCGGTTTTAATAACTGATAGAATTGATGTTAATAATTTAAAAAGAGGTTTCGTGGAGTACTTGGAAGAATCGGCAAAATAACGTTGTTTGTGGGGACACTTATATGATTTAAGCATCCAATATAGTGAAGGAAGATACAGTTCGTCATCTTTGGTTGAAATTCCAAAGGAACATAGAACATATCTATGATTAATCAGGATTTCCTCCTTGGTAAGTATCGTGGGGGTATATGTTGAGTTTGCACGTGAATCTGCAATACCAAATTCCTTTATCAAGCAGTTTATGTAATGTGAATAAACACTCATCATAGGTGCCAGGATTAAAATTTTGTACGACGACGCGTTTTCATCTATATAAGGCTAATCGGTGACGCTGGAATAAACAAATTTAAAAGGCCAAAATTAAGTACGAAGTTGAAGAGCATTGAAGACCCAAAATTTCGGAAGATTTTGTCAAATAGATTTACACACAAAAACGATGTTGTTTTGGGCTTTATCTCCAGGGTCAACAGCATATTTGTCATGGTGGTAATACAGGTGTTTAGCAACATTTGTGTCGTTAAAGATTGATGTAGCATGTGTATTCATAGACTCATTCAGTTTCATTTTAATTTGAATCAACGACCTTACTGCCTTAACCCATTCGGAAATAGTATCGAAGTCTTCTTTTTTCGCGTTTTGTCCATTGCCTGTAATAATCCTCGACTGAATCCATCAGTACTTTGAAGTTGTATTTCCGATTGTGTACCAAAGTCAATCAACGTTAATAATTATTGCAAGGGAAACCGTTGTTTCTCGTCCCTCTTTTTTTCAGCAAAGACGATAAATTCAGGTTTTTTTTTCGGAACTATGCAATGATTTTATAATGTTAGTTTTATTTTTGAGTTTTATAGTTTTTCTATGATTCGGTTTGACGGTCAATATTTAATCCTTTTTCACTGATTTAAGATTAATAACATCATTTGTTTGTTTTCAGCGATCGTGTTAGTTAATGAATCTAAATCTAGAAAAGCGCTTCAGAAGCAACAAATATATAAAGTGTTTTTGTTTTCATTTCAAAATATAACCACTAGGAGACAAGTCAAACATAAATAGGTTGGCAATAAATATACGCATCACAGACATTTGGTGTAGTTTTTTTTTTCTTATATTATTAAAAAATAAAAAGGTGTGCGGAATGAATGTCAAAAATCAAAGGACAAGACGGTAAAGAGCTCCTGTGAGGCAAGTTGAAATTTTAATAATGAGATGAAAATAGAATAATACATACAGTCTTACAATAAAAATGCTTAGATTTAGAAGGCTATGGCGGTACTACAAGAAATATAAGTAATACCTATATATAGACAATGAGCATGACTAGAACTCGAAATGGTCGTAGTATGAACGTAGTCAGGTCGTAAGAAGAGCGTGATGAGGACGGCATGAGCGTGCTAGAATCGTACTATGGTCTTGAACAGCGTTATATAAACGTGGTATAGTCGTAGGAGAAGCGTGGTTGGGTCGCGGTGAGAACGTGATGGTCGTAGTGAGGTCGTAGTAACGTCGCTGTGAGATCGTAGCGCAGTCTCTCCGACTATAATCGCGCTTTCGCTACGCTCTCGCTACGATGGTATAGCGACCTTTGCGTTTTTACCACGACCTTACTGCGCTCTCACTACGCTTCTACTACGACCTGATTTCGCTTCGACCGCACCACGATTGTTTTGAACATGTTCAAAGTTGGTCCACGCTCATCACGATCATGAAGACCTCACCACGACCGTACCACGATCTTACTGCGATCTGCACGATCGCACTACGATCGTCAAAATTTGCATTTTTTTCAGAGATCGTAGTGCGATCGTGGCCTAGTGTGACCGGGGGATAACACATAATAGATTTGCAATTAGCATACGCATTACTAACTTTCGGCTAACGTTTTTATAATATTTATATTTTTATTTCCAAAATTTGAATTTGTTATATTGTTTAAAATGATTTTAAGTTTTATCATATTATTTTATTGATGAAATTTTATTTGTAAATAGGTATTTTCGCTTTAGGCTAAAGTTTTTAGTAAATTGAAAGACTTTTTGTCTGATTTTTAAAAAAAAGTCTTGTTATAATATTTGAAATAGCTATCGCCGCAATATAGCCTTTTTGTGCTGATGCGGCGTAAATCAATCACCAATCAATCGTATAATATTGATAAAACAAATAAGGAAGATGATAGGAATGAATATCAAAACCAAAGAACAAGACTTTAAACAGCTCCTGCGAAACAAGTTAAAATAAGAAAATTAAAAACATGAAATGAAATGAAATGAAAATAGAATAATACACCAAGTCTGACAATAAAATGCTTCGCATTGGTTGAAACTGCACGTGTCGTGTTATTATAAGAAATATAAGTTATTAGTATATGGTTTGGCAGTTGACATTAATATAATCAATATACGCACCACTGACATTTGGTTAATGTTTTTATAATATTAATAAGAAAATAAGAAGGTCTGAGGAATGAACGTCAAAAACCATAGGACAAAACTGTAAACAGCTCCTGTGGGACAAGTAAATATTAAAATATTGAGATGAAAATAGAATAATAAAAACAGTCTCACAATAAAGATCGGATGGTCACACACGTGTCATGTTATTAAAAGAAATATAAGTTTTTGTATAGGGTTTTTGCAGTTGACTTTTATATGGTCATAATGATAACTTTTGATCTACAAAAAATCATTGACAGTAGCTATTCACTTCAAACAGACATAGTCCTCTCTCTCTCTCTCTCTCTCTCTCTCTCTCTCTCTCTCTCTCTCTCTCTCTCTCATTCAATGCATATCTTGCAAATCCATTTCAGACAAACCTGGGTCAATCACCAAATACAATATTTCTAAGGCAATCCACAACAGCCAATTAAAGTAAGTCAACCATTCAGAAAGCTGCGCTTCCGTATGTCTTCAAATGCAGACAATAACATTTTTGTGATTTTAAATCTTTGAGGAGCAGTTTAAAAATCCACTCAAATTAAGGTTAATATAACAACACATCAGGAATCCAGTGATGTTGTCTCCCCTTTTCCTGCAAAGGCAACGGATTTAGTTGCGGTATGCAAAATGATTTTGTTAGAGTATTTTAATAGTGTGTTTGACAGTTGGTGTCGTTTGGTTTAGTGGTCGGTATATAATCAGATTTCACGGGTTTAAGGGTTGCGACCACATCTTTGATTTTAAGCGTTCCTAATCAACGTAAATCCAGAAAAGCTGTTCGGAAGCACCAATATACAGCGTTATTTTTCAATTTTAAAATATACACCATGGGAGACAAGTAGAAAATATAAATATGAAAAAAATATATGCACCACTGACATTTGGATAATTTTTTTTTTTATTATTATATAAATATATAAATTAAAACATGAAGTTACGTATGAATGTCAAAGACCACAAGAAATAAATGTAAGCAGTTACAGAAAGGTAAATAAAGGCAACAGTATACCGCTGTTCAATAGTCATAAATCGATTTAACTGAAACAAATCCGGGTCACAAAGCAAAACCGAGGGAAACACATGAACTATAAGAGGAAAACAACGGAACAACATAAACACTGAATTGCTACAAAAACAAACGCCAACATACATAGAAACGGACTATTTGATAACAACTGCCATATTCCTGAATAGGAACAGGACATTTTAAGAAAAAATGGTGGGTTGAACAGGTAAGTTTATAGTAAAATAAGCAGATGAAAATAGAATAATACATAAAGTCTGACAATAAAAATGCTTCGCATTGGTAAGTTATGAAACTGCACGTGTCGTGTTATTAGAAGAAATATAAGTTGTTAGTATATGGTTTGGCAGTTGGCATTAATATAATCAGTATACGCATCACTGACATTTGGTTAATGTTTTTATAATATTAATAAGAAAATAAGAAGGTGTGAGGAATGAACGTCAAAAACCATAGGACAAAACTGTTAACAGCTCCTGTGGGGCAAGTAAATAATAAAATATTGGAATGAAAATAAAATAATACAAACAGTCTCACAATAAAGATCGGATGGTCACACATGTGTCATGTTATTAAAAGAAATATAAGTTTTTTGTATAGGGTTTTTGCAGTTGACTTTTATGTGATCACAATAACAATCATGTAAACGTAATGCCAATTCTATATACGTTTGGTCTGCAAAAAATCATTGACAGTAGCCAATCACTTCAAACAGACAAAGTCCTCTCTCTCTCTCTCTCTCTCTCTCTCTCTCTCTCTCTCTTTTCGTTACTTTTCTTCTGTCTTTTAATAATATCCTTTTGATGGTTGATAGTCCAAGTCAATATCACAACCGTGAAAAAACCTTTTTATATCATCAAGTACAACACAGGTCGCAAATCAGACATTTCAGACAAACTTCGGTCAATCACTACAGACAACAATTTTAAGGCAACCCACGACAGACAATTAACGTATGCAATAATTTAAAAATCTGCCCTTCCGTATGCCAACCATTTAGAATTCTTCCTTTTGTATGTCAACCATTCAGAAATCTATCCTTACGTATGTCAACCATTCAGACATATGACCTTCCGTATGTCAACCATTCAGGATTTTCTGCCCTTCCGTATGTCAACCATTCAGAAATCTACCCTTCCGTATGTCAACCATTCAGAAATATGCCCTTCCATATGTCAACCATTCAGCAATCTACCCTTCCGTATGTCAACCATTTATAAATATGACCTTCCGTATGTCAACCATTCAGAAATCTGCCCTTCCGTATGTCAACCATTCAGAAATCTCCCTTTCCATATGTCAACCATTTAGAAATCTACCCTTCCGTATGTCAACCATTCAGAAATATGCCCTTCCATATGTCAACCATTCAGAAATCTACCCTTCCGTATGTCAACCATTCAGAAATTATCTTCTTCGTATGTCAACCATTCAGAAATATACCCTTCCATATGTCAACCATTCAGAAATCTACATTTGTGTATCTCAACCATTCAGAAATATGCCTTTCTGTATGTCAACCATTCAGAAATCTGCCATTCCGTATGTCAACCATTCAGAATTCTCCCTTTTAGTATGTCAACCATTCAGATATCTGCCCTTCCGTGTGTCAACCAATCATAAATCTGCCCTTCCCGTATATCAACCATTCAGAAATCTTTTTCCTTCCGTATTTCAACCTTTCAGAAATCTTTTTCTACCGCATGTCAACTATTGAGAAATCTGCCCTTCCGTATGACTATCATTCAGAAATCTGCCCCTACGTCTGTCATCCAAATTGAATGCAGACAACATTTTTGTGACTTAAAGTCATTGAGAAGCAGTTAAAAATTTTAAAAAATTTTGATTTTGCTGACGTGCAATTCATCACTTTACTTATTTCAAAGTCAGTCAAAGTTGATAAATATACACTTGGAAACCACTGAAGCTTGTCTCTTTTTTTCTGCAAAGACAATGGATTTAGTTGCGTTTGACTAGGATTTGCGGTCAGTATATAATCACATTCTATTGTTTCATGTTTGTGACCATATGTTTTGTTCTGAGCGTTCTTATAAAAGCAAATCTAGAAAATTTTCGGATGCACCTTATGTATATTATGTAATTTCATTTTAAAATTTGACCACTGGGAGACAAGTCAAACATAAATAGATTTGTAATAAATATACACATCACTGTCACTTTTGCTAATGCTTTTATAATATTAATTTAAAAAAAATAAGAAGGTGTGAGGAATAAATTGCAAAAACCAAGGGACAAGACTGTAAACAGCGCTACTGTGTGGCAAGTTGAAATCAAAATATTGTGATGAAAAGAGAATAATACATACAGTCTCATAATAAAAATTGGAAGGTCACACACGTGTCATGTTATTATACGAAATAAAAGTTATTGGTGAATCTTTGAGAAGCAGTTTAAAAATTCAATCAAATTAAAGTTATTAACTACACACTTGGAAACCAGCGTGTCTTGTCCCTATTTTCTCTGCAAAGGCAATGGATTTAGTTGCGGTATGAGAAATGCTTTTGTAAGAGTATTTTTAAAAGTCTGTTTTACAGTTGGTTTGGTTCGGTTTGGGTGTCAGTTTATAATCAGATTTCACAGATTTAAGGGTTGCGACCATATCTTTGGTTTTAAGCGTTCCTACGCAACGTAAATCCGGAAAAACTGTTCGGAAGCACCAATAAAAAAATATATACAGCGTTATTTTCATTTTTAAAATATACACCCTGGGAGACAAGTAGAAAATATAAATTTGAAAAAAATATATGCACCACTGACATTTGGATAATGATGTTATAATATAAATATATAAATAAAAAAAGTGCTACGCATGACTGTCGAGACCACATGAAAGAAATATTAGCAGCTGCAGGGAGGCAAGATAAAAGTAAAATAATCAAATAAAAATAAAAATAAAACACAAAGTCTGACAATAAAAATGCTTCGCATTGTTAGCTTGTGAATTTTCGCGTCATGCTTTTATGAGAAATATTACTTAAACATATATGGTATTTGCAGTTGACATTTAGATGATCACACAGCATTCATGTAAACATCATGCTTACTTTGAACATGTTCCGTCTTTAGAATATCCTTTACAGTAGTCAATCACTTCAACCAGGCATAGTCCTCTCTTTTTAATTTTGGGTCTTCAATTTTTTAAACTTCGTACTTTATTTGACCTTTTAACTTTTTGATTCAAGCGGCATTAATGAGTCTATAGTAGATAAAGAGCGCGTCTGGGGTATAAAAATTTTAAGCATGGTATCTATAATGAGTGTATCTGAATTACAAAATTTCATGAGCTCTGGAAAGGTACGCATATCCTGTTACTCCTTCAATTATTCAGATTCCAGTATCTTTTATCAAAGTCTGCCGAGGTGTGCCGAATATTCCTATTCAATGAAACCAAGTTAAGGTAGCACTACAGTCTAACAATGATTTTTGAAGATATTTTTTATCACATAATTTTGAATTAAGCATTATTCTGCACAGTTTGTAAAATCCTAAAGTCATTATCATATCACAACAAGGAGTAAATTGATAATGAACTTATGTAAATAAAAGCACATGGTTATTAATCTAAATATATAGGCATTTGGGAGGGCTAATATGTCAATCATCTTGCTGATACCAGTGTCCAGCTGTTATTCCCTGACCACAGGATAAATATTGTGGTCTTATCTCATTGTATTGCAACAAAAGTAATTTATATAACATGTTTATAAACAGAGAAAAAGAAAAAGATATGAAAAGGAAAAAATCTAAAGGGAAGAAATCTACAAAAATGAAAAAATATGGAAAAGAGTGTGAAAGTATCTTTGAAAGCCTCTGACTGCCTGTATAAATTTCTTCTATTTGGTCTTCTACATTTAAGTACAGTTTTAGGCATTTTAACCAATTTTAAGTTTATGTGAAATTTTTCAATTCCATAAAACTCAAAAATCATGTGGGAGTGTTTTTTTTTCAAGAAGTGGATGGTCTTGGATCTTTTTATGAACATGTCTTTTGATGCATAATTTTAATGTTCTACCTTATTTCAGTAATAGTATATTTCTTTTTAAAATACAAATGAAAATTATTCTTTATAGTGAGAATAATGATGTTAAATATTGATTATATGCAGCTGGTCAATCCTGTTATTCTCTTATCTTAGACCGTCTGGACAGAGGCGGAGCTTTGTCTATATTTAATTACTACATCACAGATATTGGTCAAATCTGTGACGTCAAACTCCGCCAAATGCCAAGTTAGTGTTGCACAGTGCACACATGATGCAAAATTTACAGCATTAGAGCATCAAAGAGACAAAGTGTGTGGTTCTATTGATAAAGTAATGGTGTCAGAACACTCCTGGGGTGTTCCCAGTGGGATTTTTGTATTTATGTTGCATTTATAGGGGTTCTAAGGGGGAAATTCCGTTTTTAGGTAATTTCTCAGAATAATTTTCATGAGATTTGTTAGGAAAAATGAAAATATAAACTTTATGGGTACCCCTTGGACTTGACTTTGATATATGTGATTAAAGGAGTATTTTCTACAATACCGTGTCCCAGTTTTTGGATAATTTGTTTCTAAATGAATTTATAGGTGTCCAAAGATGAAAGGTGAAATGAGGTTTGGCACCCAGCAGTTAAATCAATATATCTTCTTACTGAAGGCATATATCAAAATCTGAGACACGGTTTTGCAGCTTGTATATGGTTGATTAAAGGGATGAAAACAAATTTTACTACCATTTGACCTGAATGTGCCATTTCCATCCAAGTTGGAAGACCACTTTTTGGCAATTAATGAGCTATATTTTGAGATTTATCATACCAAAATAAATTTATCTATGGATAAAGAAAGAGTAATATTTCAGCTTGAAAATGAGTTAAAGATTATAAAAATCCAGTGAGTAGTTTTGGAGAAATTAATCTTTAAAGAATGTTGGTTGAGTCAGAAAATTCTGACTGTAGTGCTACCTTAAATAAAATAGTGAAATGAACTATTAGCTTGATTTTGCTATTTTTATTTAAACTTATCTTTAATATTTCTATGTGTTTCACTAATATTGCAAATTCTATACTATTGTCCTTTTACAGTTCCTCGGTGACTTTATACTCATATTGATGGGTTGTCTTCAATAACAAAACACAGCCCGCCAAACCCCAAAGGACAAGAATATAAACAACTACAGGAGGTTGGCCAAAAGAATAACAACTATCAGCTGAAAATAGAATGAATACATAAAGTCTGACATAAATAATGCTTAACATTGGTAAGAATGAAACGACACGTGTCATGTTATAAAATTTCTTTTTGGATATTACTGTATATGGTATTTGCAATCATGACATTAAGATGCCAACGCAGAAATATGCATATAAACTTCATTCAAAGTTCAGTTTCATTAATGAATACCCTACATTGCTTCAGTATAGTTCTAGTAGACCCGTATAACCTTTGCTTAGCATGGATAGCAATGAGACTACAAGTGTCATGTTATTAAAAAGTATTCGATAAAACTATATATGGTATCTGCAATCATGACAGTAAGATGACCACACAGCAACATGCATATAAAAGTCATAAAATGTTCATCTTCATTAAAGAATACCCTACATCACTTCAGTATAGTTCTAGAAGCTTCTGCTCAGCATGGGTAAGAATTAGACTGCATGTGTCGTGATAATTACAAAAAACAGTATTCAATATAACTATATATGGTATTTGCAATCATGATATTAAGATGCCAACGCAGAATTATGCATGTGAATATCATTCAAAGTTCAGTTTCATTAAAGAATACCCTACATTGCTTCAGTATAGTTCTAGAAGACCCGCATATCCTTTGCTTAGCATGGGTAAGAATGAGACTGCATGTGTCGTGATTTTACAAATAGGTATTCGATATATCTATATATGGTATCTGCAATCGTGATATTAAGATACCCACACAGCAACATGCATATAAATGTCATAAGAAGTTCAGTCTCATTAAAGAATAATCTACATTACTTCAGTATAATTTTAATAGACCCGCATTCTTAATGCTTAGCATAGGTAAGAATGAGACTGCAAGTGTCATGATAGTTAAAAAAGTATTCGATATAACTGTATATGGTATTTGCAATCATGATATTTACATGCACACACAGAAACATGCATATTAATGTCATAAAAAGTTCAGTCTCATTACTAGATACCCTACTTAACTTCATTATTAGTTCTAGTAGACCCGCATAACCTATACATGCTCAGCATTGGTAGCCATGAGACTTCATGTGCCATGATATTATAATCTGTATTCGATATAACTATATATGTTATTTTCAATCCTGACATTAACATAATAAAATTGAGAATGGAAATGAGGAATATGTCAAAGAGACAACAACCCGACCAAAGAGCAGACAACAGCCGAAGGCCACCAACGGGTCTCCAACGCAGCGAGAAAATCCCGCACCCGGAGGTGGTCCTCAGCTGGCTCCTAAATAAAATTGTGTACTAGTTCAGTGAAATGAACATATAAATGAACTAAAATTAAAAAACATACAAGACTAACAAAGGCCAGAGGCTCCTGACTTGGGACAGGCGCAAAAATGCGGCGGGGTTAAACATGTTTTGTGAGATATCAACCCTCTCCCTATACCTCTAGCCATTGTAGAATACAGAAACACATAGCAATACGCACAGTAAAACTCAGTTTTAAAAGAATTCCTATTCACACATAGCAACATGCATGTAAAGTTCAAACAAAGTTCAGTCTCATTACTTTAGCGGGTACAGTATATATCATTTCAGTATATATATTTATTAAACAACGAATACCTTATGATGTATCTGTCCAGATTTATTTTATATATTCTATACTAGAACACTGAGAAATAATGTACACCTGGTCAGTGTTTATATCAGTCGTCCTATGAAAGTTGGTGTTGAATGGTGTTAGTGTGTTAAATTTATTTACATCTTTAGGGACGGATTCGGGCACAACCCCCGAAAAAGTATCATGTTTTTCATAGTACAGGTCAATGTTTTTATGCATCGCGAAATTGTTACATGTAGGTTGCAGGATTCAAGATTCAAGATTTTATTCAAAACCCTCATACAGGTGTACAAGAGGACAACATAATTACAAACATAAGATAATATATAGCGAGACAGGACAGACAAAACACAAATACATTATATGTAATAAAAGACAATTGATATAATTAAATATAATTAATAAAAGTATTTTCTTTACGAAAATTGATAATTTCTTTTGCACTTGTACGTTACATATAGACAGCAGACCAGTAAATTTGTGCATGCTTGGATTAATTACATAAAAATATGGTATAAACTTTTATCTAAGAGCAGAAATATCAGCATGTTTACAGGTAAACAATATATGAAACTCATCACCTATTTTCTCGCGGAATCCCTACCCACCTGCAATCCATGTGTACCAACCCAACGCAAGTACCATATCTGAACTTGTTTTGTCTTTTGTCGATGTATAGCCTGATATATGCTGTACGCGCTCGCTGAGGACCATTATGTGTCCATTCGGTGCCTTTCTGTGTATTTTTATTGTTGGTTTGCTGTCTCGTTGACGTAAACACCCCCCTGGTCTTATTTTATTTACTTGTAATTGTGTTATTAAACATATTGACAAATTTAAAAAATGTTATCTTTATAATACCCAATAAACTTCCAACAAACAATACATATATGAATATATATCGGAAATTCGATCGAAATTAACCGTCAGACTGTGGACAGAATCAACACGTTCTTTGTCTCCGGTAATATTTCAATAACGTTGATATGAGAAAAAAAATATTCTATAGTTTATTTCATATCTGGTTAATCTTTATATTTAAATATATATTTGTTACTATACATAATTAACTTGAGGTGTGTTATGGTGCATTTCTGAGACAGCAAAGTTTCGCATGTGGTGAGTTGCATATTTTTCTGTACTTATATTTGTAAAATTATCTAATATATAAACTCCAAAGGGGGTTAATTTGCTCGTATGCTAAAATAGACAGAGAATTCCAAAATATGATAAGACTCTAAAGTCGTCATGTAACTTTGGACAATATGGGACCATTTTATTTAAGAGGAAAGCTTGGAATTTTTGTACTTAAATATTAAAGTTTGATTAGAGTGAAAAAGAATAATTGACTGCCTCCGCTCGTGAAAATTAATACTAAATATTATATTTATAAAAATGATTATTCTAATGTTAATCCCCTTTAAGATATGACTTATTTCTATTTTCAAAATGACCTCGTCTTATTTCTCGGCGCATTCTGAAATGTATTTAAAACGGATTTTGCTCAACAATATAATATCTTAGTTTTCTTTTCTTTCTTCATTTTCTTCAAAAGTTTATGTATCAAAAGATCTGTTGGTCTTTCCTACTCCCGCCTTTTTTCCCGGACACTCCAACCAAATCGTTTATAAACATACAAGTTTATGATCAAACGAAAACAGACAGAGACCAAAAAGAACAGAAAATAAACCGTAGCTGATCAGAAAATAAACGTCAGGTCTTTCTTACCAGATCCCAACATTCGTCTACAGAGTATAGCCCATCTAAGGTTTCTGTGTATTGTTATGTTGGCTGTTACTTGTCTGTTCGTCTTTTTAGTGGGACATGGTGTTGTTTGTTTTTCTTCTATTTGTGTTTTTTTTTATCTCCCCATAGTATCTTCTCTCCTTTTTATGCAATTATATAGGTTCTATAGATGTGGGTCCTTCATTTATGTATTATTTAGTTTTTAATACCATTTTTCTCGATTCTTTATATTTTTTGCCCATTAATCTCTATTCTATATATTTCTTGCCCATTCATCTCTATTCTTTATATTTTTTGCCCATTAATCTCTATCCTATATATTTTAGCACCCCTATATTCTCTATTCTTTATTTTTTGGTCCATTTTTCTCTATTCTTTATATGTTTTGTCGGTTATTCTCTATTTTTGTAAACCCATATCCAGGCCCTCATTATGGGTGAGTGAAAACCTAGTAGACAAACAAAGGTCATTTATCTTTCATTTGTTTTTTTTAATTGTTTGATTCTAAATTTCTTTAATACATGATTTTTTTCAAGAGAAAGTGAAATAATTTGTTTTATGATAATTAGATATAAAAGCAAATTATTTTTAACTCCATCTTGTATGTTATTGGAGAAATAGTATGTTTTTATGAAAGTTTTTATTTTAAATTGTTTGGAGGAAGAACAAACAAATGGTCGGTGTCTAGAGTCACAAAGAAGAACAGTGTTTTAAAGCAAAAGCTTCAGTTTTACGTTGTTTTTTTTATGTTCAAAGTATTCAAATAAATCAGTCAAAATATATCATATTATTTGTCCTTGGTAATCCTACCATTCCAAAAACAAAAAACTTATATAAGTGAGGCTTACATCGTTTATTTCCGGTTTTTTCTTCTCCCTACTTTTCGACCTTAAGCTTCCGTAAAACATTATCTGACGTCATCGTGGTTTAAATTAAGTTTCTTACTTGTGAAATAAACCTACAGAATGTACCTGCCTCCTTGGAACATAATCTCTAAACACATTTACGGATTATTGATCCCCTTTGAACCAATTGTACATTAATTAAACGTCACATTTTATTTCAATAAATATCAAATATCTATTAAATCCTAATGGAGAGCACTTCTTTAAACTCTAATATGTATAATGCAAATTAATATTAAATTGAAACTTTAAATCTATCCAAACATTTTAAATTGGCAGCATACTTGACCAAATTTGCAAGTAAATATCAGAGTTTAAAAACTCGAAAAAAAAAATAAACATAATGCACAGAGATGGATCAAGATGATAGATTAAATGTGTATTGTTTGTCTCGTTTTCGTATTCACTAATCGGATAAATTTTGATGGATTATGTTAATTCGTACATTTAATCCGGGATTAAGTAGGACAATTTAATATCGTAATAAATATGACAGGACTGCATATGGGCATATGTGTATAATGTTTTGATAATACAACAGTGTGCTTTGTAAATATTGGAGTCTGTTGAATTCAATGATGTTTAAGGTTTGTGGAAACATTTTTTGTTTTATGTCAAGGATAGTTCAGTCAACATAAATCAACACGCCATTATGTTAGTTACTGATTTGGTTTCCGGGAATGGGGGTCATATTTTGATTAATTGCTTGAACGTCCAGTGGCAAATGTTTCATGTATATTCGCGACGAGAAAAAATTCAACAATACATTGATAAAGCAGGTTCGGCATAGTTGGTCGATCAAAATTTGCAAATAAAAAATTATTTTATATGATAAATCCGCATTTAACAGTTTAGTGAAACAACTGTCATAATTGTATATTAATTATGATTGTTGTAATGTCAAATTAAAAAAAAATATACGGCTTTAATGCCATTGCATGTACATTGTATATTAAGGCGGAAGTTGTTTGTTGATGTGAAATCATAATATAAATCGATTAGGAAGAGATAAAGCAAGGAAACAAACAAAAACTGAATGAATCGCATAATCTTCAAAAGGAGCGAGACCGTGCGCGTCGACTGAGGAGGCATCTCCGGCTATGCTTACATCATACGCCGCGGCTGTAACGGCACCAATTTTACTGCGCATTTCGACAATTAATGTATCTTCAGTGTTGATCGAGGCCAAAATATTTGAAAATCCAAAAATCTGATTCAAAAATTGAAGAGCTAATAAAACCAAAAAGGACAAAAAGTATATCAAAAGTCGGGCAATGATTCAGTTTTTCACGAGGGAGATACATTCCTTAATTTAAAATAATTTACAAACTATGATTTTGTAACAGCAAATTTCAAAACACAATATCCGTAATTTCATGCCAAGTACTGTCTACTTGGCTGGTGATACCCTCTGGGACTAACAGTCAACCAGCAGAGGTATCGATCCACTATACCGACCTTATCGTTCTCGCTCAGATTTCGTTTCCAATGTTTTCGTTGAGGATAGTCTTACATTAAGATGTGTTTTTAGGTAGAGACTAAAAAAATATAAAGTCCAGTCTTTTGTTGAAAATCTACAGTCTTGTTCTGAAACAAATTTATGTATATATTCTTGCACGGACTAGTAAAGTCTAGCCCTCAAAACGCTGTCTAGACTTTACACTACCACGCAAGACCTTTACACCTCCACAGCTATAGAATTTACCGTCAGAGCTGGAGTTTCAATCTCCAGCACATAACATTACATTTAATGACCCGGATGGATATGTGGTATTAAATTTTACGACAATAACGTTAAATTGAAATGCACATATGTATGTGGTGATGATTTATAATATAACGGCTTTGCGGGTGGATCTGAACCGGATTTATCTGGAAGTTTATGTTGGAAAGAGGAATAGTTCCGTAACTATTGTCTTTAGTTTTTGAACAAACGAAGAAAGTTACAAATTCCAATGTTCCCAAAAATATTTATCTACCAGTCATCGTACATTCACCCGTCGGAGAGCAGGTTCCTCGTACAATTATATAACTTTTGTTTATAATTACAGGACCGTCGAATCGAAGATCTTACAGTTCCTTGTATATCATAAAAACTAATTTCAAGCGTTGAAGAATATAAATAAGCAGCAGCTAGTGAGTGAAATTTCCTATTGCTTGTAGTTAAAAGGTGTGGTTGGCCTTTATTGTGTAAATGTTGCCTGAGCATTGTAATTAAGATTGAGCAAACGTTTATATAAACAAAGCAAGCAAGCCAACCAAACCTTTAAACTACAAGCGTTAGAAAAATAGCTCTAATGGATGCATTGAGATAACAAAGAGCATTCACAAAACGATCTTCATTTCACGATTGAATGAGTGGAAACGTTTTCATCTTGCACAAACAATTGACGCTTGGATGACTGGATAATTGATATTTATCATGCCATTGTATATAAATCTTGTACAGTAAAGAAAGTTCGAGCAACAGTCGAGTCACCTTAAATATGCTTGAATTTCTTATAAGTCGGTGTTACAAATAAGCCAATACGCAATTGTGAGAATACAAAGAAATATTGAAAACAGTTTATTGTTACATGTTTAAATGGTTCTATACCACGGGTATAACCGCCGTACAGTTGATTCCGGACGTTAATCGCTACATCGCGAAGCAATGTTGGTAGATATACCGTTCCTATATTTACACCAAAGACTAATTGACTAACTGTTCAGTTAAGTATTCAATGTTTATGAAAACAAAGTTTACTGCTCCTGGCAGCACTGTATATCATTTATAGTACATGAACACCATGTGACTATTTTAAATAGACAGGTAAGCATCGCGAAACAAACACTATGTGTAACTCAAACTTGATTAAACTACAAAAAGAGCATAGTTGGTTGGCTCTTTCACTAAATACGACCGTGTATTTTGTGCTTTGTTGTTGTTAAAATACATAATACGAATGAGAAACCCGTTGTTTTAATTTTATTTGAAGACATTTACTTGAAAACTGACCTCAGAATTTTGACACTGTACGATTCATTCTCTTTATAGTTTGTTTTCTTTCTTTAGTACCGTTCGTTTACATTCTTGTACTGTTCGTTGTGCAAAAGCCTATCAATACGGTAGAAATATGTATGACACGGCGTGACAAATGTTCAAAACTTAAAGGTTCTTAATTAATGATAAGTCATATAAAATGAATCGGAAATTTTCGCCACCTGAAGGGCACGCCCTATGCTGCTTCTGGGTAAAACATTGTTTTCTTCTCGATTAATTCTGCTGGCATGACAAAACGATGCATCATGGGACAAAAACCATCCCGCTCTGTAGGAGGTCTCGTTTTGTTCTTAACACATTCATTTGATTTTTTTAGATATTTGAATACGATATCGATGCCTTTATACAACATACACAATTACCTAAATGAATTTAGATATTCGATCACTTTGTTCATGCAAAGGATGGGTTTTAAATTGACACATAGATCTTATTCAAAGCTCAACATTAAAAATGCAACATTTAAAGCTTTAATTGCAAGCAATTATAATTCTTTTGTTGTTATAAAACATGTTTAAATATTTAATATAAAACATAATACTTCAACGAATTAAAGTGAAAGTCTATCGATTGTGTATCAAAAAGTTTAACACGTAATTCAATGGGAATACGTATTTTTTCTTAGTCACACAAAAAGGACAAAAAAGCATAGGCGGTTGTCATCACATTATTAGTTACATGTATGTATTACATTTCTTTAGTATCTTTGGAGGAAATTAACATTTATAGGGGGAAAATGTTTAGAAAGTGTATCAAACTTTATTTTATAACTGTAACATATTTATGAATATAATTATATGGTGAGTGGTTTTATTCTTCATAATTATCGTTTCCACCTCCAGAAGGAAGAAATCCCAACAGCTACACTTCCTTCCGAGATGAATTAAGGGTTGACATTTTTTATTTCCGTTTGACGAAGACTTTTAAAATCAGACTTCAATATGTCTGATCTACAGTATTAACTCTTCGTCACCACGAACATGCAATTCAAATCATTGGTAACAGTCACGTGATAACGGGTAGATAATACAAGGAACGCATTCAGATGTCGAAGAAAAACAGTATCAGACGACTTTACACTAAATCCATTGGATGTTGGATGTGTACCGATTGATATTTTCGTCTTAGAGACATGATTTTTTAATAGTTGTTACTGGCTTTGAACTAGCTTTCAGTTAACTGCAAGTACTTTCAGATTTGTGCTTTGAGTCTTTTGTGTTTGTGTTTGTGTTATGCTTTTTAAGTGCTTTGTATCGATCTGATAAGTTAAGCCCATTTCAACTGATTTTTATAGTTTGTTCTTATGTCGAACTGTTACACCACTGTCCCGGGTTAGGGGAGGGTTTGGCATCAACAAACATGTTTAACTTCGTCTCATTATATATGTGCCTGTTCCGAGTGAGGATAAGATAAGAGTGTTTTTCGTTTTTTTTTTTTGTTGTTTCTCCTATTTGCTTTTCGTTTATTGTTTTGCATAGTTTGTTCTTGTGTTGTGCCGTTACAACACTTCCAGGTTAGGAGGAGGGTTGGCGCCTTCAAACATGTTTAACCCCGCATTTTTTTAGCAAATCCTAATGAGATCAAAGTATGTAAAAATATATTATTCAGCTTTAGTTGGAGGCAACTATTAAATACTGCCATGTATATATGGGCTTTGCTCATTGTTGAAGGCCGAACGGTGACCTATAGTTGTTAATTTCTGTGTCATTAGGTCTCTTGTGGAGAGTTGTCTCATTGGCAATCATACCACATCTTCTTATTTTTATATATATACTTTAAAAACTGGTCAAATATAGGAATAAAAATTTAGAGCTCTTAATTCCCCCCTCTAAAATGCACGTGGAGATATGACTAAAAATTCATTTACACTTCATATGATATATCGTACTGAGCACGCGGGCAAAACGAATGCATCACCACCTGTTCTAGTTATAATACCTTCAGTGGCGGATCCAGAACTTTTAACAAGGGGGGAACCTCTGACTGACCTAAGGGCTACGGGGGGCTCGCTCCAGTCATGCTTCAGTAATTCCCTATATAATCAACCAAATTTTTCCCACAAAAGGGGGCGGGCCCCAGGCCCCTCCCCATGGATCCGCCTATGACCTTGTCTGGATTCTAACTATTAGACACCAAATAAAAACACGTAGTCATCGTATTAGCACTTTACGAAAAACGAAGCAAATGACGTAAAAAAGTTGAAACGGAAAACAAATGAATAGCAAATGTTAAACCTTGGCATTAGTTTGAACACCCACTTTCAGCTAAGTGTTTCCTGGTTTCGAAATCTATAATATTGTCCGTGATTTGATGTAAACTTTTGTGGAAAAAACAAAATGCTATATATCATGTTGACGGAAATGATAGTGGGGCATCAATTGGGATGACTTTTATATTTTTATTGTGCTATTTAAAATTGAATGTCTGAATGGATTCATTAGAAAACAATAGATTTATATCAGGTCTTTCCTTTTGGTTTTCTGTTGAATTGACAGGTCTAACGATGGAAATTTCTTGCTGAGGACAACTTTCCAAAATTCACTTACAAGTTATGGAATAAGCTGAATTTAAATACACCATCGAATGCTTTGATATCATCTGATGAACTTTGATAATAACAATGTCCCTTTTAGAAACGAGATTCTATCGTTCGTAATTGGTTCACCGATGTTCTACTGAACTACGCGAGACAAATAATCCTATCTAAAGTTACATTTCATATTAAATTAGAATTATTGTTTTAATGCGATAATACAGTTGCTAAACCGATGACCGAGAACAATAGAATATTCACTCTTCTTATGAAAAAGTCGAGAAAATCAATAATAAAACAATGCCGGTGACGATACTGATCAACAGTTATTTCTAAACAACAATCGTACATTTTAAATAAATTATTTGTTAAACAGTGGTATTAGAAATATACATGCAAAGACGCGATGTTTTATGTTCATTATTTACAGAGATAATTGTATTAAAAGCTTGTGAAAGTGAAATTTAAATAATGTTAATCTTTGCTGCATAATGATAAAAAATGGAAAAAATCATGAACATACAAAATCTAAAGATCTTTCAGGTCAAAATTTTTAGAAGTGTTCCACATAGTCCTTAGAATGTTACAATTTCCCAAAATATACCTATTTTTAACATTACAAGTGATTTTCGGGTACATCGGTCTGTTCTTGTCACGTGAACTTTCAATATAGATATATTATCTATTCGTGAATATAACAATTTAAACGTCATGTCTGTGTAGGTTAAAACAAAATAAAGATAAACATTTTTATAACATATGTTATCCGTTAAAAGATATTTACTATTTATTATACAATTTTAAGAAAAGGTCGTTTTGATTTTTGTACATATATTTGCGGTCTTCTCGATCTATTCACATTCAATATTAACATCGGGATAAGGTCCGTTTGAATTTGCTTGGTAACTTTTTTTCAAAATTGTCAATCTTTGCTGCATATCAATCGATTCCATTGGAATTTTTCCTCTGAACTTCTCTGTTCTAGCTGCATACATATACGGATAATTGTCGTGTTCCAGAGAGGTATACAGCCAGTAGAAAATAAATTGAAGTTGGTACTCCAGTAATTTATTCGCATAGCAACATTTTAAACCAATTTTACACACAGCTCCTATAGCTTGCTGTACTCGTCGTTCACTAAATTAGGAGGGCAGTGATAACATTATTTGAAAATTTGATTTTATTTCAATTTGATTTTATTGCTACTACATTGTATTTACCAGAACGATACAAACATTGAAAAGATCAAGATTGCTATGTTTACAGGGCAGGTAATATTTTGTCAATAGATTTCCCAACTGATAGGTAGAACAGTTGATTGATATGGTCATAATTATAAATTTACAGTTTACAAAACTTAGAATTTTTCGGAATACCAAGGATTTTCTACTCCAGGAAAAGATAAACGTAGCTGTATTTGGCAAAACCTTTCGGAATTTTGGGTCCCTAATGCTCTTCAACTTCGTAATTTATTTGGCCTTTTCATTTTTTTTTATTCGAGCGTTACTGATGAGTCTTTTGTAGACGAAACGCGTGTCTGGCGTAATTTTTTTCAGCCTGGTATCTATGAGGAGTTTATTTTTCTGATTTTGTCCTACCCCACCACCTATTTTTTTTCAGTGAACCAGTCCGGTCGAATTTTTGAAAATATTTCGTCCCCTGGGACTTGGATACCGATGGAAGAAGTGTTTCTTTCGTATCTCTTAAGCTAACAATATGAACAACGGATCGAGATTCACTGAAAGGAGTCAAAAGTATTACCCTTTTGGCACGCTTTGTCCAACTTTCACGTGGCCTTAGTTTTTTTTTTTAATATTCACGTTTTATGTCTGTAGCCGATTCTATTTCTCATTTCAGACACGATTGGATATGAAGAAAAAGAAGATAAAGCCACCTATAGATGAGAAATTGTTCTTCAGCCTCCGTGGCACGTCTATTCAGAAGAAACCCTCCGTACAGGCTGAAGTGGAGAATTTTAATCTCTATGGAAACCTGAGAAAAGCTCCCACAGAAATACACAACTCATTACCATCATCACAACGTGAGTAATGTGGAGCAGGATCTGTTTACCTTTCCGCGGAGCACCTGAAATCACCCCCGGCTTTTGGTTGGGTTCGAGTTGCTCAATCTTTAGTTTGATATGTTTTTGTTATGTAGACCTGTTCTGTCTTTTGATCGTTTTTTTTTTTTTTTGTAATGGCGTTGTTAGTTTGTCTTCGACTTATGAGTTTGAATATCACTTTGGCTTATCATATGTCTCCCTTTAAAGACATTCTCAATTTTCGATCTAATTGATCTCATCCGGTGAAAACTGTCACTCGTTTTCATACAAAATGAACTCTTATCAATTGATGAGGCATGTCTGGTTGAATAATTGTAACAACAACAACAAAAAAAACGGCAAAAAATCGAATGTTAAATTATTTTGTTTTTCCTAAAACAAAAACCCAAACTGTTTTCAATACATTACATATCAATACCAATCAAACCGCCTTTGAATACTCGGTTTCAAAACTTGTTTCTAATAACTGTAACAGCCGCTAGCAAATAACGGTATACGACATTAAAACGTTGAATTGAACTTGGGGAAAAATGTCTGACTCATATCACTTTTCTCCAATTAATTTAAATTACTATATGCACAAATAAACATAGCAATATGCACAAATAAACATAACAAAATGCACCAAAAACATACCATACAAAAGTCAATTTTTAATTGCTTTTCAATGAAGTCAAAGCAATGCTTAGCAGTCATGCCATACACTGCTGTTTAATTCTTTTCAGTGATAGAGAGAGAAATGAAATATATCAATTTTGACGAGGAACGAAGAAATAGACCACATGAAGTTGGATACAAAGACTTTTACCAATACCTCACTCCGACAGTGACACCCGTGAGAAAGAATAGAGAAATTACATCTAGCTAACACAGTCTGGATGAATAGTGCTATTTTTTCATTTTCATATACATGTATTTGTGCTATTGAAAACTTCACATCTGGTTTAGAGGCGGAGACAGGATTTTCCATGGAGGGATAGGCCCGCGTGGGTTCTAACATTTCAGGATTAACATGTTGTTTACCCCCTCCCCCCTCTCTCTCTCTCTCTCTCTCTCTCTCTCTCTCTCTCTCTCTCTCTCTCTCTCTCTCTCTCTGGCACTTACATTGCAAGCCTGCCACACCGCGCCATGGTTTACTGTAAAAAAAAACACATTCAATTATAAACGTATTCTGACTTTGTTACTGTGCAATATATTGACAGAATCATTTTGAAGATTTGAAGTAGAAAAAACGTTTCTTGTCAGTTCCGGAGAGAGAGGCTTCAATTTAAAGACAAGTCTTGGAAAAGTTATCGATCGTGCTTTTCTTGTACATCCTTGTATCTTGAATTATATTCTAAACCGGTGCTTTGAAGTTGGTAGTATATTAATTTCCCATCATAGGTAAGAAGGAGTTTGAGTGATCGGGGCTACAGTTGTGACAAGTGTGCATTTCTGATTTGAATTTGATCTCGTAATTGTAGCTAAAATGTGTCTATTTGAAGAGAATAAGTATTTGCATTTATTCCTCCAATGTTTTTCTTTTTGTTAAAAATTTTCTCTAGAAGATACAGATTTTTTTTAACTTTTATGAGCAAAGTATATAAATATACATATACAGTATTGTCACTTTGTTTACATTAGTGCTGGGAATAGATGTAAAGTGACAACCTAGAATGATTGTAACAAAAGTTGTCTATTTACAAAATGATAAGATTTTCCGTGCTTTTGTTTGTTGTAAAACTGTAAAGCTATTTGTACTATGTTGTTATTATGAATAAATCTTGAAATGGTTTTCTCCATATGTTGCCTATTATGTTTTAAATACTGCATCATCATATTTGCCTCGCCAGTTAGTAGTAAGCCAATCTTACTTTTAATGAAACAAAAATTTATAAATCTGAAAAAGCAAAACGTAATGCTAACCCTTCCGGAGCACCTGAGATCACACCGGGTTTGTTTTTGTATGGTTTGTTCTGCCAGTCTTAAGTTTTCAATGTTGTGTTTGTAGACTTTTGTTTGTCGTTAAAATTTTGGTCGTTTTTCGTTTTTTTGTAATGGCGTTCTTAGTTTGTCTTCGACTTTCGAGTTTCAATATTCCTTTGGTATCTTCTGCAGGCGCGGATTCAGACGGAGGCGCCCTCTAAGAATAGGGAAATATATAATTTAGGGTACTCTAAATCAAAATCAATAGAATTTTTTAATATTTGCCAAAATGTAGTTTATATCATCGCTTTTTCAAATATGAGCTGCATCGGATAGAAATCGACCTTATGCAAGTGCACATATACATGTACATATATAAGACTTTGACTGATTTTGGAAAATTCAAATACGAAATGAAAGATGAATTAACGTCTGTTTTGTAGGGTTGTTATAACAACTCAATTTTCAAAGAGTTACAGACTTTGAATAGAGATTTTTTCAAACCGAAATAAGATAACAGATGTGTTGATATTAATTTGCATAAGGTCGATTTCTATCCGACGCAGCTCATATTTAATAAAAAGTATGGGTCATTTTTTATCAAGCTTAAGGTTGTGCAAAATTGTCAGATTTTGTATACTTTATTCATGGAAAAAACACACATAATTTTGTCTGTTAGAATGAAAAGTTTTAAGAGAATTTTAAGATAAAATATAAGATAGCTCTTATAATGGGCTTACAGAACATGAAAAAGAAAAATTAGGTTCATGGGACTCGTTTTCTTGCTACAAAACAAATTAGGTTAATGCATAACACATTCCAGTATAAAAGTTATATTATCTCCCCTTATATGGCAAAGTTGAAAAAAATTGAATCAAACAAAAAATATTTTGTATTTGGAAAAACAGTCGCAAAAATATGATGATGAAACACATAACTTTCTTTATCTAAAGTCTAACAAATAAATTACATTCTTCTCTCAAAATTTGCAAATTTCATTAAAGATCTTGATCGATTGTTTTCTGCCATTTTACAATCCACGATATCAGAAGACACCCAAGCTACCTTAAAGGTAAAATTACAGCAATTGTATGGCAAAATATGGTCTTCCAACTCCTAATCCTCTGGAGCACCCCTAATATCAAATCCTGGATCCGCGCATATTCCGCCTCTCTTTAATTTATGCTGACATCAAAACTCATAAAGTTTGGCTAAACTATATTAAATTTATAACTGTAGAATAAGTTGAAAATGTAAATGGCCAATTTGCTGTGACACATTAGTTTATCATCAGACTGTGAAATCAAGACTAGGTGTGCAGGTTTCTTCCAATAATGTTAAAGATTTGCTAATTTAAAACCATAGGCCACTCAATGATAAATACTTGTTCTGTGGACTTTTATGTACAAAAATTAGAGCGAGCGAGCCAGCAAAATTTTTATTTTTATTCTTTTTATACCCAACCGGTATCTGCAAAAAGAAAACAACAGGTACTTGAGATGTGCTAATGAACATAACTCATACATATTGTAACGGTTCCGAATTTGGAATCTTTAACGCCAGATTTAAAGGGTGCTACTGATTGTTCACGCGAAAACATTTGTAAACAGAGTCCATGAGGTCAACCTTAGTTTTTTTACATATAAATAAATAATGAATTATTATTTTCCTATTGTATATTAAACAAATTTGTAATTAAAATTTATTGTCTAAAACTAGATAATGATAAAAATAATGTTTAGAAAACAAGCTGTCAAATTGGCTTGCTACGTGACCTGCTTCGTGGTGTCATGAAATATGTCCCATGTATGAATACAATTTGATAAATCTTAATTTATGCTAATGAATAATATCCTAAACTATTCATTGAAATAATCGTATCAAAAGAAATAAGATCCAAATGTCATTACCCTACTACTTTGTTCCCACATATCATCGCTATACAACATATCAAATATACAAGCGGGTTCAGAGTAGCTGTGTCCAAGAAGTAAGACAATGATGCCTCATTAGTCTTTAGCTATAACGTGTTTATGCCCTTCATGTAATTTGGTGTTGGTGACAAAAACCTAAAAAGTCTCTAACGAAATCAACAGATACTTGATATGTGTTAATGAACACACCTCATACAAATTGTCACGGTTCCGAAATTTGAATCTTTAACGTCACATTTAAAAGGTGCTGCTGATTATTTCTGCAAAACATTTGTAAACAGATTCCATAAATCATCTGCCTCCAACAACTGCTTATGTGTCTATATATATTTCTTCAATTTATACGAATGTAAGATTTTCAAAAAACAATCAGATCAATTCGAAGGAACCCGTTTACAAATTATAAGAGGTATAATATATCCTTGTGCACGACATGTGATTCTGAAATAATCTTCAGCAGAAGTGATCAAGACCAAAAGTTGGGCAGTCAAATAAATAGAATGATTTAAGGTTTAAAACAAAAAAGGTCCCGAACAAAGCAGCAAAGGTCAACTATGCATGGGAAAGGGTGTCAATTTTAGTTTTAGTACATTAAAATCTTTATCAACTGGAAATTAACAAACAAAGTACACCAATTTAAAGATGTCAGTACAAAAGCGCTAGCTGCTGAGCAGATAGTACACTCATGAACTGAACGGCAGCCAGTAGCAGACTAATTTGTTTTCAAACTTAGAGTCAATATCTTTTAAAATACAATAAAAACAAAATTTCTATCCTATACTCAAATAATTATGCCCAAAGGTTTTTATCCAGGAGAAAAAGTTAAAAAAAAAAGATGTGGACATATAATATGATGAACAATTACGCATGATAATTGAACAACACATCAAATATAAAAGATGATTCAGAGGAGTAATGTCAAAAAAGTATGACAAGAAAAATATTATACTTCCACAACTAAGAAAGAAATAGCAAAACTAAAGAGACGCGATATTATTACATTGTGATACATCATGACCAATTGTTCCTAAAATATGCGAGCTAAACATGAAGCAGTTTACCAGGAGGAAACGGTCACAAAGTATTAAAACGTCAACAAGCTTTGTGGCAGGTGAATTCTTCAGAATTCATTTCCTATTTGTGCTAATTCAAGCTTCGCTTGCAGCCAATATGTTTATTGAAATGGTTATATAGTCTATCTAATATAATTGCCCTTTTCATGTGTTATTTCCGCATGTTATCTAACAAATATATTTATGTGTTACGTGATTCTCTAAATGCTTGTCATGCAATTTATGACAGATTTGGGTTTTTTTCGTGCCAGATATAATGTATAATTTGTTAGTTTTACCCTGCTACTGTGCACAGATGTAGCGTCAAAAACTACTTTAATTCTTATTTATACTGTATCGTACAGATCACCAAACCGTATATCAAATATAAAAGAGTGTTCAGAAGGAGCTTTATCCAAGGAGTGTGACAGGGAGTTCTTACTAGTCGCTGTCTTTAGATATACCACGTATTTTGCCTTTCATATTATTTGATGTTTGTTGGAAACTTGGAAAGTCTCTTTTAGATTTATACCAACTAGAGCATCTTAGATCTCGACATATTGTTTATGCAGTTAATTGTTGAAAACTCGACTTCTGGATATATATTTTTTTGCTATTTGTGTCACTGCGTGCGTTCTTGTCTCGGTGCTAGTGGACGTCTTAAACTTGCAGTGAGTTTTGGTCCCGTTTTGAAAGCATCAATGTGACTGTGGTATGAAGAACAGCAATAAAAGCGCTGTTCCTTTGCATTTTGTGTTTTTGATGTGCATGTAATGAGTGTGTGTTATGGATGGATATCCCATATCCCTTCTTTTCTATCATAAGGAAAGTTAGAAGGGTCAACACCTGCTCTTGATGGTATCACCAGCCCAGTAGTCAGCACTTCTGTGTTGACATGAATTATCATTGATATGGTCATAATTATAAAATAACTGTTTACAAAGCTTTGAATTTTTCGAAATACTAAGGATTGTCTACCCAGGGAATGGATTATCTTAGCTGACAAAACCTTTCGGATTTTTGGTGCCCAATGCTCTTCAACTTAGTTCTTTATTTGGCCTTTTAACTTTTTTTATTCGAGCGTCACTGATGAGTATTTTGTAAACGAAATGCGCGTCTTGCGTACAAAATTTAATACTGGTATCTATGCTTAATTTATTTGTTATATAAAGACAACAGATATCGATCTGTGAAAATAAACAGCTGGTGTCTGCAAATAAGAACAACTGGTACAAAGTAACATTCTTATCAACATACTTCATACACATGTTCACAGTTCCCCATTTGGAATCTTTAACGTCACATTTAAAAGATGCTACTAATTGTTTACGAAATCATTTTAACAGATACCATGACCATCTGCCTCCAACAACTACTGTTAATGTGGAAATAGATATCTCTTCATATTTGTTTTTACTGAAATCGGCCAATCAAATTATTGCTTATTAAAAATCAAACTAAATATGAACTGGAAATGTACAAACCAATTACTTTAATCTAATAATACTTGTACAAAAGCGCTAGTTACTTAATAAATTTTGGTGGATTTTGTACGAATTCAGCGTCACTCACGACTCTTTTGTAGACGGAACGCGCGTATGGTGTACAAAATTATAAGCCTAATATCTTTAATGAGTTTTTTTTTTATAATATTGGTGGACTTAATTAATATTTGTGATAGACCTTATACAAATTTCAATAAACACACTGGCTGCAAGCGAGAAAAATGAAGTAGCACAAATAAGAGAAGTTATCTCAAGAATAAACATGCAATACAACTGCGAAAGTTTAAGAGCTTGCAAATTAATTTGTTTGAATTAGTTGAATGTTTGTTTCTCCTCTTAAACCACTTTATTAATAGCTTGTATATTCAAGGGAATCTTAATGATGATGTTGATAAGTTGACATCATATTATTGTTCCTCTTAGATATTGTTTTTTTTTTTTTTTTTTTTTTTGCCTTAGATGTGGAAATTTTATGAATTTCTTGTCATACTTCTACGACAAAACTCAGAATCAGCTGTTATACTTAATTAGTTGGTTGGTTATGATGTGTTTATATTATTTGTCCATCTTAATTTTAAATTTTCTTTCTCCCTAAATGAAAAAAAACTACTTCACTAGTTCTACGGCCGGGAACATTTGGTTTAGTATAGCAAACAAATCTCTTTTGTGTTTATTTAAAAAAAAAAAGCAGTAAAATTTTGTAAATGGGCTGTTGCTGGTGAACTGTTAGTCCACATTGGCAGTATCTTCCCAGTAGCCATTGCGTTTGTACTAATTTTAAAAAAATACCAGAAAGGACTGAAACTCAATCTGATGTAGACCCATTTCCCCCAACATAGGGACAGAATTGAACTGCATTTAATATAAAAACATGCTACACATAACCAAATGTTGTAAGCCATAAAACTAGTGAGAATGTTTTTTTTATTCAAGGAGAGAAACAAAAGTTGAAAATCAAGGTGGACATATGATATAACATGTATAATGAACAAGTATACATCATAACAAAACAACATTTAGAATATAAAAGCTGGTTTAGAAGAGTTGTGTTCAAGAAATATGACAAGGATTATTTCTTAGTTGTTGTCTTTAGTTATATCATGTGTTTTGATTTTCAGGAAATTCGGTCTTAATAACAGATCTTACTAGTCTCTTTCATTTATTCACAACTGGTGGGTTTTTTTTTATGCATGATTGTTAAGGCACTTGTTAAAAGTGCTATATTGACCCCTTTTTTGTTTTTTTGTTTTTTTTACTTTTTCTGTCTCTTCGTCACTGTTTCCTTGGCGTGTACCCCACATTTACTTTAAATCATATAAAAAATTAATCCAACATCGGGAGAGAAAAATAAAAAAACAAGTTCCATTCATAGAGTTGAAATTCGGTGTCGCGTTTTCTTCTTCACATAAAATCCACGAATATTGTTTTATACCACAAAGGGGTAATAACCAGCGTAGTTTATTATGTGTTCATTTCAAGATCTTTTGGGTGGTATTTGGGGGTTAAAATCGGAAAAAAGCCAGTTCGGATCGACCGTCCTTTACGACGTTCGGCTCTGAAATTTACGTGCCGTCATCATTTCCGTTATTGCACGTCTGCCCGGCAAAATTAAATCTTATTTCGTAGCAGATACGGTAAATATTGACCTTACACTGAAACACTTTGTGATACACATTCCCTTGACGCTCTCAGCAATTTAACAACAGATTTTTACACGTCAAGAGCTTTTCCTTACGGGGAACCGCATCAATTCAACATGAAAAGGGTAGGGGATTACTTCAGTTTTCGGTTAAAAATGGGTACCGAAGGACGGCTGGAATGTGACCCACCCCATTCATATATTAATGCATAAAATTTTCAGCCCACTCATATACTGTGGTGGTTCTGAGCACGGAAACACCAGAAATCAGGTGCGGATCTTAGTAAATTCCTCCGTTGTCGGAGCACCTTTGTCACACGGGTATTAAAAGACCTTTCTTAATTTTAATACTACTTATTTAGAAATAAAACATTAAGAACCTTTTAAAAACTAAAACAAAAAGGATATATGCATTTAACATGAAATATTATTGTCCTAAAAATATTCAGAAATGCAAAAACCGTAATTGAATACTATTTACATATATAAGTGCAAGTGAATTAAAATCCAGACTATAAAAAAGGCGCACTGTAGGTCACGGATCCGCGATGTCGCGGGCGTGTTCTAGTGAAGACTATTGGAATCAAACTGTTAATAAACACAGCTTGTATTAGGAAATAAGATCAACAAATACGTACGAATGAACATACTTCATACAAATTCACGGTTCCCTATTTGGAATCTTCAACGTCATACTAGGAAAGTAGTTGTTACCTGCTGCAGCATGATGAGGAACATTGCAATGACCTGTGTCTGTCAGTTTTTTGTCTGGCTGTTGACATTATGTATGCAAATTCTTTATAACTCCTGGTTATATTGTTTTTAGGTGTTATGATGGTTAAACATTACTTGCAGTTGATCATATTATCCCGTCACATTGATATAAAATTTCATGACACAAAATCACTCCAGATATCAAGCAAATTCAGTACAAAGTATATAACACTTTTAGTTTTGATTTCTATCTACAAGTCACGACGAGGCGTTTTACATTGAGCTATAATGTTCGCTTCACTGAGGGTGTAAGTTCGAGACGGCCCGTACCAACAGATTCAGTAGATGATTCTTTCATTGATGTCTCCCACGCTTCATTTATTCATTTAAGAACACGGCAGAAGGTTCAAATCAACAAACTATAAATTCTATCTGGCAAATGAATCTAACAAATATTGTTATAAATTGCCCGACAAACTCACGAAACATACAGAAACAATTTCGACAACAACACGGCACATCAACAACTAGCGAGGTAGTTTTTCATTCAGGGAGAGAAAAAAGTTGAAACTCAAGATGGACATATAATATCATAAACAAGAACACATCATAACAGAACAATATTTAAAAAAGATATGAGCTGGTTCAGAAGAGTTGTGTAAAAGAAATATGACAAGAAGTTCCGTTAGTTTTTGTCTTTAATTATACCATGTGTTTTGACAAATTGAAGGAATTCGGTCTTAATAAGCGATCTTCATAGTCTCTATTTGATTTATTCAAAACTAGCGTACTTTTCCGCATGACATACTGTTAAAGCACTGATTATTTGACTTCAATTTTTCCCCCTTTTTTTCTGTGTCTAGGTCGCTGTTTTCTTGACTTATACCCCATATTTCCTTTATATCATATAAAATATCAATCCAACACCGTGAGAGAAAAATTAAAAGGACAAAACTAGTTCAATTCATGAGGGTGAAAGGTACTTTTTCGGGACGTCGGGATAAGGCCTTTATTCTTGCGGGAATTTGAGATCGGGTCTTTATTTTCGCTGGAATTCGGGATTAACCCTTACCGGGACTCGAAGAATTAATGATAAATTTCTCGGGATCCGGGAAAAAATGCTTTATTTTTTCGGGAATTCGGGGTTAAACCCCCTTCTTCCACCCCTCATTCATATATGACGACTATAGGATTCACAAACATAACTGGTATTAAGGAATGAGACCAACAAGTACGTACGAATGAACATACTTGATACAAATTCACAGTTTCCTAAATGGAATCTGCAACGCCGTACTGGGAAAGTAGCGGTTAACTGCTGCAGAATGATAGAGGAACCTTACAATGACCTCTGTCTGTCAGTTTTTGAAATCAAACTATTAATAAACACAGATGGTATTAGGAAATAAGACCGACAAGTACGTACGAATAATTTCTCCATTTGGAATCTTCAACGTCATACTGGGAAAGTAGCTGTTACCTGCTTCAGCACGAAGTAGGAAACTTGTAATGACTTATGTCTGTCAGTTTTATAAATAACCGTGTCTATTTAGAGGGAATAAAAAATTTTGAAAATCAAGATGGACATATAATAATATAATGACCAAGTACACAAAAACATTTTTAAAATATATAAAAGATGGTTCAGAAGAGTTGTGTTCAGGAAATATTTTGCAAAGTCTGTATTAATGAGAAAAAAAGTCCTCAAATAATACATAATAGAAGGTGCACAACTTCAACATATGTGCAATCTTTCTGTGGAGTTTCAGGGATATGGGTAGAACTGTAGAAGTTGATTATACCCGACTTTCAAATCACTAACTATAAAAACAAAAGCAGTACAATTTTGATTATCTAGTTTGCAAATTATAAAAATAATTATTATATCGCAATCCAGGACATGTAATTTTGGAATAACCTTCACCCGAAATACTCAGCAACCAAAGGTTTTGAGAGCAGAAAAATAACAACGTATGAGCGTATTGAAACACAAAGCGTCTAATCAGAGCACCAAATGTCAACTATGACTGAGGGATTTTCAACCTTATAGTTTTATTACATTAAATTATTTATCAAACTGGAAATTTAGAAATAAAATATATCAATGAAATCATGCCAGTAATGGCTTTTGATCGTGTAACTGAAAGCAAGTCTACCAGAAGCGGTCCCATATCCGCCAAAACAGGGTTAGCATTTTACTGAATACAAAAATCAGGCAGTATACCGCAGAACCCTGTGTATCGCTTTCAATAACTGCTGTCAGAGGAAAAGTGTCATGTTGATTGTCAAAAAATATTTATCAATTAAATAAAGAAATTAAATTAGATCCTATTTCTACAGATGCTTTTTTTCTTATCTTGAAGAATCTTCTGTTCAAGTTTTATAACATTCCATGAAAGGTTGTTATTGAGATCTAAAAAATGTTGGACGGAAGAACTCACAAAGTAAATGCAGAATGCAACATTGCCATTATAAAAAAAAAACAATAATATAGCCCCAACTCCGAGAACAGGGGTATACCTACATTTTTAAATAGCTAAACACAGACGACTAAATTATTGTGCATATCTTTGTGCCCCTTTTGGGTACTTATTTCTCTTTTATAAGTATTCTCACCAAAATGACACGATATACAGAGTATACCGAAACACAATAATCAGTGTGTCTGTACATATACGATATAATCAACCATATATATGTGTTTCATAAAATACCAGATTTACAAATACAGGTTACATATTACCATTACGTTAGCAAATTTTCAAAAACTTTTTAAATACATGGGAGAGAAAATTTTAAAAACTATTTTTTAAACATGTATATTTTGAACTAAAATCCATTAATGATTTAAGATACGGATATAAAAACATTAAGGATATGTTCAATTCATCATGATAACGGATGAGACTACTATTACAAAATAGAAGCGTGAAAGTAGTCTCACATAAAAGAAACATAACTCTAAATAAAATTGTTTACGTTTTGCTTGATTGCATTTAAATTAAAACGGCAATCTGATGGATCGTATCATATAGCAGGTTAAACATGTATCTTTATGTGGTAAATTTCAATTCTAGATTACTTTTAAACATGGACTTATGTTAAATTGCACTCTGACACATACACGTTATCTATAAAAAAAATTCGAAGTCACCAATGATCGAGGGATGACAATATTAACAACGGCTTATTAGAAAGAAAAATGTGAAAGATCACACTAATGTGATTTTAAGTAAAATTTGCAGTTTGTATCAATAACTATAGACATTCAAGGGAGATTTACTAATCTAATTTCCTTTATGTAGAAATATTTTCTATATCAGTATAAAAGCCTAATATTTTCTTTTTAATCATCGCTTTTTCTTACATTAGCCACTGTCTGCAGAAAAGAGGGACGAAAGATACCAGAGGGACAGTCAAACTCATAGGTTGAAAATAAACTGACAACGCCATGGCTTAAAATAAAAAGACAAACAGACAAATAATAGTACAGAAGACACAACATAGAAAACTAAAGACTAAGCAACACGAACCCCACCAAAAACTGGGGGTGATCTCAGGTGCTCCGGAAGGGTAAGCAGACCCTGCTCCACATGTGGCACCCGAAAGAAGGCTCACAAAGTAGATTCCTATTAATTATGATTCTTTGCCTCCTGCCCAGTTGGGAAACTTTGTTATTTTTCGAAATTTGTTGGATCTCTTCATCTGGTTCTTCCTTACCTGGTTTTGACTATGCAACAAAACCTGTCTCGCCTTTTGGTGTAATAATGTAATGTTGATTGCCAAAAACTTAGTCCATTTATCCGTAAAATACAGAAAATAACATATATTTTAAATTTAATTCTGGATACTGTCATTTAATCACAACAGAGCATTCGTCCATGTTTCATAAAATTTCATGAAGGTTTTAAAGTTCTTGGTGTATAAAAAAGACACTTTCACCACAGACGACGCCGACGACGAAATTTATGATAACAATGTCTCGCTTCTGCAGGCTCAACAATATAAGAAAAACAAGATTTCTATACTATAGTCTATACTCAACCTTTATTAATATTCATTGCCATAAAATAAGTGATGACGTTGTTCATTCAAGGAGAAAAAAGTTGAAAATCAAATGTTTTGAACGGATAATATAATGAACAAGGATACATCATCATAACCAAACAACATATCAAATATAAAAGCTGATTATGAGTTATGTTCATGAAGTATGACAAAATAGCATTTAATTTCACCAACTTATGCATTTTAGACTGAAGTAAAAGGGCTTGATATAACGGTAACATAATTACGCTTTATAATCAAGAATCTGTAATATTCGAATTTTCAAAACTGTGTTTAAAGCTATGTTGACTTCTAATTTATTTGCTTTTTTATTTTTATGTCTCTTGGTCGCTGTTTACTTGACCTTTGCCCCACATTTCCTATAGATCATATACAAATTAGTCATAAAATGGATCAGAGTGTCAAGTAACGATTTCATGAATCGAGGAATTTTTTCTTTAATATCGAACAAGATTAAGAACAGCAGGAAGAATGTTGCAACTTTGATATACAGCTATTTTCAATATTTATTGTGTATAATAGAAAAATGACATATAAAAGGTGGAGTTACAGAATAATAACAATAGTAGAAACTAGCAATTGACTTAAATACCTAAAGTAAATTATGCAAAAAAATGACTAAGTTCCAAAGTCTGGAAAAATAACAAATATTTTTCTAACAATTTCGTCATAGCAGGTACACAACTTCAACATATGTGCAATCGTCCTGTGGAGTTTCGGGGATCTGGATTAAAAACTGTAGGAGGAGTTGATTATACCATACTTTCAAATCACTGTTTATAAAACAAATTTAGTACAATTTTGATAATCTGGTTTGCAAAAAATAAACATGAATATTACACCGCGGTCCTTGGCATAATGATTCTGGAATAATCTTCACCAGAAATGCTCAAGATCAAAGCTTTGACAACCAAAGAATAAAACTTTGTGAGTGTACAGACACAAAAGGGTCTAAACAGAGCACCAAAATGTCAATTATTAATCCAAAAATTAGTCAGAGTCTCAAGTTACAATTTCATGAGGGGAAGAACATTTATTTGATATCGAACAAGATGAAGAACAGCAGGAAGAATGATTTAACTTTGATATACAGCTATTTTCAATATTAACTGTGTATAATAGAAAAATTCATATTAAAGGTGGAGTTACAAAATAATAATGATAGTAAAAAATAGCAATGGACTTAAATACTTGGAGTAAATTTGGCTGATAAATGAATACGTTCCAAAGTCTGTATAAATGAGAAAAAAATCCATAAACAATACATAATAGTAGGTGCACAACTTCAATATATGTGCAATCTTTCTGTGCATTATTAGGGATCTGGGTTGAAAACTAGAGGTTGATTATACTAGACTTTCAAATCACTATTTATAAAAACAAATTCGGTACAATTTTATTTATCTAGTTTGCAAATTATTAAAATAAATATCATATCGCAGCCCAGGACATGTGATTCTGGAATAATCTTCACCCGAAATGCTCAGGACCAAAGGTTTTGACAACCAAAAAATAAAAATGTGTGAGTGTATTGAAACAAAAAGGTCTAAACAGAGCACCAAAATGTCAACTATGCCTGATTGATTTTCAACCTTATAGTTTTATTACATAGATTATTAATCAAACTGGAAATTTAGCAACAAAATATATCAATGAAATCATGCCAGTAATGACTCCTGATCGTGTAACTGAAAGCAAGTCCACCAGTAGCGGTTCCATATCCGCCAAAACAGTGTTAACATTTTACTGAATAAAACAAATAGTAAAGTATTCCACAAAACCCTTTGTCTCGCTTCCAATTACTGCTGTCAGAGTAAAAGTGTCATGTTGATTGTCAAACAACTAAGACCATTTATTAATTAAATAAGGAAATTCAATTATGTCCTATTTCAACAGATGCTATTCATCTTATCTTGAAGATATTTCGGTCCAAGTTTTATAACATTCAATTTAAGGTTGTTATTGATGTCTAAAAAATGTTGTTGGACCGAAGAACTAACACAGTAAACATGGTAAATACAGAATGCAACATAGCCATTATAAAAAAAAAACAATAATATAGCTCCAACTCCGAGAACAGGGGTATATCTACTTTATTAAATAGCAAAACACAGACGACTAAACTATTGTGCATATCTTTGTGCCCCTTTTTGGTACTTGTTTCTCTTTTATAAGTATTCTCACCAAAATGACACGATAATGTTCTTATACGGTACAGAGTATACCGAAACACAATAGCCAGTGTGTCTGTACATTTACGATATCATCAACCATATATATGTGTTTCATAGAATACCAGATTTACAAATACAGGTAACATACTACCATTACGTTAGCAAATTTTCAAAAACTTTTCAAATACTTGAAAAGAAAACTTTAAAACAATTTTTTAAAACATAGAAATAAGAAGATGTGGTATGAGTGCCAATGAGACAACTCTCCATCCAAGTCACAATGTGTAAAAAGTAAACAATTATAGGTCAAAGTACGGCCTTCAACACGGAGCCTTGGCTCACACCTAACAGCAAGCTATAAAGGGTCCCAAAATGACTAGTGTAAAACAATTCAAACAGGAAAACCAACGGTCTAATCTATATAAAAAAAACGAGAAACGAGAACCACTTAAGAACCACATCAACAAACGACAACCACTGAAACAGGTTCCTGACTTAGGACAGGTGCAAACAAATGCCGCGGGTTTAAACGTTTTAACAGGCGCCAACCTTCACCCTTACCTGAAATAGTAGTGAAACATTACAACATAGAAAGACACACTATAAAATATCAATTGAAATGGCTTAACTCAATCAAAAAGACATATTAACAAAAACAGGTAAACATACACTGAACGAATAAATTTTATTTTTTTTTAAACTAAATTCCATGAATGATTTAAGAAACAGATAGAAAAACATTCAGGATATGTTCAATTCATTACGATAAAGGATGACACTACTATTACAAAATTAAAGCGTGAAAGTAGTCTCACATAAAAAAACATAACTCTAAATAAACTTGTTTACATTTTGCTTGATTGCATTTAGATTAAAACGGCAATCTGAAGGATCGTATCATATAGCAGGTTAAACATGTATCTTTATGGGGTAAATTTCAATTCTAAATTACTTTTAAACATGGACTTATGTTAAAGTGCACTCTGACACAGAAACTTTATCTATTAAAAAATTGAAGTCATCAATGATCGAAGCATGAGAATATTGACAACAGCTTCTTGAATAGAAAAATGAGAAAGGTCACACTTAAGTGCTTTAAAGTAAAACTTGCTGTCTTTATCAGTAACTATACATTCAAGGGAGACTAACTCATTTGATTTACAAGAAAAAAGTATTAACAAAAATACCGAACTGCAAGGTTCATTCAAAACCACTTTCTGCATAAGAATCAAACGGTAGGTTCCTATAAATTAGGACTGTTTGCCTCCTCGCCAAGTTCAGTCTTTAATTGGACATTTTGGCTCTTAAATAGCAAACCTTTTGGATATTTGTCTATCTTGAAGACGCTTACTAGTATTTCCAAGATTCACAACATTCCATGAAGGTTGGATAAATTTATAAGTACCTAAAAATGTAATCCGAGAAAGAAAAGTGAAGTCCACATACCACTTAAATTAGAACGATGACAAACATAATTTAAAAATTTGATTTAAAAAAAAAATCATAAAAAGACTTCTGCCAAAATTTTGTAAAATTCTATGAAGGGTTTTGACTAAGTGTTGATGTTCAAAAAATTCAATGACCCCAGACTATATCTAAATGTCACCTGCAAAACCACTAGGTCCTTTTAACAGTAAAACACGGAAAATGAGCAAAAAAACCCTAGTTTTGCTGTGGATACCCTCTTTTGATCTAATTAAGTGTATGTTCAAGTTTTATAAAATTCAATGAAGTTTTGATGAAGTAATTGATGTTTGAAAAACGTTAACCTAAGATTGTATCTTAATGTTCACTGCAGGAAAAAAAATGTAAGTCGAATACAGTATTAAACAAAATATTTTCAAAATATAATTTTGGATACTGTCTTTTGATCATAAAAAAGCTTCTATCCAAGCCATTAAATTCCATGAAGGTTTGATAAACTTATTGATGTTTAAAAAAAACTTTAACCACGTATTGAACTGAATTTATATGTTGCAGACGCTGATGAACAAATGTAGGATAACTATGTCTCACTTCCGCAGCCTTATACAATATAATGAAAATAAGGTTCCTATACTATACTCAATCCTTATTAATGTTCCTATCATTTATATGTTCATAATTATAAATAACTGTTTACAAAATTTTTTCGAAATACTAAGGATGTTCTTCCCTAGAAATAGATTACCTTAGCTGTATTCCGCAAAACTTTCAGGAATTTTAGGTCCTCAATGCTCTTCAAATTCGTACTTTACTTGGCCTTTTCAACTTGTTTGCTTCGAGCGTCACTGGTGAGTCTTTTGTAGACGAAACACGTGTCTGGCGAACAAAATTTCAATCCTGGTATCTATGACAAGTTTATTTGCCATAGAATTAATTTAATTCAGGGAAATACAAGTTGAAATTTAAATTGTACGGGTAATATACTGATGAGTATACATTATCATATCCAAGCATTATATCAAATATAAAAACTGATGCAGATTTATATCCATGAAGTATGATAGGAATAGCATTTAACTTCACCAACTAAAGCTAATTAAAATGAATTAAAAAGGCTCAAAATGATTAGATTACGCATTATGAACATCCCTAAATATGTGGGTTATCCATGAACCAGCTTTGAAGAAGCATATGGAAAATATTCATCTTATTCCAACAAAATGGTTTGTTTGTTCCTATGTTTTTACAGTTGTGGTGTTTATTCTTGAGACTACTTCCCATTTCTGTGGTTTTTCATTTTCTTGCTTTCAGCTAGAGTGTTGTCATAATGCTTGTAGTGTTTCTGTATTTTACAGTGATGTTGTGAGGTAATTTATGGCAGTAATTTTTAATAAAAATCATGGCAAAATGTAATTTATAATTTTTTGAGTTCACTCCTCTACTCAGTTTTCCCAGGCACTGATATACTATGATCAACATATCAAACTGTTTGGTGATAGGGGCCATCTAGAACTTGCAGTGAGGTGAGAGTTGTGAATTTGAGATGAAAATCAACAATAAATGCATTGTTCCTATGCTGTGTATTTTTCATGTGCTTGTGTATATTTTGTGTCATGAATTGATAGACCATATCCTTTCTCTTTTATTTTAAATCACAGTGACCGAATTACCCATTATACCACGTATGAAAGCAATGTAACCAGGAGTCGTTGAGGATTTGCTAAAAAAAGTCAACAAGCAGAAGGGAAAATGGAAGGGCATAGATCTTTACAAGGTTTCTCCAACTACTATCCCATTTTTTAGCAAATTTTGTTGCTGATAATTAGATCATTATCAAAGAAAATGGTTTAAAATTCATCAAACTCTCAGCAACCTTTTCTTTTAATAAAAAGCTTCTGGACATTTTTGAGGTTTTTGAATATGTCAGTTGTCTATCTTTACGCTAGATGCGGACTTTTTTTGTAAAAATAAGATGTGGTATCATTGCCAATGAGACAACTCTCCACAAGAGACCAAATGACACAGAAATTAACAACTATAGGACACCGTACTGCCTTCAACAATGAGTAAAATCCATACCACATAGCTGTAAAAGGCCCAGAAATGACAATTGTAAAACAATTCAAACGAGAAAACTAATGGCCTGATTTATGTACAAAATAGTGAATGAAAAACAAATATGATATACAGCAACAAACGACAACCACTGAATTACAAGCTCCTGACTTGGGACAGACACATACATAATGTGGCAGGGTTAAACTAGTTAGATGGCGCCAAACCCTCCCCCTAACCTGGGACAGTGGTGTAACAGTATGAAACAAGAACACACTCTACAAAACAATAAACGAAAAAAAATATGAAAACAGCAACCAACAACAACCACTCAGTTACAGGCTCCTGACTTGGGACAGGCACATATAGAATGTGGCGGGGTTAAACAAGTTTGAAGCCGCCAACCCTCCCCTAACCTGGGACAGTGGTGTAACAGCGAAACATAAAAACAAACTTTAAACTACTTTTTGGCTTATTAAGCAAGAGGCAGATCTAGGATTCTGTCAAAAGGTGTCACTTTTTATATTGTTCAAAGTCGAAAGTGAAAATTATAAATGCTAACATTTCTGTTTGTATAATATATTATTATACCTTCTGCATAAATGTATCTTGGGCCCAAGCTTCACTTTAAATCTGTCCTATCTGCAGTCAAACTTAAGGAAATCTTATAACCTTAATACTTTTGTGACAATTCTTATTGACAAATTAACACTGGAAATATTTAGATTTTTTTTCAAATTTCATGTAACAAAAAAAAAATTAACTCACTAAGAAAATTTTTCTAGAATAGACCTATGGTAATAAGGAAAATAAAAGAATAATGGGTCTGAAGACATTATGCCCCAACTCAAGCTTTGCAATTTTCCAAGTTAAAAGGGGGCTTAGCTCTAGAACGGTAAATGACTCACTGCCCAAATTCGAACTCTGTCCACGTGTTGTGGTTCTTAGCATTGTGTATGACTTTAATAAAGTTTGTATTAGGGAAACTTAAGTTGGAGTGTAGAAGCAAAAATTTGTAACTTTCTAAGTTATAAAGGGCATAACTCCAGAACGGTAAGCGAACTCTGTCTGGCTATTTTGGTTCTTAGTATTGTGTATGAATTTCCTAAAATTTGCATGATGAAAACTTAAGAGTGCAGAAACGAATAAATTTGAAATTTTCTAAGTTATAAAGGGGCGCATCTCTAGAACGGTAAGCAACTCACGGACCAAATTCCAACTCTGTCTGCCAGTTTTAGTTCTTAGCATTGTGTATGAGTTTCATAAAATTTGTATGATGATGCAAACTAAAGTTCTAGTGCGGATCAAAAAAAATTTGCAATTTTCCAAGTTATAAAGGGGCTTCTCTTTAGAACAGTAATCGACTCACTGCCCAAATTCAAACTACATCTGTGCCTTGTGGTTCTAAGCATTGTGTTTGAGTTTTATTAAATTTGCATGAGGCAAACTTAAGTTAGAGGGCAAAACGAAAATGGGAGGGACAGATAGAAAAGGGTAACACTTAATGCCTACGGGCATAAAAAACTATCATGATATTGTAATTTGTAATAAACAATGTACATACAAAATAAATTACTTTATACAAAAATAATACATATCATCTAAATATACTATAGAACATAAAAGAACGAAAATATTTATATAGGAGAATAATAAGAGGCATGAAAGAATAAAAAATATACTGTTCTTTTTTACACATCAAATCATTTTAAATTAAAAGAATATATAATATTGTATTAAAATAATATTCTTAACCTTTATTGAATCATGATCTAACAAAAAAAAATTAAGCTTAACACATAATCAACATGATGTTTATTGAATTGGAAGATTAAATCAAATCATATCTAAAATGTCACTTGACCTTAGTTCCATAATATCCACCGGTGTTATTCCAACAAAATCATTTAAATTGGTATCCAACACTTTGACTAAAATAAAGTTGACTCGTTTAATTTTCATAAAATTTTGACAAAATATTTACTTTGACCGATTGAAAAAAATATAAAATTTCAAGAAATTTGAACCACACAATTTACAGGAATAATTTCATTGGATATATAGCAGTTTGACAAACACAAATTTTGATCATTGAGATGCTTGATTTCTCTAAACTAATAGTTTGTGATTAAAACATTTTGCTGATTTTTAAAGAGTTAACTCCCTTAGGTGTTCTGTTACCCCTTAAAGTAAAGCTATATAATCACCTCATTGTGCCTCTTTAATTCTGTTTATATCCTCCATTGTATTTCCAACAAAATCTATTGATATTTTTCTAAAACAGTCTAAGATTCTAAAACTATATTTTGTGTATTGGTCCTTGAATCGCAAACTGAGCCCTTGTATAAATTAGAGCTTAAGGAGAAACAATTTTTTTCTATACAATACAATAATGAAGAAGAAAAAAATTGTTTCTTAGCTAGCTCTTCCTAGGTTTTATAAAACAAGAATGTGTCCATAGTACAAAGATGCCCCACTCGCACTATCATTTTCTATGTTCAGTGGTTCGTGAAATTGGGGTCAAAACTCTAATTTGGCATTAAAATCAGAAAGATATCATAGGGAACATGTGTACTAAGTTTCAAGTTGATTGGACTTCAACTTCATCAAAACTACCTTAACTAAAAACTTAAACCTGAAGCGCGACAGATGGATGGATGGATGAATGGACAGACGAACAAGCGGATGTACAGACAAGAAAACATAATGCCCTACTACTATCGTAGGTGGGGCATAAAAAATTCTCACAGGGTTACAATTAAAACAGTCAGAGTTTACAAAAAATAAGTATGTGAAGGATACACATATATTACTTGTTCCCAGTTTGCATTAAAAAGGACCAGTCTAAAATATAGCAACTGGATCAAACAGGATTTGCTGTGAAAACTTACAATTTTCAAAGTGTGTTAGACAAGTCCTATTGTATATATAACACTCTATTAAAAAAAAACCTATTGAATATGAAAGTTTCTAAAATGCAAGTTTTGTCGAAATAATTTTCAAGACTTGAAACTTTAACTATCAACAGAAAATACTTTTGATATTTCAAAAACTACTAGTATAATATTCCAAATAAATTTGGCGTGAAATCACATACCTCAAATTATTGCCTGGTTTACAAATTTCGATCAATTGTCAGAACCTGTTTAAATGCATGATGAATCAGCAGAACATAAAAACAAGTGAAACTGTGAGCATACCCCGCTTAAATATGGATAATTTTAATAGTGTAAAATTATGTAAGTGTTCGGTAAACAGGAAGTTGTTGAGTGATGAATCTGAAAACGCATCACACGGTATAGCTGACTTATATAAACCCTGAAACCAAATTTCAGAAATCCTTATGATGTAGTTCCTGAGAAAGATGCGACGAAAAATATTCATGGGACGGATGGACAGACTGATGGATGGACGGACGGACAGACAGAGGTAAAACAGTATACCCCACTTTTTAAAGCAGGGTATAATAAATGAGCAATTTTACCCTTAGGATAGACTCAAATGAACAAAATATATGTAACTTGTTTGATCAAAATTTGCACAGAACCACTTACCAAAGATCACTAACAATAAACCAAGGAAAAGGACTGGTTAAAGGAGAGAACTTCAAAGGGTTAATGTATGTCCTAAACAATGAGCAATAATCAATACTGAATATGGGGAAATCTTAAACCAAGCCCCTGTCCCCGACAATAAATTCCTAAAATTTAATTTGTCAAACTAGCTATCAGTCATGTTGGAACAATATTTGTTAAAATGATGCTTTAATTGACTTTTGTAATGGAAAAACAAGTTATTTCCCTATTTATTATATAGCTATGAATTGAACATTTTATGTGAAAACTAACAAATATACCTAAAATATCAATATATATTTATATTTGGGGGAGATCAGGCCAAAAATAAAATTAAGATTGTTTGATGTTACCTATCCACTCAAAAAGCAGCCTACCCGGAAAAAATTTATGACACAAATCGTCTCAAATTTTTTAAAAAATTTTTTCGTGCTCTTGCGTCGTTTTCTTGTCTTAACCATGTAACTTAAGTTGTTGGCCCCAAAAAAATAAAATCCCTACCTACCTACCCAACCCTACAAGGCTTGGGTAGGCAACATCAAACAAACAATTTATTAAGGCTGGCCTTACTGCAAAAGATTTAATATAGTGAAGGATATTCTATCAAAGCCCTTGAAGAAGGCATGTCAACAAGAACATAAAAGGAATAACAGGCCTGAGTTGCATTGACTTTCTCAATGTATCATTTAAAACTATTCTTCCAGATGGGACAGCACAAACATCAAATATCTGTATTTGTTTTTGCTGCCTCAAATGATGGCTAGCTTTTACAATGTTCTTTATAAATATTTCTGTCAAATGCTATCAGTACATGTATATCACAGGTTTTCATCTCCACTGCCACGGCTTAATGTTGATTTACAATTTCCATCGATTAAGAACACGTCTATCAAGATGTAGCTGTTGCATATACTTTTGTAAATTTTGTATTCTGTGCTGAATTTTTCTTCTTTAACTTGCCAGCCCACTGAGGATTATCTTTTGTCTGAAATAAAGAGATGTATAATTATTTCATATGTGTATGAATAAAAGGCAATGTGGGGTATATGTCACACAAGACAATAATCAAATGAAACAAATAATAAGGGATATCTCAAGGTCAAAATAGGTCAACATACCGTGCTCAAGGTATAGACAAATGTTTGGACAATATATCAAGTTCTAAATCACCTCTTAATCTTAAAGTTGAAAATAATAAAACAAAACTATAAAAATAAAATCTGTGATTAACCCTAATTCTCCCAATAACTAAAACATTGAGATATGACAATAGTAAAACCACTGGCAATATTCTTGACTTGCGACAGACATCTTTCATCTTTCTTTGTCTATTTTGTGTTTTAAATTACTGTGGATTCATTTTTATTCGTGGTATACCAATTTTCGTGGGTTTCGTGGGTCACAGCGAACCACAAATTTAAGAATTCAACGAAGAATAATCCCGAGAAATGTGTATGGATTCGGATGTTTATTTCGGTTATGTAATGCAGTTCTAGTATAGTGTTGACTATCGATAAACATTGTAACATAACACGTGTTATTATTGAAAGAAGATACAAGTATTTTGATTAAATCAATAATAAAAATATCAAATATCAGTGATAATTTTCTTTTAAAATTGATTAAAACTGTTCATGGAAAATAACTGCAAGTTGTTAATTACCGTGTCATAGTTTGGTTTACTGGTGATTAAAATCAATAGGATTAAGTACGGGATATTGCCCGTAGGTAATATTGTTTATGACAGGAACATTTATTTTCACACCTTTTACTTTTATGACTGTTTATTATATCGTGATTAGGAAATGAGCTTTCAACCATAGAGTTTTGAATCGTTATATAATTCAACAAGAATTTATAAATTGTAAAATAAACAAATAATTAGCTGTCTCTGTCCATTATTGTAATAGAAGTTTTCAATGAACACTTTAACCTAGAATGACCAAGCGAGGATTTTGACAATTCAAAACTTTTCAATGAATTCCTTCTTTTTGTTTGTTTTATTATTGATCAAACCAAGGAGGTTATATGATGTCCTAAATCAAAAAGAAATCCACAATTACGTATCTGATTTTTATTTTTATTTTTTTGTAATCAGCGATCCACAATTTACGTATACCACGAAACGTCTTTTTTCTCTATCCACGAAAATTGATACCCACGAAAATAAATGAATCCACAGTAAAGTCTTTAATTTCTAGAACTGTTCTTCAGTGATCAATTGAAAATACAAACTGTACAGAGACTGACTGATATGTGAACATCATTTCTATTTTAAAGCTTTTCTAACTGTTATAGGGATGACAATTATCAATAAATAAGTTCATTATATCATGAATAGAGTCTGTAGACGCTAGTTTAAAAGTGTCTTCATTGTAATGTATTTATAATCTATTTGCATATTTTTAATTAAATTTGCAATAATTGGTGGTCTATAAATATTCATAAGAAACTTACAAGAGAAATAGATCCAGGCTTGACTATATTTGGTTCATCATACGTTTCAAAGTCATGAGAAGGCAAATGAATCGCCAAACTTTTAGGACTTTTAGGTCGAGCCAGATCTCTAGACTGGGTCTTTTTCTCTCCATATTTACGTGTAGATAAATTCATCACTACTTGCTTCATAACTGACATTTCCTGAAAGAGAAAACATATCCATGATTGATTACTTTTAAGATCAATGTTCAGTGGGTTAAGGGATCTAGTAGGCAGAGTGGTCTAGAAGTTCATCTGTCAACACCGAGGTTGGAAGTTCGATCCCCACTCGTTGCAATCTTCATGTCCATCATGCTTAGAATTTCAGGGTACTTTAAATACTAATCTTTGCTACATATACAGCCATTTGTAGCAAATATTTCATTTTCTAAAATCTACATAATGATATGAAGTCTCTATAAATAACTAACCTCCTTGCATGCTATTCATTTAATTTTTATGACTATAAATATCCTTGTACAATGGTGAATAGATGTGAACCATGGAAAAGTAAGAGCTGTTGTTTTTATTATATTTTGTGAATTTTAATTTCTGCAATTTGAAACTGACTTTTAAGGGGTTACAGGACACCTGAGGAGTTTACTCTTTAAAAATCAGCTGAACATTTTAATTACATACTATTAGTAAAGAGAAATCAAGCTTCTCAATGACCAAAATTAATGTTTGTCAAACTGCTATATATCCAATGAAATTATTCCTGTAAATTGTGTGGTTCAAATTTCTTGAAATTTTTATATTTTTGTCAACAGGTCAAAGTAAATATTTTGTCAAAATTTTATGAAAATTAAACGAGCCAAATCTATTTTAGTCAAAGTGTTGGGTACCCCTTAAATTCAATGAAAATTATCAGTTATATGGTTTTAAAAATACTTCCAAGTCTCGTTTTAAAATTTGATAAATGTCTCCAGTGAAGAACTGTCAAAACACTAAATGCAGTTTAGTTTACCTCTCTTTGATTGAGTAATCTTTCTAAATCTAAAGACATCTGGTTCTTTGTTCTAATTAAATCTTCCTTTTCTTTGGTAAACTTCCTGTAAATAAGTTCAAACTTTTTAAAACTTACATATTTTCACATGTCATTACTGTGAATTCATTATGATTCATTATTATTCGTTGGATACCAATTTCATTGATTTTGTTGGTGCTGGTTAACCATGAATTTAAATGTTCAACAGAGTACAAATTTTCTAAACTTTAGCAAATTCACAGAATCAAATATCCACGAAAATCAAATATTTCCTCAATCCACAAGAATTGGTTAATGAGAAAATAAATGAATCCACAGTACCCAAATGTAAAGACAGAATTCACATTTGGGTCAATATCCTATGCGCCTCAAATTGAGGAGCATAAAAGTTGTGCGTAAACAAAAATCTCTGTGTAGTGATATTGGACATGTTTCTATTTTTAACAAGTGACTGAGCTTAACCATTTGTGTTTATTTGGACAGTAGAGGACCATAGAATAAATGTGTAAAATCTATGGAGTTATTAAATGTATGCCAAGTATTTAACTTTTCAAAGAACTTATTGTGTGAAAAAGGATTTTTACCACGTGGAGTCGCATCACGAAAGGATTTTCAGGGTGTGCTAATTAACGGAAAATGAATCTCACTTGCACTCGAAAATTTAACCACATATGTGAAAATGTCTCAGCTTCAAAACGAGCCATCATACATATCCAAGATTACGATATGGACTGAGCTACAGAAGAAAAAGTTACCATTACCGCCTATGGGAAATCAATTACACATACTGACCCATTTGTTAAAATTTGTTACTTACTTTTGATTTTTCAGAAAAAGACAGAATACACTTGCATTTATGTTATCAAAATCAGCAAAAATGAAGGCAAGAAGGTAAATGACAGACTAATTGACTGAGAGTTAAAAGCATTATACAATCTGTAACTTGATTGTTCTAATTTTCATAATGAATACTGAAAATAGATAAATGAACACGTATTAATTTTCTAATTTACTACTTTGAGTGAGATGTTTATTTTTTCCCGCTATAATAAGGAAAGTGTGGATTTTCAAAATTAAATGACACCCATTCTTGTCTTATTTCATGCGTCCTAAATATACACAGCAACTATTTCTTAATCAAAAATACAAAACTGAATATCGAAATTGGATCTGATGTATAAGTCATCACACTCCCCCTTACAATACAAATATTGCTTTACTTACTTGACATCATTCTCCAGGGTTGCTGTATAATCTTTCTGTTTCATGATCTGATTGTCTATTGTTCTAATTTTCATAATGAATACTGAAAATAGATAAATGAACACGTATTAATTTTCTAATTTACTACTTTGAGTGAGATGTTTATTTTTTTCCCGCTATAATAAGGAAAGTGTGGATTTTCATAATCAAATGAGACCCATTCTTGTCTTATTTCATGCGTCCTAAATATACACAGCAACTATTTCTTAATCAAAAATACAAAACTGAATATCGAAATTGGTTCTGATGTATGGGTCACCACACTCCCCCTTACAATACAAATATTGCTTTACTTACTTGACATCATTCTCCAGGGTTGCTGTATAATCTTTTTGTTTCATTATCTGATTGTCTCTCTGACGTATACTCTCTATCAAATAGTTGTAGGGTTGCTGAGCCTGGTCTAGTATAGAGTTACTGTTCTTCAACTAAAACAAACAAAAATAGTTATCATTTGGAATCATTCTAAATAAATATTAGCCATCAAAACATTTTCAAGTAACATCACTCTTATAATATTCTAAAAAAATTTGAAGATTGTTTATTTTTAAGTTAATTTGACTTGAATCCTTATATTTTATGAAATATTTTTAAGGGCTGAAGTTATCTCCCATTAGAAAAAACCAGAAAACTTCTGGAAATCAACAAATAAGTCTTCAACAACTGACCCATATCTATACATTATGTCCAGCTCAAGGCCAAGTCTTGAAATGACGAGAGTACTGTAAACCAACTAATTTTCGCGTGCGATTAAATTTAGCGATTTTCGTGAGTAGAAAAATAACTAAATATAAATCGTCGAATATGTAAAATTTGATCTTTCTTATCAAACTATATCAAGTAAATTTGAAAATCGCAAAATTAAATCACCAAGTGGGCTTGAAAGGGCTTAACGCAAAATAGAGTATCCACGAAAAAGTTGGTTTACAGTAATTGACAAAGACTGCAGAATGCATATGTTTGATAACTGATTGATTGCTGGTGTTTAGTTATTCTTTCAGCACTATAGGCTATATTGTGACAGTCAGTTTTTATAAAGTGGAGGAAGCTGGGGTGCCTGGAGAGAACAACCGACTTCGGCAGAAAACTGATAATCCTAGACAATTAATCAAACATATCTGCATTTTGCAGGGTTCAACTCAACCTCAGTGTTGACAGGCTAGTGATACAGTAGATGAACTACACAGACTACTCTGCCACCTAGGCCCAGCAGATGTTTAAATGATATTTCATCATATTTAGAATGTAATACAATGTAAGTGCAAAACAATGAAATTCATTTTCTAATAATAATCCCCATGTAAGGTTGTACTTTCCACCACTTATTTCCAATAGTAAGATTGAACAAGTTTCAAATATCTGCAGACCAAAGTTCAAAATGTATTATTAGAAAAAATCACATCAGTGAAATTATCAAATTATTGACAAGGCGTGTTTCAGATACAAAAGCCAACACAGAATAGTAAAGACATATTGTAGTTTTGAAATATTATTGTCGTTATTTTCTTAAATGTTTCCTTTGATTTTTCTGTGTGATAATTTTCCATCTCAAGCAACTTAATTGAGATGTTTTTTTCTCAGCCAAAGAGAGTGAGATTGCTATGACTTAATCAGTCAAATTGAAATTGCCTAGGAAAATAGTGATAAACAGATTATCCATGGTCTTTCAAACTGTTCTACAATGAAATTGTAGCCTAGAAACTCCCTTTGTTTTAGAACCATAGATTATCTAGAATGGACACAAGACTACACATCATACACAAAAAATTTGTAAGGTGTTCCAGAACCTTGTGTCTCCCCTGTTATTGTTGCTGTCAGTGTAAAAGTTTAATGTTGACTTAAAAGTGAGTACATTAATCAGTAAAATACAGAATATTTTATGAAATTCAAACTTTCTCTTTAGATGCTATTTCTTGGTCTTGAAGATTACCTTCTGTCCAAGTTTCATAAAATCTATGAAGGATTACAAATTTATCATGTAAAAAAATTAACCCCAGACTGTCTGTAAATGTTAACTGTAAAAAGTCCATCTGTCAGAAAAATACTGAAAATGAAAATATATTTTCAAAAGTTTGCTTCAGACATTATCTCTTAATCATGAAAAAGCTTCTGCCAAAGTTTCAAAGAAGGCTCGACGAAAAAAAAAAATAACACTGCTATGTAAGAAAAGTATTAATGAGCTATCTTTCTTCTTCCAAAAATTCAGATAAGCATATGGAATCAGACGTCTTGTATTGATAACATATAAATGATTTTCAACTTCATACTTTTTGGGTTTTTTACTTTTTTTATTGGAGCGTCACTGATGAGTCTTTTGTATCTGAAACACGCCTCTGGTATCTTTGATGAGGTGTTTTATATAACATTACAAACTAGAGAAACAAATTAAGACAGTTGTCAATCAATTAAAGATGATAGAAACATTCGATATTATCAAAAACAAGCAATAATAACTAAAAACTTTGAATCCAGAATAAACTTTCAATGTAAAAACATTAAATCTACTTCATGGATATATAACTTACCTCTTCAGCAAGCTGTTTTAGTTTAAGTTTTTCCACGTCAATTTCTTTTTTCTGATTTGAATTGATTTTTTCTAACTGTAAAACTCTTCTTGCTAAATGCACACTGAAAACAGATCAAGATATCAAAATTAAACATGTCAGCTTTTTTTTACACAGAATAGTACATATTGTAGTTTTAAAATATTATTGCTAAATATATACATTTTGAAGCATTTTCTAAGATTTAAACATTTGGTACATCTTGCTAAATTTTTCACACAATTATCTCTTTTCTCCCCTGAAATTGGAACACTTTTATATAAATCGCTGCTTTCAGGTTTCAGATATATATGAACTTTTAATATAAACGAAGTATAATCCTCAAACCAGGACTCCCCTGGCATCAACTAGCCCGCTAGTTTTTTTAAGAATCTAAAAATTCAGTCTTTTTCTGTACATATTAAACTAAATATATTCATGGGGATTAGTTCTTTAATTTACTGAGAAAGCATGCTTGTATTTAACAAGTAATGAGAAATGGAAGTTGAATTCATACGTAAATTTCCTCAAATTTGTGTGAGTGATTTCTTTCCTAGCTGGCTAATAGGTTTTTAAAAGATGCAACACAGAAATAGACAGCTATGGTCTAAACTTCAATCTTTTCTGTTTTCTTTTATGTTTATTCCCATGCAAAACCGTGAAATCAAATATCCAAGAAAATACAATTTGTTCTTAATCCACAAAAATTGGTACCCAAGAAAATAAATGAAATGAACAGTACTCAGAACTGTATTTGACAACTTCATGTCATTAATTACCTTTGTTGAAGTCTACGTTTTGATGTACTTGGAATATTAGCACCATAGCCATAGGAGAACAGGACTTTCTCTGCTTCTGTCTCATCATCAACTGTGAAAAAATCCAGAAAAAATTATGAGGGCTTTTCTCAAAATATAAAGATACAAAAGTCTTATCAAATATACATAAATCTGGAAACTCTCTAAATTGTAAAGGTGCATGCAGTTATTTGAAAAAAGGAGCATGAGCAATAGTCTGATCCCATAGAAAATGAGACTCCAGTGTCAACTTACGGTGTTACCTGAGGGATGATATGGGGACTGATATTTTTTTATCCCAAATATTTCTGACTGTTTTGTCAATAAAATATAATTTTAAGATGTGTGTATAATACACTTGTTTTTTTCCAACTGATTGGCAATTTGACTAACTATTTTGTTATCTAAATTATCTTTAGAAGTTAACTATCACAGAAATTAGTGTATAAACAAGAAATAAATCCATAATCCATAAGATTCAGCCAATTGTGATGTTGCACAAGATATAACTACCACAGCAATATAAAAATTATGTTCATACAGCATTCTTAATTTGGTCATTTAATACGGCAAAAAATAGACGAACCAAAATTTTTAAAAAGATTTACATGTTCATATCAAGCTTGAACATACACAACAGTTGGGACTATTCCATGTAAGTGAATACCAGAGGGTTTGAAGGAAGTTTTATTTTTGTTCATGTTCATTTGATCTACACAAAATAACTCCCAAGTATGTTGGTTGTTCCTTATTTCGTTATGGAACGTCCTTATCATAAATTAAGCAACAAAATCAACAAACCTTCAGCAGCTTGCATAACAATGTCGTCCAGTTCTTTCTCCACTTTCTCGTAAGTTTCTAACTTTGCCTTTTTATCCGAAATATGAGATTCTAGTTCTACAACTTTCTTCTCCATTGAAGTTTGTAAAGCATAGTATTCTTTGGTTAAAACCTGGAAGTACAATAAAATCCAATAATTTCTTACATACTGTTACAAACACAAATAAAGCAATGTTTGATTGCTATTGATATAGTGCTTTTATTTTCTTGTGTAACATAAATTCTATTTTTGTTTTGCATTGAAAAACTTGCAGAATACAATGCATACAACCTATTTTTTTATTCTTATGTAGATGTTAAAATTAAACTCAAATCAAAACAACTTGTTTGACAAATCATGATAAGAAATTCTTATACATTTGACTCAAATGACAATGGAAAAACATACTTATAGTTAACAGGTGCTCCCACACTCATACATTAATTATTCAAATTGTACAAATTTAGATTGAGAACATCAATGCTTAAACCTGATTCATAATTAATCAACATAATTAAAAAAAATCACCCATGTGTATTCATACTTGTGATAAAACTGACTAAAATTTTATTATTAATTCACTGAAATAATGATACATTACTCAAGAACAATATTCATAAGTGAGCAAAAAAAATCTTTTAAAGTGACAAATTGCTAATACAAAAACAAATGCAGTCACTGAAAACTGTTCACTATCAATTCAAATGATTAGTAATCAAACTTAGGAATATATTTCTTACTTTTTTTCATGGACTATTAATCAACATTGGTAAATTTGTAATCTGTAAAATTACTCACAAAGTTCAGTTGTTAACATAAATCGATACACATGTTACTAAAAATTGAAATAGTGATATGTGAATACTTCTTTATCTGTTACTCACTATTAATAATTATATGATTAGTGAATAAATTCATCATAAAACAATTGACCTACCCTTATAGGTATCATGGACTAATCTCCATGGGACAAACCATTTTACCCAGAGTTACCCATTTCAATATGGACTAGACTTTCATGGGATAAACCATTTCTACCCAAACCTATGTATATAAATATGGACTGATCTTTCATGGAACAGACCATTAATATACAGATTTACCCTTATTAACATGGAATAGACTTCAAACAGTTATACCATTTTCTTCCAAATTAACCTATATTTAAATGGACTTAACTCCATGGGATAAACCATTTCTACCCAGACTTACCCATATAAATATGAACTGATCTTTCATGGAACAGACCATTTCTATCCAGATTTACCCTTATTAACATAGAATAGACTTCAAACAGGTATACCTTATACTTCCAAATTAACCTATATTCAAATGGACTAAACTTCATGGGATAAACTATTTCCATTCAGATTTACTCATCTGACTATTAACAGGACTTTAATGGGATAATGCATTCCAGTCAAATTTGTTTATCATGTTAACATGGCCTGATCTTTTATCAGCAGGATCATATCCAGTAAGATGTGTACTTGACTATTATTAATAAAACAAAATTTAAGAGGTTATAACCATTAATTGATTGATGAAATAGTTTCCAGATTCCTCTTTTCATTTTACACAAACAAACCTCTATCTTTTTCTGATGTTTTTCAATTTCTAGCTGTGCCTCTTTGAGATTTCGTACAGTTTCCTCATGGACCATCTGGGTTCTTTCAACCTCAAACCCCTTCAATTTCAGATCATTCTGTAGTTCAACAACCTTGTTGTCACCATTCATCTGTAACTCACGATATCTGAAATTAAACAAATTACCTGAATTATCTCCCTTGCAGAGAACTTAAATGTCTTCAATTATCTCCCCTACAACATATTATCAATGACTTATGAACATATTGGCTTTCAGCTTTAAAACTCTTAACAGTGCTTTTATTTTATATTTATTTGGCCTTCAATTTTTTTTTCATGTAAGAATAGATTAAGGTGTTCATCTCTTAAAAGTTGAATACTTCTTCAATGGATAATCAAAGTTACAAAAATGGTCAAATGTTGCATTATAACATCAAAAACAGAAATTCCAACATGACTTTGACATATAATTTTAACTGGATGAATAGAACTGAAATATGTTTTCCAATTTACAATAATTGTCAAACAATGTCAATTTATTTATTTTTTCAAAGTTCTATATTGCTTTGCTTTTGCAAAGGTGTTCAGAATTTTCAAATGGAAATTGGAATCAAAAGTACAAAGACTGGAAAAATTGAAAGTTGTAATTGTTAGAAAAAGTTTGTTTTACAATGGCTGACATTGTTTTATACTTACTGCAGCTGTTTTTCAAATGTAAAAATAATCCTCATGCTAATGCTCAGTTTTTAAAATTTGAAAAACAGCTCAAGAGGAATTAACAAAAACCTGCACTTTTGATCAAATCTAATATATAAATCTTAATGTAAACTAGTATAAATACTGTGTCATAAGCTGTTCATATTTCGTAGAAGTTTCCCTCTCTGTATTCTGTGCTCTGTCTTTTTCTGATATTGACATATCTCTAGCTTCACGTAAATTTCTGCAAAATCAACAAAAACAAATGTTAGTGATATAAATATATGTGCTGAACATCATTGTTCATATAACATGAGTGGAACTTATCAGCGCCTTCACAAGGCCCTGAGGAGAAATTATCGGCAATATCACAATGTGTGAAGAGACATTATCAAAATAATTTTGTGAAGCATTAAACTCTCTTAGGGAGGCGACAACGAGACCAGAAATATAGCATGATAAACAGATTATCAGATTTTCTCTGTAAATGTATCGTAAGATATAAGACACTAAACACACAGATAAACTTTGAGACAGCAGGAAAATTATTTATTATTTCTAATTTAATCCTTCCAAATTTAGCAGGAAACCATTTAAAGCAAGAAATTTAAATTTGGTGGTGCATTATCAGAAAATGCTCTGTTGCAGCAAATCATCCAAGTTGCACACAATACAAATGTAACAGTTGAAATGAGTGCATAATCCAAACCATTCAGCCCTATCATGCCTATGTATACATATATAAGTGCTATGCATGCTACTTTGTACATTCAAAAACATATAAAACATACCTGTTTTCTTTCATACATCTCCTGGTACTTGTTCTAAGTCTGTCAATCTCAGAATTTGTCTTTGTCCTAATCTGTTCCAATTCTTCCTTTAATTTGTTTTCATATTCTGTCTTATACTGGTCCCTAAAAGGCAAATAAGTTAAAATAATAAAATCTAACAGATTACCAAAAGATCTCTAGAAAGTTGTCATGTAAAGGAGTTGTTTGGTAAGGGTCCTTTTTGGCCCCAAATATTAAGACCATATTTTCATGATGAAAATTGTTTTATGTTAATGCAAATATATATAAGAAAGTGAAACAGGGTGATTTTGGTCGAGCTTTTCATACAACGCTTTGCCAGACACACCTACATTTAGGTTGAAAATAGGGACTTTCATAAAGATGACAAAATCTTTTGAATTTCAACAACAATTAGGCACAGGAAACAAAGAGCTCAGGGTTTGACAAAATAAATATTCAAGTCTGTTATGATTAAGATAATGTTAATACATTTTTTTTGTGGAATCATGCACTGTATGTTTCTGATCCCTAAACCTATTGAAATTTACCTGTTTTCATTGGATTTGGTGGAAAAATAAAGATTTATGTTAATTATGACATAAAAAGAAGGATGATTTCTAAATTTTCAATAAAAAATACCTTTTTCCTTTCTAGTTATTGTTAAAGCTATGATACATTGCGATAATGACTAATAAATCATAATTTAAAAAAAAACAGTTAGAAAATAGGGGCTAATCACTTAGCAAAAAGACAAAAGACTTATCAAAATTTAACAACATAGAAGCATGTATGAGATAAAATTATGTTTCTGACTTTTGATGTACATTGTACCTACCTTGAACTGACATATTTTTCATACATCTCTCTCTAGAACGTTTTGCATCATCTAACTGAGCATTGATTTGTTGAAGCTTCTCCTCTGCATATGTACATCTGTTTGTCAAATCAGAGACCTGCTTGGTCAGATAATCTTTGTCTTGTTTGAGTAAGGATAGTGATTGCTTGCAGCTGTGAACTAAAAGAAATATATATATATTAATAGACAAGTGTGTGTTTTGTCTTTGTTTGTATATTTATTTTCTTAAAGAAGTCAGTTGTTGATAGTCTGTTGTACTGTTCAATATTTTTGTTACAAATGTATTCTTGTTTTTCTTTTATCAAGATACACTACAACTAAAGTCATTTCCAGCCGTCCATGGTGAGAATGCATAAACTTCTAGAATGTCTGGTGTGTCTGTCCTTTGGAATGGACATGCCTTATCTTTTCTTTTCTTTCACCATAAGAATTGAAACTACTTTACACAGGCACAAATTATTTAAATTCAATAATTCTAAACATATATTTGGTTAAATTTGAGTTGGCAGATAGAGTTGCTCACGGTGACATGTGGAAATACTAACAAAACTACAAACATCTTCTCTAACGACAGTCTATAATGTCACATCATTTAAATTGCTATCTTAATTTTTTTTTCAATGACAGAAATTATTTTTGATATAAATTAGGGATGTCAACAAGTACTGGAGTATTCGAGTATCGCTCGGTAGAACCAAGTATCGAATACCAAACTGATACTGGACTAATCGGTTTCCTGTTAGAATATTGCCGTCTTCTTTATATAAAATTGATCTTCTTGAGAACCTCATTTGGAAAATTAAATATGCATAATTAATTATTCATACTGTCTAGTAAATAAAATACATTTTGTTTCGAATGCTTGTGCTACATTGTCTTTAAAATGCCTCTGAAAATAAGTGGGCTATACCTAGGCTAACACTTTAAACTAAACATGTCTTAGCCATTCCGTCAGATTGGGACCGTCAGAACAAATATTTCTGTCTGCAAGACTGTAATTTACAAAGTTGCAAAACCGACTGTCCCCAATAATAGTTGACATGAAAATGCTTCCAAATTAAATAAATTTGTTGCATCCTATGGTGACCCTCAGTGAATAGTTAAACTTCTAATCATTACCTTTGTAAACATGAAATGTGTTTTCTTAACGATTACCAAATACTATTGTTTGATATGGTTTTTCCTTGTTATAATTTTTAAATAGGCGATCATTAAATTATATTGATTAGATTATTGTTTTTTACTTAATTAGTACTTGTAGGTAATGAGCTAGTAATTAAGGTGTGTAATTCTTTATCCCAGATACTTATGTAGATGGTTTTTCGTCCGTTGAACAACAAACCATAGAATGTAAAATACATATTTTTGTATTTCCTTGTTGTAGATATATTCCCGAGCGAGTACTCGAGTATCGCTTGATAAAACCAACAAGTACTCGATTAGTAACTGTTCACCGAGTTGACATCCCTAATATAAATGCAACCCTGTTTTTAATAGGCTGCCTCTAGAGAATTTGGGTCATTTATAAAAGACTCACATCACTATGTAATTCATCTCTTTCTTTTTGTAAAGTATGGTGTGCTCCGTCCAGGACTGTTAACTGTCTCTGTGATTCTAAACGATCATGTTCTAAATGATCACGCTCACTGAAAATATATAATTTTAAAAATACTGAAAAAAGCTTTCTGTACTGAATGTATATCAAGTTTTGTTTTCAAAGTAATTGCACAGGTTTACTTTTTGTAGCTTTTCAATTTTGCTATTGGTGCTGTCTATTGATCTTGAAGACACTTGTGTCCAGGTTTCTTAAAATCCCATGAAGGTTTGACAAAGTTATTGATGTCTAAAATCAAAGTGCTGGATAGCACCCGTGGAAAGTTTGCAACGGTAGATTGTAATATTTCAAATAGGTTGTAAACGTGTAGATTGCGTGGTTAACTTTTTTTTCAGATTTAAAAAAAAATTATTTAATACAAGAAATAATTGGATGCTGTTACGAAGTCTCCCAAACAAAACTCCCATAATTAGTCATTCCCACAGTTGCCTGACATTGGGCAAAGTCCAGTACAAATTGGTTTGGTCTAGTAAAGTGATATGCATAAGTGACGCCTAGGGACTACCCCTGTATGTCATTCAAATATTTTTGAAATCATGAACAAGAATATTTATGATTTAGGGGTGGGGATCTCGACTGTTTACAAGTTCTCAAACAGGAAGGGGGTTAGGGATGAGAGTGACCCTAGGGGACTCGCCTTTTATTTCATCTGATTTTTATTATTCCGTACAAGAATATATATGGTTTCGGTGTGGGGATCTTGACCGTTTACAAGTTTTCAAAAAGAAGGGGGGTGGAGTGACCCCTGTGGACTTCCTCTATATTTCATTTGATTTGTTTTATTGTCCCATGCAAGCATATATATGGTTTAAGGGTGGGGATCTCGACCGTTTACAAGTTCTCAAACAGGAAGGGGGTGGGAGTGACACCAGGGGACTCACCTTTTATTTCATTTGATTTGTTTTATTGTCCCGTACAAGAATATATATGGTTTCAGGGTGGGGATCTTGACTGTTTACAAGTTCTCAAAACAGGATGGGGTGGGGGTGACACCCAGAGAATTCCCCTATATTTCATTTGATTTGTTTTATTGTCCCATACAAGAATATATATGGTTTAAGGGTGGGGATCTCGACTGTTTACAAGTTCTTAAATAGGAGGGGGTGGGGCTGACCCAGAGGGACTCCCATTGTATTTCATTTGATTTGTTTTGTTGCCCCATACAAGAATATATATGGTTTAGGGGTGGGGATCTTGACCGTTTACAAGTTCTCAAACAGAATGGGATGGGTGGGGGTGACCCCAGGGACTCAACCTATATTTTATTTGATTTGTTTTATGGTCCTGTGATCATTGCTGAAAATCGGTGTCTCTATCAAGCTATAGTCATTTGAAAATTAAAAAAATAAATCCTATAGGGTTCTAAAGTAGATCCCTCCCTTCTGTTGCTCCTCAATAAGTCTCCAAACTTTGTTTGGGAGACTTAATAGCAAGTAGTATAATAACGAATTTTGTTATATCAGATTTTCTGATGCCGATTATGTAATAGGCCGAGTTTATTATAGTCCAAGTTTGTTGTGGGCCGAGATGAGATACCAGGATACTTTCGATACACTCGGGCTTTTACGTCTTTAATAAACATTTTTAAAAATCGTAGTAAGCGTCGAAAAATGTTCATTCATGAAATATTTCAAACACGGTATTAATTTTCTCTTCAACCGGAGGACGGGAGGAAACCCCTGAAACCGGGATAATAGTACTCCCGTTTGGAGGCACACATATATGGATCTCACGCATGTCTGGGGAATACCGATAAAAGCATAACGTAGAAACTTCTGTCTCGTGTGTGTATACACTTTATCGCTATTTAGTCCAATCCGGAAAAAACAGTCATTTAGACAACTTCCTGTTTGGGTCAACAGTCCGATCAACAAAGGTCATCAGTAACGAGCTGACGGAGGGAAAAATTTAGAAAGCGATCAATAGGAAACTTTGATATATTATGATCCACTTTTTCGAATCTCAAATAATAGTCAAAAAAATATTTTGTTTGAAGTATTTATGATGTTTTTACAGGTCTCATTAAAAAGTATCATGCATGTTGCATTGTTTAAACAGGGCCCCAGATATCTTCAACTGGATGAAAAAGTTGTGTAATTTTAGAACTTATCCGGAATGGAATAAATAGCGGATAGGTGTATTGATTTTACTTTCCGCGAAGTAGTGTTTGTGATAGCAATTTTCAAAATGAAGTTGAATTATTTGAATTATCGATGAACATTCAGTACTTTTTAATTTAAGCTGTTAGCTAATCAAAATATAAGTAACTAAAAATTTCAAAAGCATCTTCCTAGAATTAGTTTACACCAGTACTACATTATCTAGGAGTAGAACACACATCCTAAAGTAAGATAGTCTGTCACTTCCGGTTTGAGGTCGATGCCTTAAGAAAGTTTATTGCTATAGCAAGCTATAGCAAACTTTCCAAAAGCTATCACCACAAGCTATAACTAAATGTTGACAACAACAAGGACAGAATTAGGATAGAGCTACAACATGTATGTCTCGCCTTCAAGACTTTAAAATATGCCAATGTAACAAGTAAGGCCAACTAAAATTAATTAGTAGATTTTCATCCAGATTTTTGAAAAAAATGGGTCGGGTGGGAGGATTTTATTTTTATTTTTATTTCCTCCGAAACCCTTTTGTAATGTGTTCTTCATATGCAAGGGTAATAATAGGCTTATATATATATCATGTATATATTAGGAATTCTACATAATTTTTCAAATTCTTAAATAAATATTTCTGATTGGCAACCACTGTTCTACATGTAATTACCGCTTTAGAAACTTATTTTCAGTAAATAACAAAAAAAGGTGGAGAAATACTCTCTTTTAGACTACCTAGTACATCAAATTTATTTTTCTTTCTAAGCAATGGTTTGTAGTGCAGGGCTCACACTACTTCAGAATCACAGGAGAAGTGACTTCTCTTTTGAAACTGAGAGGAGAAGTGGTGAGATTTGAAAGAGAAGTACTAGTGCTCGATTCGCACGCAGCACTACAATGTTTAGTTTTACTATAATACAAAGAGCCATATGTATCTGATTTTTTATATTGTTCAATTCATACCTGGGTATACAATTAAAGTAACAATTCAAATTCAAAGTTGTTTAATTTTATCATATCTAGTTGCACAATCATATTAGTCCTCTTGTCAGAAAAAACAATTAAATATCTGGCAATAAAAGATTTTTTTATATCAAAAGGAAAAGAAAGTTGTTATATCAATTAAAATTCAATTAAAAACTACTCTGTTATCATGTTTATGAAATTAAGTATTTCTCATTAAAAGATATTTTAATTTAAAAGTTTTATTTAACACAGTTAAGCTTGGACATAATATAAGTATAATAGTGTAATAGTCCCAGAGTTGAGCAACTTTAATTTATAAATTGAAACAATGCATATACATGGAAATATATACATTAATCAAGTAATTAATCATGGAAATCCGACTCTGATCCGTAGTTGTGCAATAATTTGCCCAAAAATTTCAATGGCAGAAGAAGAAAATTTACAAAAATTAATGATGTTTGACACGCTATTTGGAAGGGAATATGACGTTTTAATGCAATATAAGGATAAAAATATACTTCAGGCAAATTTCATCACGTTCTAATGAAGTAACAAGCTTATATTGCCAAAGGTAGAATGATTTGATGTACGCTCTGAGTCGCTCTCGAAACAAGTACCAGAAGTGATAAAAAAATTGTCTTTATGAAAATAACATGCAACCAACTTTAAAATCAATGCTTTAACCTCTTTTCTAAAGAAAATAAATCGTTTATGTCTTTGAATTTCTTTACTTTCAAATGAAAATTGCTGTTTCATCGACTTGGTAAATATTGAATATTGCCGATGACGAAAGCGACTGAAAGCGTAGTATCGTGAACAACAGGGCGACTAGATTTCGCTTTTGACAGTCGGGCAGAGCGAAGTCAAGGACGGAAAGTGACTTTGACGCCCAGTCGCCTGCTAGCGTGAGCCCTGGTAGTGGTCATAAAATGAAGCATATGCATTGGTATGAAACACAAGTATCATGAGTACAGAGTGAAATGAAAACTCAAACTCTGTTGAAAATACTAGGGTTGATGCTTTTATCATTCTTATGCAAGATGCAAATATAATTATACAATTTGTAAAACATGAACTTAACCAAAAATAAATTGCTTCGCTGAGCGCAGCTGGATCGACCGCAGATGTCCAACCCTGAAAAGTTGGGGCCAAATTGGACACAATATTCACGCTTGATACAGGTCTGAATTAAGATTGTAATTAAATTTTGACACATAATAGGTTTCTGATACAGAATAACTGTAGTCAAAGAACTTCAAATTGGTTATATGATTTGAATTTATACTCAATTTTTGCTTTTATGCAATACACTATGCAATTGAACCCCTCCCAAAAAAAATAAATTTTATCCGTTTTTTGCATTTGTGCAATACACTATGCTGTTGAATATTAACCCCCAAAAAATATTTGAAGAAATTTTCTTTTAATTTCTGAAATCTGAAATGAGAAAATTGTCCCCCTTTCCCTTGTTCCAAAATAATTCTTTCCCTCAAGTTACGGTCAGTATCTCAGACAATTATCATTTTTAATACATAACTTACAAGCAGTGTAAGGAGGTAATCAAACATTGTTATTTAAATTGATTTGGATTACCTCCTTACACTGCTGTTAAATTGTCTCAATTGTCCTTTAACCAGAAAACCCTTGTTTTCCCCTTTTTGCCCCTAATTCCTAAATGGTTTGAGCCATAACCCCAAAGTCAATCCTAACCATCCCTTTGTAGTATGAAACTTGTGGTTTAATTTCAGAGATTCATACACTTTAACACAAGTTATTGTCTGGAAACTACATAAATGCTTATTTGGGTCCCTTTTTGGGCCCCTAATTCCTAAACAGTTGGGACCATAACCCCAAAATCAATCGCAACCTTCCTTTAGTGTTTATAAACCTTGTGTTAAAATTTTATTGATTTCTATTTACTTATACTAAAGTTATTATCCTAAAACCATGTCTTCGGACGACGCTGACGACGACGACAACAACGTGATATAATATACGACCAAAAATTTTAATTTTGCGGTCGATAAAAAGAGGTTGTTTAATGACTCTATTGAGGTGCTGGGGACAGAGGGTATTTGCTGTTTGTAAATCGAAGAACGACAGCCTTGGGGTAAATCTAATGGCTTTATATATTAATACATTTTGTATGTTGGCCGACTTTTTGTAGTCAATATATGGTCATAAATCGCACAAGTTCGTGCTTGTGTCAATTTCTTTATTCCAGTCATGTTTTTTGTACCAATGTGTTCCTAGATTCTTGCGCTTTGGATATCATTAACAGTCCAAATTTCCTATCACAAAGTCATTGTTCAAATAAAAATATTCACGGTTTTCTAATCACTGAAATTTGTGACATACCACGATTTGCATTCTTGGGACACTGCCTACTACTCATAACTCAAATAATTCATGCCTTCCTGTAATCAATCAATATTCTCGGAAGATAATGTTGTCATCATAGAGCAGCAGAATATGTCGACTTATTTATTTTGGTTAAATTACTCGGAAGAAATACGAAAACCGAAAATTTCCAACAGGAAGTTTTGAATGAAACGAAATTATCTACGGTTACCAGTAACCACTGTGTATCATCGCCACCGAAATTGGGTACTGACGAAGCGAGAGAAATGGAAAAAAGTAAACAAGGTAAGAATTCATTCAATTTAAAGCATTTCTACTGATTTGACGAGGGTACCACTTAAGAAATGATTTTCTGATATATAATTCTTTCAATTATTAGGCGATAAGTACAAAATTAAGACAAGATTTTGTGTTATACTCCCAAGCTTGCCACTTAGTACCTGAAAATTTCGAGGTCGATTGTCCTCTGTCGCCCGTTGGCATGATATTCAACTGTTTTTCATTATTTTCCAGACACGTTTTAGATTTTGATAATGTGACATCATATTGACTGAAATTTGTTGTCATAAAGATGTTTTAAAGAATATGGACCAAAACATTGTGTGTTTATTGTACGGCGAATTGCAGGACGTTGTACTGCTAATTGCAAAATAACAACTTTGTCTGTACGGCGCCTTGCAATATATTGTAATTTAAAGATGAAATTAATTACTGTTTAGATAATATCAAGTGACGATATTTTGGCTGTATCAAAGCTTTACCGGCTTACAAATATACAAAATAAACTACTTATCAAATATTATAAAATACATGCCGTTAATTTCGTTCAGAAGTCGTCGTTGCGTACCTCTATTTGACTTTGTGTTTTAAAGACAAAAGGTTTTTCAACCATATTATCCTAAACACATTCATATATCGTTATAATACTAACGACTGTTGTCTTATTTGTTATCAGGGTAAAATTTTGTAAGTTCAATAAAAAAAAAAAAAACGACCATTCATCTTTTGTTGGTGCTGTCTTTTTTTTTAATATAAACAGTGGAGATGTTGTATGATTGGAAATAAGATAACTATCCACCAAGGTCAAATAAAGTGTATGTAATCAGTTATAGGCTATCGTTTGGCCTTCAACAACGAAAAATCGTACCTTATAGTCGGCTATAAAAAGCCCGACATGAAAATTGTAGAAGGATTCAACAAGAAAACTAACGGCCTAACTCATAACAAAACAATTTAAGAAAAATAACAAATATGATAGAGATGAACCAACGACAACCACCGAACTACAGGCTTGTGACTTCGGACAGACACATAAAGAATGTGTTGGGTTAAATAGATAAAGGAAGATGTGGTATGAGTGCCAATGAGACAACTCTCCATCCAAGTCACAATTTATAAAAGTAAACCATTATAGGTCAAGGTACGGTCTTCAACACTGTTTATTGTTTATTTTTAATTTCTGAAATGAATAATAAAATACTTTATTTTCATTGAAAATTAGGAGAAATAAATCATGAATTGTGTTTTAATTAATTTTCTTGTTTCTTATTGAAAATAAGATTTTTTTTTTTTAGTTTAAGTAAATTCAATCAATCTTTTATTTACAGGAATAAATAATAAAAGACTGTTGCTAAGGCTGTTTGGCCTAAACTTAAATGAGTAGATGGAGGGTAGTGAAAAGGAGTGTATTCGTCCGAATTTTCATTGTTACAATAGTACATTTTCATGATTACTATGTATAATATTTCTCAGTAAATTTTAATGTGATATTGTGCCAATTAAAATTATATAATTAATACAAGTAAGACTTGCATTTGCCTTAAAAGATATAGCAGTACGTGATTATTTGTTTTCAAACATCTTGTCTGTTTTGAAACTTATAAAGGTATGACTCGCCTATCTGTTTGGTTGAATATAAATGTGAATTCATAGAGTTTCAAAATCAACAGTTAGCCCTATTTTTTGTGTGTGTGTGTAAATGATCTAATCTTTAGATAGATGCTAAAATTAAAATCATTTTTCTTAATAAGAAGAAAAAGTGCAACTTAAGCACGCCTGAATGTAAAAGGTGTACCGACTTATTCTTTCACGATAAGAATTTACCGATTTCGATATTTTAACAAAACTGTTTACGAGGGCAAATAAATAAATGAACGCTATCAAATCAACATTTAAATTTACGTGGATTTTTCCCAAAGAATTTATGAGTATGCACCATCAGGATTCAAACATATTTTAACCTGTCCTTATTAGATGTTATTTCATTATAATTCTTTAAACTTACAAGTCGAAGATGCTAGCTTTTGTGAATTGTAATAATAAGTATATAATATCAAGATGACAACCAAAAAAAACTTCATACAAGGTCATCTTTATTCTCAAGTAGAAAGTTTATATAAATAATTTATGCCGTAGCCACTGCCGGATTTGTATCCCTTGTATCGGATTCTTCTTTCATTCTTTCCAAAATGATTAATCTAAGGTTAATATTTTTCAAAATTCAAACAGTGTTAGCCACCGAGCTTGTTCATTTCTTACTATATAGAGTTCGGAAGTTTTTTAGAAAATTAATGTTCTTTGTTCTAATATATTGGCTGTATCTGCCTTTTTATTTACAAATAAGACAATAACATTAATTGAAAAGGAGACGTGGAATGGTTTTCAATGAGAGGACTTTCAAACAAAGTCCAAATGAAATAGATTTGACCAACTCTTGGTCACTATACACTTCACAATGAACAAAACCCATACCGTATCAAAATTGCCTGATTTATAACAAAATCAAAACAAACATGTCAGGCAGCAACTTACAACAGCTATATTACATGTTCCTGACCAGGACAGACACATATATAATGAGGCGGGTTAAACATGTTTGTGAGCACTCAAACCTCCTTAACATGGTGCCGTGGTGTAGCAATAAAACATTTTTTTTTTTGCAGAGAATAATAATTCATTTATATTTCATTTTATCTGAAAGTTGAAAGAGAATTCATTCACTTAATGGTTCTAAATATTCAATGCGGAAAATTCTCCTGCCCTTACCTCCTTCCTTCCTTCCACCCACAACCCATCCCGAAATGTTCATCACTTATATGCCAATGTTGACTAATGTTGTATGGTTAAAACATTTGGTTGAGGCAATCTAAAGTTTGAGAACAGAAACGACAGCTTTAGCTTTTTTCATTTATAAAGGGCATAAATCAAGAACGGTACCAGTGACGCTACCCAATTTATAACTTCATCTGTGTTTTGTGGTGATAGGCATTTCGTGTAAGTTTTAAAACATTTGGTTAAGGCATACTAAAGTTGGAGAACAGAAACCAATTTTGGGACTTTCTGGACGGACGGGACAGACAGGTCGGACGGACATGGGTAACATTTAACGCTACGTCAGGGCATAACAGGTCAGTAAAATAGTGACATGCCTTTCCGAAAGTTACAACATTTGCCAGCTTTTGTCTATGCCGTATTCATATTGTATAAATCAGGTATGTAAAAGATGTAATAGGACTGTGTTCAAGCCTTATATTGTGTATACATCTTAAATGGTGTCAAACGAATTGTATTTTTACCAAATGCATAATTAGATATTTGAACCTAATACTTTATTTTCTTTAAAAGACGGCAAATAAATGTTTTGAAATTATCAAGTTGCCATACAGTTGAAAACAAGTTGCCATACAGTAAATTTGTCAACATGAGCAAGTTGCCGTACCCTAGACTTTATTTTTATGGTCTATATTCTTTAAAACCATCATTTTGACAACAAATTTCAGTAAATTTGATGCCACACTATAATAATCTAAAAAGTGTCTGGAAAAATAATGAAAAACAGTTGAATATCTTGCCACTGGGCGACAGAGGATGATCGACCTCGAAATTTTCAGGTACTAAGTGGCAAGTTCTTGAGTATAACACAAAATCTTGTCTTAATTTTGTACTTATCGGCCTAATAATTTAAAGAATTATATATCAGAAAATCATTTCTTAAGCGGTACCCTCATTAAATCAGTAGAAATGCTTTAAATTGAATGAATTCTTACCTTGTTTACTTTTTTTTCCATTTCTCCACTTCGTTAGTACCCAATTTCCGGCGGCGATGATACACAGTGCTTTAAAATTGTTTTAGATTTTATTTTTATATTATGCGTACTGAAATAAATTTTTTCAGGTGTACATGCTGTACATAAACATTGCAAATGGATAACATGTGGACTTTTAATTCTGTATTAAATATCTAGTATTTGTTTAATTATCTTAAATCCACTAATTAGCAGTAAACAATCATTAACAGAGGTGATAAAACTGCCAAAGGCATTAGGTATTTAACTTAATCCCATTGTCAGTTAATTAGTGTTACACAATCAGGTAACAATTTTACCGGAAACACCAAAAGGCATGAAATTTGGAAATTGTATTTTTTTGAAAAGGCAGAGGGGTGCATTCTTTTGCTTTGGAGGGCAGAAGGGCGGGGGTAAGGGCACCAAGGCGGACCGCCCTTCTATTTAGGGCAGGCGGAACACTGATAAATAGTTTCTGACATATGGCCTGACAAGTTTAAAAGCCCTTTTTTTACAAAAAACTCAATATCTCTAAATAAAATTTTGAATCAAAATCAAAAAGTATACAGATCTTTAGATTAATATAACTAAGAAGTGTGTAAAATTTTAAGCAATAATCATAAATCGTTTTTGAGATACGGCACGACATGTGAAAACCCCCTTTTAAAAAACTAGAGGCTCCAAGGACCCTGTGTCGCTCACCTGATATTTTTATTTACAATTGATGCATGATAAATGCAACTGTTGTACTGTCGTTTAGTTTCAGAGATATAAGACTAAAAAGTGGGTTTGAAACCTATGTTTTATTTCAGCCATGTGTGCCATGTTGGCAGGCAGGGTCATCATACACAGTGGTCCCTGGATATCCTAGTGGTGATTTAAACCAAGTTTGGTTTAATTTGACAGTAGTTTCAGGGAGAATTTTGTAAAATTTATCTAACGAGAAATGCAGTGATGAGAAAGTTTGTTGTGAAGTTTTGTTGTTGCACAACACCCTCCCAAAAAAACAAAAGGTAATAAAAAATTATTATTTAAGGGCAATCTTTCCTATTAATGATGTCTGCAAAATTCAGTTGATAGTGCAAGGGTTGTATAGCCAGCTGAGGTCGTTAAAACTCTCATTTGTTGTTGCAAAATTCAAGTGGTTTTTGAATTGCTTTGTTGATCTTTTTTTGTATTCAACTTTTAAACAACAAAGTACAACAAATATGATGACTGATACTCATGACACTGAAAATATGGTCTTCATTCTTGTGAAGAAAATGGTAAGGTTTGAAATATTTCTTAAATATTAATTCAATACCAATACTTTAATTTGTATTGGATTTATCCCAGGAAATGAGAACAACTTGGACACAATTAAATTCATTTTTTTTCCCTAAACTTCTGATAAAATATAAAATGAAGAACTATATTTTTTAATGAGAATTTTTTTTAATAGTTAATTGATAATTTGAACAATATTAAATAAGTTTTAGATCTTGCATGGTTGATTAATTTTCTCTCAAAATTTCTGATATTCTATTAAAGTTTTAAATATAATATGAGGCAGGCATTACCTGTGAAAGGGATGAAGTCTGTATAAATTAGTGTAGGAATTCAAGCATCATTTGCACTTCGGAATCTGTAGAAAATGAAGCCAAAGTACTGAAACATATCTGACATTCGACCTATTGTTCGGGATTATAGTTGTGACATCATTTTCAATGTAAACATGGTAAAGAAAGAAACACCATCATCAGGTATTAATGTGGGTTTTTTTTTCATGTTATAGAATTATCAATTATTTTCATTGCCAGTTCATTAGTAGATTGTTTTCTATATTGATTTTCTACTGCAGTTTCAGAAAAGAAGATTACAAAAGGAAAACATTTTGTAAAAACTTACCAAAATTAACCAAATTAATGAAAATTGTTAAAAATTGACTATAAAGGGCAATAACTCCTTAAGGGGTCAACTGACCATTTTGGTCATGTTGACTTATTTGAAGATCTTACTTTGCTGAACATTATTGCTGTTTACAGTTTATCTCTATCTGTAATAATTTTCAAGATAATAACCAAAACGGCAAAATTTCCTTAAAATTACCAATTCAGGGCAGCAACCCAACAACCAGTTGTCCAATTCATCTGAAAATTTGAGGGCAGATAGATATTTTTGATAAACAAGTTAATCTCTGTAAGATTTGCTTTAAATGCTTTGGTTTCAGAGTTACAAGCCAAAATCTACATTTTACCCTATGTTCTATTTTTAGCCATGGCAGCCATCTTGGTTGGTTGGCTGGGTCACCGCACACATTTTTAAACTAAATACCCTAATAATGATTGTGGCTAAGTTTGGTTGAATTTGGTCCAGTAGTTTCAGAGGAGAAGATTTTGTAAAGATTACAAAATTTACAAAAATTGGTAAAATTACTTTAAAGGGCAATAACTCCTTAAGGGGTCAACTGACCATTTTGATCATGTTGACTTATTTGTAGATCTTACTTTGCTGAACACTATTGCTGTTTACAGTTTATCTCTATCTATAATAATTTTCAAGATAATAACCAAAACGGAAAAAATCCTTAAAATTACTAATTCAGGGGCAGCAACCCAACAACCCATTGTCCGATTCATCTGAAAATTTCAGGGCAGATAGATCTTAACTTGATCAACAATTTTACCCCATGTCAGATTTCTTCTAAATGCTTTGGTTTCAGAGTTATAAGCCAAAATATACATTTTACCCCTATGTTCTATTTTTAGCCATGGCGGCCATCTTGGTTGGTTTGGCAGGTCACTGGACACAATTTTTAAACTAGATACCCTAATGATGATTGTGGCCAAGTTTGGTTAAATTTGGCCCAGTAGTTTCAGAGGAGAAGATTTTTGTAAAAGTTAACAACGACGGACGACGACGGACGACAGACGCCAAGTGATGAGAAAAGCTCACTTGGCCCTTCGGGCCAGGTGAGCTAAAAAAACAATATCTCAAAAATAAAATTTTGAATCATCACCAAAAAGTATACAGACCTTAAGATTAATATAACTTAGAAGTGTGTAAAGTTTTAAGCAATAATCATAAATTGTTTTTGAGATACGGCGCGACGTGAAAAAAAAAACACACACCTGTTTTAGTTACTAAGTCCCGTAACTCAAAAAGTTTTAATCTTATTTTCACCAAAAAGTATACATATCATTTGACCATCATAAGAAACAACTATGTTAAGTTTCATGAAATTTGGATACGTCGTTCTCATATTACGGTGCGACATGTTTACACGGACAGACAGATGGACAGACGGATAGACGGACAGAAGACATTTGTATACCATAAAACGTCCTGTAAAAATTTTGACGGGTGTATAAAAACTTTAACCACAGAGTGAATATTTGTGGACGCTGCCGCCGACGAAATGTAGGATCGCTATGTTTCGCTTTTTCTACAAAAGTCGAAGGCTCGACAAAAATCTATCAAATATGCCATAAAACGTCACTTTTCAGATGGTTTTTGTCTTAAAATGGAAGTGGCCGCATTCGTGTTCAGTCTCAACCTTCATATATGTTATGTATTATCATCAAATACAACATATATTTAAATATTAAGACTGAACACAAATGCGGCCACTTCCATTTTAGACAAAAGCCGTCTTAAAATTAGTACAAATGCTTAAATTGTGAAGATTTCAGTAATATTGCATGAATTTATAATGCTATTACCTGCTGCATTTGCATTGTATTGTAAAAAACAGCCCATATTTATGGAACAGAAGTTTCCTACTTTCCAATAATTAGCTGAAAGTTTACATCTTATCATATTGGTAAAAATTCTATATTTTGGGGCCAAAAAGGGGTCTTACCGTGCCTACTCCTTTGTTTATCATGTTAACATGGCCTGATCTTTTATCAGCAGGATCATATCCAGTAAGATGTGTAGTTGACTATTATTAATAAAACAAAATTAAGAGGTTATAACCATTAATTGATTGATGAAATAGTTTCCAGATTCCTTTTTTCATTTTACACAAACAAACCTCTATCTTTTTCTGATGTTTTTCAATTTCTAGCTGTGCCTCTTTGAGATTTCGCACAGTTTCCTCGTGAACCATTTGGGTTCTTTCAACCTCAAACCCCTTCAATTTCAGATCATTCTGTAGTTCAACAACCTTGTTGTCACCATTCATCTGTAACTCACGATATCTGGATTAAAAAAAATTACTTGAATTATCTCCCTTGCAGAAAACTTAAATGTCTTCAATTATCTCCCCTACCATATATTATCAATGAACATATTGGCTTTTAGCTTTAACACTCTAAATAGTGCTTTTGTTTTTATGTTTATTTGGCCTTCAATTTTTTTTTCATGTAAGAATAGATTAATGTGTTCATCTCTTAAAAAGTTTTTATCTGTGCAGTATGACAGCTTGATAAGTTGAATACTTCTTCAATGGATAATCAAAGTTACAAAAATGGTCAAATGTTGCATTATAACATCAAAAACAGAAATTCCAACATGACTTTGACATATAATTTTAACTCGATGAATAGAACTGAAATATGTTTTCCAATTTACAATAATTGTCAAACAATGTCAATTTATTTATTTTTTCAAAGTTCTATATTGCTTTGCTTTTGCAATGGTGTTAAGAATTTTCAAATGGAAATTGGAATCAAAAGTACAAAGACTGGAAAAATTGAAAGTTGTAATTGTTAGAAAAAGTTTGTTTTACAATGGCTGACATTGTTTGATACTTACTGCAGCTGTTTTTCAAACGTAAACAAAATCCTCATGCTAATGCTCAGTTTTTAAAATTTGAAAAACAGCTCAAGAGGATTTAACAAAAACCTGTACTTTTGATCAAATCTAATATATAAATCTTAATGTAAACTAGTATACATACTGTGTCATAAGTTGTTCATATTTCGTAGAAGTTTCCCTCTCTGTATTCTGTGCTCTGTCTTTTTCTGATATTGACATATCTCTAGCTTCACGTAAATTTCTGAAAAATCAACAAAAACAAATGTTAGTGATATAAATATATGTGCTGAACATCATTGTTCATATAACATGAGTGGAACTTATTAGTGCCTTCACAAGGCCCTGAGGAGAAATTATTGGCAACATCACAATGTGTGAAGAGACAATATCAAAATAATATTGTCAAGCATTAAACTCTCTTAGGGAGGCGACAACGAGACTAGAAATATAGCATGATAAACAGATTATCAGATTTTCTCTGTAAATGTATCTTAAAATATAAGACGCTAAACACACAGATAAGCCTTGAGACAGCAGGAAAATTATTTATTATTTCTAATTTTATCTTTCCAAAATTAGCAGGAAAACATTTAAAGCAAGAAATTTAAACTTGATGGTGCATTATCAGAAAATGCTCTGTTGCAGCAAATCATCCAAATTGCACACAATACAAATGTAACAGTTAAAATGAGTGCATAATCCAAACCATTCAGCCCTATCATGCCTATGTATACATATATAAGTTCCATGCATGCTACTTTGTACATTCAAAAAACATAAAACATACCGGTTTTCTCTTTCGTACATCTCCCTGGTACTCGTTCTAAGTCTGTCAATCTCAGAATTTGTCTTTGTCCTAATCTGTTCCAATTCTTCCTTTAATTTGTTTTCATATTCTGTCTTATACTGGTCCCTAAAAGGCAAATAAGTTAAAATAATAAAATCTAACAGATTACCAAAAGATCTCTATAAAGTTGTCATGTAAAGGAGTTGTTTGGTAAGGGTCCTTTTTGGCCCCAAATATTAAGACCATATTTTCATGATGAAAATTGTTTTATATTAATGCAAATATGTATAAGAAAGTGAAACAGGGTGATTTTGGTCGAGCTTTTCATACAAAGCTTTGCCAGACACACCTACATTTAGGTTGAAAATAGGGACTTTCATAAAGATGACAAAATCTTTTGAATTTCAACAACAATTAGGCACGGGAAACAAAGAGCTCAGGATTTGACAAAATAAATATTCAAGTCTGACAGTTTATTTGTTATGATTAAGATAATGTTAATACATTTTTTTTGTGGAATCATGCACTGTATGTTTCTGATCCCCTAAACCTATTGAAATTTACCTGTTTTCACTGAATTTGGTGGAAAAATAAAGATTTATGTTAATTATGACATAAAAAGAAGGATGATTTCTAAATTTGTATATAAAAATACCTTTTTCCTTTCTAGTTATTGTTAAAGCTATGATACATTGCGATAATGACTAATAAATCATAATTTAAAAAAAAACAGTTAGAAAATAGGGGCTAATCACTTAGCAAAAAAGACAAAAGACTTATCAAAATTTAACAACATAGAAGCATGTATGAGATAAAATTATGTTTCTGACTTTTGATGTACATTGTACCTACCTTGAACTGACATATTTTTCATACATCTCCTCTCTAGAGCGTTTTGCATCATCTAACTGAGCATTGATTTGTTGAAGCTTCTCCTCTGCATATGTACATCTGTTTGTCAAATCAGAGACCTGCTTGGTCAGATAATCTTTGTCTTGTTTGAGTAAAGATAGTGATTGCTTGGCAGCTGTGAACTAAAAAGAAATATATATATATTAATAGACAAGTGTGTGTTTTGTCTTTGTTTATTTTCTTAAGGTGGTACCTAACACTACAGGGAGATAACTCTGTAAAATCAGCTAAACGTTTTAATTACGTTGTATTGTTAAGGAAATATTAAGCTTCTCAATGATTAAAATTAGCGTTTGTCAAACTGCTATAAATCCAATGAAATTTTTCCGAGAAAGTGATTGGTTCAAGTTTTTTGAAATTTTCATATTTTTTTCAAAGGGTCAAAGTAAATATTTCGTCAAAATTTTATGAAAATTAAACGAGCCAAATTAATTTTAGTCAAGGTGTTGGGTACCACCTTAAAGAAGTCAGTTGTTGATAGTCTGTTGTACTGTTCAATACTTTTTGTAACAAATGTATTCTTGTTTTTCTTTTTATCAAGATACACTACAACTAAAGTCATTTCCAGCCGTCCATGGTGAGAATGCATAAACTTCTAGAATGTCTGGTGTACCTGTCCTTTGGAATGGAAATGCCTTATCTTTTCTTTTCTTTCACCATAAGAATTGAAACTACTTTACACAGGAACAAATTATTTAAATTCAATAATTCTAAACATATATTTGGTTAAATTTGAGTTGGCAGATAGAGTTGCTCACGGTGACATGTGGAAATACTAACAAAACTACAAACATCTTCTCTAATGACAGTCTAGAATGTCACATCATTTAAATTGCTATCTTAATTTTTTTTTCAATGACAGAAATTATTTTTGATATAAATTAGGGATGTCAACAAGTACTCAAGTATTCGAGTATTGCTCGGTAGAACCAAGTATCGAATACCAAACCGATACTGGACTAATCGGTTTCCTGTTAGAATATTGCTGTCTTCTTTATATAAAATTGATCTTCTTGAGAACCTCTTTCGGAAAATTAAATAGGCATAATTAATTATTCATACTGTCTAGTAAATAAAATACATTTTGTTTTGAATGCTCGTGCTACATTGTCTTTAAAATGCCTCTGAAAATATGTGGGCTATACCTAGGCTAACACTTTAAACTAAACATGTCTTAGCCATTCCGTCAGATTGGATATTTCTGTCTGCAAGACTGTAATTTACAAAGTTGCAAAACCGACTGTCCCCAATAATAGTTAAGAAAATGCTTCCAAATTAAATAAATTTGTTGCATCCTATGATGACCCTCAGTGAATAGTTAAACTTCTAATCATTACCTTTGTAAACATGAAATGTGTTTTCTTAACGATTACCAAATACTATTGTTTGATATGGTTTTTCCTTGTTATAATTTTTAAATAGGCGATCATTAAATTATATTGATTAGATTATTGTTTTTTACTTAATTAGTACTTGTAGTTAATGAGCTAGTAATTAAGGTGTGTAATTCTTTATCCCAGATACTTATGTAGATGGTTTTTCGTCCGTTGAACAACAAACCATAGAATGTAAAATACATATTTTGTATTTCCGTGTTGTAGATATATTCGGCGAGAACTCAAGTATCGCTTGATAAAACCAACAAGTACTCGATTAGTAACTGTTCACCGAGTTGACATCCCTAATATAAATGCAACCCTGTTTTTAAAAGGCCGTCTCAAGAGAATTTGGGTCATTTATAAAAGACAAATTGAACTCACATCACTATGTAATTCATCTCTTTCTTTCTGTAAAGTATGGTGTGCTCCATCTAGAACTGTTAACTGTCTCTGTGATTCTAAACGATCATGTTCTAAATGATCACGCTCACTGAAAATATATAGATTTAAAAATACTTTCTGTACTAAATGCAAATTAAGTTTTGTTTTCAATGTAATTGCACATGTATACTTTTTGTAGCATTTCAATTTTGCTCTTGATACTGTCTATTGATCTTGAAGACACTTGTGTCCAGGTTTCTTAAAATTCCATGAAGGTTTTACAAAGTTATTGATGTCTAAAAAAACTTTCACCACAAGCTATACCTAAATGTTGACAACAACAAGGACAGAATTAGGATAGAGCTACAACATGTATGTCTCGCCTTCAAGACTTTAAAATATGCCAATGTAACAAGTAAGGCCAACTAAAATTAATTAGTAGATTTTCATCCAGATTTTTGAAAAAAATGGGTCGGGTGGGAGGATTTTATTTTTTTATTTTTATTTCCTCCGAAACCCTTTTGTAATGTGTTTATCATATGCAAGGGTAATAATAGGCTATATATATATCATGTATATATTAGAATTCTACATAATTTTCAAATTCTTAAATAAATATTTCTGATTGGCAACCACTGTTCTACATGTAATTACCGCTTTAGAAACTTATTTTCAGTAAATAACAAAAAGGTGGAGAAATACTCTCTTTTAGACTACCTAGTACATCAAATTTATTTTTCTTTCTAAGCAATGGTTTGTAGTGCAGGGCTCACACTACTTCAGAATCACTGGGAGAAGTGACTTCTCTTTTTGAAACTGAGAGGGAGAAGTGGTGAGATTTGAAAGAGAAGTGCTCGTTCGCACTCAGCACTACAATGTCTGGTTTTTACTATAATACAAAGAGCCATATGTATCTGATTTTTTTATATTGTTCAATTTGTACCTGGGTATACAATTAAAGTAACAGTTCAAATTCAAAGTTGTTTAATTTTATCATATCTAGTTGCACAATCATATTAGTCCTCTTGTCAGAAAAAACAATTAAATATCTGGCAATAATAAAAAGATTTTTTTATATCAAAAGGAAAAGAAAGTTGTTATATCAATTAAAATTCAATTAAAACTACTCTGTTATCATGTTTATGAAATTAAGTATTTCTCATTAAAAGATATTTAAATTTAACAGTTTTATTTAACACAGTTAAGCTTGGACATAATATAAGTATAGTAGTGTAATAGTCCCAGAGTTGAGCAACTTTAATTTATAAATTGAAACAATGCATATACATGGAAATATATACATTAATCAAGTAGATCCGATGAAATCCCGACTCTGATCCGTGGTTGTGCAATAATTTGCCCAAAAATTTCAATGGCGGAAGAAGAAAATTTACAAAAATAAACGATGTTTGACACGCTATTTGGAAGGGAATATGACGTTTTTAATGCAATATAAGGATAACAAATATACTTCAGGCAAATTTCATCACGTTCTAATGAAGTAACAAGCTTATATTGCCGAAAGTTAGAATGATTTGATGTACGCTCTGAGTCGCTCTCGAGAAACAAGTACCAGAAGTGATAAAAAAAAATTGTCTTTATGAAAATAACATGCAACCAACTTTAAAATCAATGCTTTAACCTCTTTTCCAAAGAAAATAAATCGTTTATGTCTTTGAATTTATTTACTTTCAAATGAAAAATTGCTGTTTCATCAACTTGGTAAATGTTGAATATTGCTGATGACGAAAGCGACTGAAAGCGAGTATCGTGAACAACAGGGCGACTAGATTTCGCTTTTGACAGTCGGGCAAAGCTAAGTGAAGGACGGGAAAGTGACTTTGATGCCCCAGTCACCTGCTAGCGTGAGCCCTGGTAGTGGTCATAAAATGAAGCATATGCATTGGTATGAAACACAAGTATCATGAGTACAGAGTGAAATGAAAACTCAAACTCTGTTGAAAATACTAGAGTTGATGCTTTTATCATTCTTATGCAAGATGCAAATATAATTATACAATTTGTAAAACATGAACTTAACCAAAATAAATTGCTTCGCTGGATACGACCGCAGATGTCCAACCCTGAAAAGTTGGGGCCAAAATGGACACAATATTCACGCTTGATACAGGTCTGAATTTGGATTGTAATTAAATTTTGACACATAATAGATTTCTGATACAGAATAACTGTAGTCAAAGAACTTCAAATTGGTTATATGATTTGAATTTATATTCAATTTTTGCTTTTATGCAATACACTATGCGAATTGAACCCCTCCCAAAAAAATAAATTTTACCCGTTTTTGCATTTGTGCAATACACTACGCTGTTGAATATTAACCCCAAAAAAATATTTGAAGAAATTTTCTTTTAATTTCTGAAATCTGAAATGAGAAAATTGTCCCCCCTTTCCCTTGTTCCAAAAAATAATTCTTTCCCTCAAGTTACGGTCAGTATATCAGACAATTATCATTTCTTAATACATAACTTACAAGCAGTGTAAGGGAGGTAATCAAACATTGTTATTTAAATTGATTTGGATTACTTCCCTTACACTGCTGTTAAATTGTCTCAATTGTCCTTTAACCAGAAAAACCCTTGTTTTTCCCCTTTTTTTGCCCCTAATTCCTAAATGGTTTGAGCCATAACCCCAAAGTCAATCCTAACCATCCCTTTGTAGTAATGAAACTTGTGGTTTAATTTCAGAGAGATTCATACACTTTAACACAAGTTATTGTCTGGAAACTACATAAATGCTTATTTGGGTCCCTTTTTGGGCCCCTAATTCCTAAACAGTTGGGACCATAACCCCAAAATCAATCGCAACCTTCCTTTAGTGTTTTTGTTAAAATTTTATTGATTTCTATTTACTTATACTAAAGTTATTATCCAGAAACCATCTGTCTTCGGACGACGCTGACAACGACAACGACAACGTGATACCAATATACGACCAAAATTTTTTTTAATTTTTGCGGTCGATAAAAGAGGTTGTTTAATGACTCTATTGAGGTGCTGGGGACAGAGGGTATTTGCTGTTTGTAAATCAAGAACGACAGCCTTGGGGTAAATCTAATGCCTTTATATATTAATACATTTTGTATGTTGGCCGACTTTTGTAGTCAATATACGGTCATAAATAGCACAAGTTCGTGCTTGTGTCAATTTCTTTATTCCAGTCATGTTTTTGTACCAATGTGTTCCTAGATTCTTGTGCTTTGGATATCATTAACAGTCCAAATTTCCTATCACAAAGTCATTGTTCAAATAAAATATTCACGGTTTTCTAATCACTGAAATTTGTGACATACCACGATTTGCATTCTTGGGACACTGCCTACTACTCATAACTCAAATAATTCATGCCTTCCTGTAATCAATCAATATTCTCGGAAGATAATGTTGTCATCATAGAGCAGCAGAATATGTCGACTTATTTATTTTGGTTAAATTACTCGGAAGAAATACGAAAACCGAAAATTTCCAACAGGAAGTTTTGAATGAAACGAAATTATCTACGGTTACCAGTAACAGAAATGAACAAAATCCGGATGTAAAAATTTTTAAAAATTAAAAAAATCAGGGCGGGACGTTTTCAGAGGCGGGCAGGGATGAAAATCTATCAATTAGTTTTAATTGGCTTAATAGACAAATGATGGATAGTTTTCCAATGTCAATCAGTGTTCTCCCAGAAATTTTGGATAGCATCACATTTGGCGTAAAAAACTATTTTTTCAATGTCATTTGTCGCGTCGCAGCGATGCTCTATTTCCTTTATGTTATATGTTTATATTGTTCAAATCATAACTGAGAATACAATTTAACTACACCCATGATAACAATTGTTTCAATTTATGTTTTCTATATCCATTTATAGTTATTTTTTCCTCTTGGGCCAAATATAAATAAATGTGTGGTTCCAGTTACCCTACCTACCCAACTAAAGAATGGGTGAATGAATGAATTTTATATAAAAAGGGAAGAGAAAGTATCATATAGCAATAAAATTTCAATTTTTTCTTTGTCATGTCTATGAAATTCATTGTTTCATGGTACTCAATGAATTAGTCCCAGTTGCTTCTTTATATCAAAATGATATATATTTTTAACAAAAGTTAAGCTACTTTAATCAGTATATTGAAATAATGCATTTTCAAAAAGTATACATATAGTAAGAAGTTCTAACAATTAGTCAGTTAATGCGTTTGAAATGCGTAGTTTTCTCTTTTGGGATAATTTTTTCTGTCAACTGTACCATTTGTGCATCTGTAGTCATTATCGTTAAAATGCGGATTTTTATCGTATCTGGCCCGGTTCCGATCCGTAGTTTACACAAATATTTCAATGTCGGCCGAAGAAAAATTTACGAAAATAAACAATGTTTGACAAGAGATTGGGAATGCATATGACGCTTTTAATGCATTAAAGGGATGAAACATTAACTAAAGCCAATTATGATCACTTTCTAAATAAGTATCAAACTTATTTAGCTCAAAATCGAAATGTTTTATATACGGTCTTGATTGACAAGTAGTACCGGAAGGGAAAGAAAGTAATTTTTTGAAAGTAGTAAAAACATACGACCAAACCTCTTTTCTAAAGAGATAAATCGTTTGTATCTTTGAATTTTCATTATGCAAACATAGATTTCGAATTGTTTTATGATTTTCTGATTACATTTTCTGCATGTCGAAATTTGCGATTGGACCACGTGGTATAAGTCATGAGTCATGTCACAAGTGTCAGCTTGGGGTATTCGTATCAAACAGTTATCACCCAAAGGGCAATTGACACCTATTTAATCACTCTAAATTGTCTCTAGTGTCCGACTTGCAGGGATTACAATTAAAGGTGATATAATTTTATGATCACAAGCGGTAATTAGATGAAAGTTCAAAATTTCGGACATGGTTTTACGATAGAGACAAGAAAAATAGCATCCTCAAAATAATTATAGCGTCGGAAATTATTATAGCATCACGGGAAAAAATATAGCGTCGCGGCACCGCGACGCTTAAAACGGCCTGGGAGAACACTGTCAATCACACCTTATCTCTTTATTTTTATATTTATTCACTGCAAATGATCATCCTGACCACACAGGTTAATAATATTACAATTTCAATCCTATACTAAACCTTATCCCAGAATACAGGGTCCACTCATGCAAATAAAGTCAGTAATAATACACTTACTGTTTGAGTTGATCATAGTTATTAACTTTATAGTCCTCCTGTTTGACTTGAGATTTTGTTTCTGATAGGTCCATCACCAATTTCTGGTACTTCACTCTGATATCCCCATGCTCATCTCTCTCTTGGTCTAATTTCTGAAAAATGTACAAGAAGTATAAAGAAACCATCAAAATTTCACTATCTATTAAAATTAAGCATACAAGTACCTAAATAATTCTCTTCGTCAATGAGTCTCATGGATAAATTAAAATATTTTGTTGAGTCATGTGAACCTACAGGCGTAATGAAATATTTGTCAATCAAGTACTGACTATAAAAGTTACAATTTTTTCCTCCGGTTGAAGTACAGCCACACACACACAGATCTGTGATCAGGTAGGTACCAAATATCAGGTTTTCTGAATACTGACATTGTAAAATATCAGCTGCAAGTCACAATATGAAGATTTTGGACACATTGGCACATAGACCTGATGTTGTGTTTCATCCAAAGTGAATAGCATGTTGTGGCATGATGTCCTCTTTTTTTCAATAGTGTCATGCCCAATTTTATGGCAATGGCAAAGCTTCATAGTGACTTTCCTCAGTGATCTTGATAGGTTTGACATCTCAGATTTGAATGACCATAAATTTTTTAACCTCTATTCATTTTTTACAATGAGGATAAAGAATTAGATATCATGAATTGGTCACAATATTTAGTAAATTTAACTACAAATATAGACATGAAAGAGATTACATTTTCCCTGAATCTAGAATCCATGATTTCCTCTACAAACTAACTTAAACTACAAATGTTGTCTGAAATCAGATCAGTTTTAAATTTGTTATACATTTTGGTTGGCTGCAATTGTCCATCAATGAGAATTGTAAAACAATTCCTAGTGCTTTTTTATTCATCGGTTTTGTCACTTTTATGTTTATTCCATATGACATTTTTATATTATAATTTGACATGTTTAAATTTGATAATAATAATAAATTACTGATTGCAGTTCAGAAATCTGTTTTGATGATGATCGAGCATCAGCCTCTAAAGTGCTTGTTCTTAGTCTGAGTTCATCACATTCTGTTTGTACTGGTCTTACTGCCTCATAAAACTTCATCTGAAAAATATAACAAACATTAAACATAAGTTATATAATGTACAATGTACATGCATGGTGTTTGAACTGTTTTGACATAACATGATAAGTGTACATTGAACTAATGAAAAAATTGATGTATTTATTATTATAAATCATGTAAATATTAGGGTACAGAGTATACACCTTATCACTATTTGGGAATCTGTGCCTCTGGACCCGAGAATCTGCGCCACTTGAACTATTTACGTAATACAACAATCACTTTTCCTTTGTGGTGTCAGACATTTTCCATTATGACGTCAAAATTTTACAGGAACCTTTGTGATGTCCAGTAATGGCGGACAAATAGCGATAAGGTATATTCATTCATATAAACATGGTAAAGCAGCAGGGATGACATGAAGATGTATATTCCTTACATTTTTATTGTTACATTTGTATATTAAACAAAACAAAAATTATGTGTTTGTTTTTTAGAGTATCCTCCCTACAAATCATACTAGGTTTGATATATTTCTTAGGTTGTTGAATTCATACGGCTAATTTGGTTCTTTTATTTGTGGAATTTATTTAGTCATGTTATTTTTAACATGTGTGATATAGAATGTGCATCATTGTTAGGTTTTAAGAAAATTTTTTAATTCATACCGCTACATAGTCTCTTAGTGACAAGTCTTCTTCACTTTGACCTCTGAGTTCATAATATCTATCTTCTGAAAGTGTGAGGTCTCTCAAACTTCTCCTAACATTCCCCGCCCTTTCCTGGAGTTTTTCATTTGTTCCTTCAAGCTGTTGCTGTTTTCGACGAACGTCTTCTAGTTCTTCTTTAACTAAGTTTTGACGTCTTTTTGATTCTTGTTCTTGGATGGTAAGCTGTGACTCAAGACGAGCCGTTAAAATTTGTTTTTGGTGAAGTGCATCATTCAACCTTTCTTCAAGTTCTTCCACCCTCTGCAAGGATTCCGCCTTCACATTTTCCAGAGTTAAATTTTTCTGTGACAACTCGATGCGCAAAAGCTGCATATCATGCATTAATTGTTTTCTTTCTATGAGCTGTCTTGTTATTTTCGTGCGTCTATCTTTTCTATCGCCTGCGAATCTGTCAGTTTCTCGCTCAGGGGACAATGTCAAATCTGTTGGGACGGACGTTTCGAGGCTTAATTCGTCCGATTCGAATTCATCGAACGTCTTGGACAGATCTTTAGCAGCCATGGTTAATGTTAATATTTTGTCAAAAGTTCAGAAAATTGTTTAAATTCTATAATTCTTTAGTGAAATTTTTCTTCATTTCAAACTTTTTGTTGTCATCCGGGCGCTAAGTACATCATGTTATTGAAAAGCTTCTTTTATAAACGATAAAATGCTATCTATCAAGCACGCATGAGATTAAGACTAAACAAGTCGAAACTTGAGTTCCATGAAGGGAGGTAAGTTAGCAGACGAAATTGAGGGTCAAGAAGATGACTTTTAACAAAATTCTTTTTTATTACAAATGGAAGTCTATAATAAATTTCTATTGTTTTTACCAGAACAGAATAAACCATATGTTATGTATTTATAGGGCTTCTAAGGGGAGACTTATTATAGGGAATTTGAGGGGACTTATGTCATCGAACTATTTTGAAAAAGATATTAGTGCATTTTTTATGAATAAAAATTAAGAGATCATAAGTTATGATCTCTTAATTTTTATTCATAAAAATGCACTAAGGAGTAGGAGCATTAAGGCCTGGTTTTGGCCCAAGAAAATAAAATGTTAGACAACTATTTCCAATTTGCACATTATGTTTGGAAATACATAAAGTCAAGAAATATAAATGAAAAACATAAGATTTTTATCAGTGATGAAGTCACAATAACGTCATAATATGTACCGTTTTCATGAAAATGATGAAAAATACAGAGTTTATGCAGTTTTGCATCGTTATTTCCATTGTGGAAACATGGTGCGCAGCCAAGAAACAACAAAATAATTTAAGAGAAGCTTTGTTATAACTATTGACATAATCTCACCAAATATAAAGTTGTTTCTTGGGTGCGCACATACTCTGCTAATCTCCAATATACTTAAAATTTGATGAAAAACAAGGAAAATTCAGACATTTTACAAAGTATACTAATTTTCGTCATTGTTTGTTGCCATGGTAACTCATTAAATGTGAAATTTTTTTTAATTTTCTGAATACCTTGTACCTTAGTCTAGTTAGGACAAATTTAAGAATATGTGTGATGACTTTTTAATTTGAACTAATATTTGGGCCAAATAAGGGCCTTATTGCCCCTACTCCTTTCTTTTTCAAAATAGTTCGAAGAAGCAATAAAACTACGACAACCTCAGGCCTAAGAAATAAGCATTGGAACAAAAGTTAGTATTAACGTATATTAAATCACACGAATTACAAAATTAGAAAAAAAATGTAAGTTTCAGAGTTGGATTTTTGTTAAGACATAAGTTTTTGTTTGTAGGATTACACACGCAACAAACTTTTTGTCGAGATTAAAGAAATAATAGAATTTTGAATTAAACTATCTGAAGTAAGATAGCTTTACAGCATCTAGAAAACTTCATAGAATAAATAGTGCCATTGTATTCTTTCTTGCATAATTCTGTAACTGGGGATTATATTTAATTATTTAGGATGATTTTTTTCCGTTTTAAAGCAAATTGTCATTATGGGGGTACCTTCATGACGAATAACGGTAAAAAATCTTGCCAAATGACGTTAACGGTAATTTTTGGTGCATGACGATAAAATGTACATTTTCTTTATGACGATAAAAAATCGACGGATTTTGATGAATCACGTTAAATTCTTTAACGGTAACGGATAATTATTTGAAACCTCTGACGAATCAGAATACCGATATTTTGACGAATCACGATAAACTTTTAACCAATTTGACGCTAACGGTAGCCGAAAATGACCGTTTGACGTCTGGCGGTAAAGGCCATTTCTACCCTCTAATGGGCTAATGCTGGTGACAGCTGATGACAGATTCATGACCGGATACTGAACTTATCAATGTTATCACAATAACTTTAACTGTTTTAATTAAAAGTCTGAAAAAATAAAATCATAGGGAACTCAAAACTAGTGTCCCCTACTTCAAACTCCTTGCTGTGAGGTACCGAAATATCGTAGCTCTTATGTTCTTTTGATAATTGTTGACAATTTGCGGACCATAGGCCGGAAATTGTCAATAACTGTCATAAGGACCTATGAGCTACGGTTCTGCAGCTAGATATATTACTGCTATGCGAGTCACGTTCAACGACCCGGTCTACAAATGAGGTTCTTGCAAGTCTTTGTTTTCTTAAATGTATGCCAGTTAAAAAGCTAACGATATTTATGTAAAAGAAATACCGTATAGCAGGTTATTTTCGCGGGTGTAAAATTTCGCGATTTTCATTGAATAAGGTATACAAAATATTTTGGCGGTTATTATTTTGGCGGATTCAAAACTTTTATACAATTCCATTGCATGTACACTTTTAAATTGGCCGAATTTATTTTGGCGATTTCGTTCTATCTGCGAAAATAAGCTAAAATTTACACCCGCGAAAATAACCCGCTATACGGTATATGGTCAAGCGCGCAACACGTATTTAAGGGAAAATCATAGACAGGTGGATCGTGAGTAGTCTTTTTCTACAGCTGCTGGCTATCATTGAGTAAGCTTTTGCATGAAACCCAAGATTGGCAACACATGTCTACCATGAGAGAAATCAGTTGTAAAATGCATTGTACCTCAGGACCGGCAATACATTGGATGAATTTATCATGTTTAACAGAGAGAAATTGGTTGTTGCCTGCATATCTTCTTTGAAATTCATTGTCTTATATATTTTTACCCATCGTAGTATCGAATCGCCCTTTCTCTCTGTTGGTTTAACAACCATTTTTATAGTAATTTATCAACATGTTGTATCATCAAAATTACCATACAGTTATGTCGAGTAAATATATTCTGCGTCGTAATATAGCATTGATAGCTTATTATATACTATCTGAATATAGTTTATACTCTTGGCAATGTGACATTCATAACACTGAACAATTTCCATTGTGGAACAGATGTTTTACTTGAAATGGAGCACAGTGGAACAGCTGTAACTCATTTCAACTTGAGTACGGATTCAAACACTTGAGGCCCCGGTGCGTGCCCATGAATTTAACACAAATTCATTACAAAGAAATACCCTGGTTAAGCGCCCCAAACCCCTAGACGATTAAGATGCATGCGCCACTAACCTAAAATCCTGGACTTCAATTGTAATTAAATATGTTACTTTCAATGGTATCATTAAACGTGATGTACCAATCTTTTGCTGATAATAGAAACTTGCACAGCAGAACAAGTGATCCGTACAAAAAAGATGATGTAATTTCAATGTAATTTTTAAATGCGGTTTATTTCTTTTAACAGTAAGTGTTGTGTTAAAAACATTCTTATTTCACACAATGACTTTGATTTTCATCGCTGTATCCCTTTTTTTTTTACATTTTTATTCGGGAAATATTTACATTCTTGAGTAAATAGAATTATAAAACTGTCACTTGTAAAGAGAAAAATATTTTAAGCAGAGACATAAGCAGTTTCTGCACATACAGAGCTATGCATCAAAAAGTCTTAAAACATCGAAATAAGCCGTTATGCAATGTATACTAAAATTGTTCAATGAAGTTTCAAATCTTTTCATACTGAATAATTTCATAAGTAATAATGTACATTTTAAAGTGTGTAACCACATTTTCAGAGGGTCGTGAAGGGGGATCTTTTTACGAAAGAAAGTGAATTTAAAGGAAAATAGTGAAGTGCGCACTGTGTAATTTTTTATGTTGAACTATATATACTTTACATACACATCGGAAAACGGCAGTTTAGTACGAGAGCACTGGCAAACGAAACAAAACAAACGAAAAAATCACCCTTCGTCACCCTCTTTAATTGTTAGGTCCATTACAAAGTCGTTAGATGTTTTATTTATGTGAAAATCAACAAAATACATCACACCTGAGGTTTATCCAAGTGGAAGTAACTCGTACTTCTCACCCGAGTTCTTTGATGTAACTCACCCATCAATAAACACGGAATATTGAAAATTTCAATATTAAAATCTATATTCTCACCCGTACAGGTGTTCAAAATATACCCTTGACTCAATATTAACTATGTGGTATTAGTTGGAAAATTATAATTCCTACAAGTGTCAAAAGACGTCGCCTTTGGTAGTAACATGTTATGATGGTCTGAGTGGGGTTAACAGAATAGAGAATAATGGACAAAAAGCGAAGAAAAAAGGGCAAAACAAATACAGAATAAAGAAAAATAATTAAAAAAAAAATAATAAAGAATACAGAATTATGGGTGTTAAAATATAAAGAATAGAGAATAATGGGCAAAATAGATAAAGAATAGAGAAAATAGTCATGATAAAAAATTAAAATATAAAGAAATGAAGAACCCCCATCTAAACCCTCTGTTATTGTGTAATGCTCCTTCAAATGCAGACTATTTTCTCGAGCAATAGTAGTACCACTATAGTCTGGTTTTCTCCGCCTTTATGGTAAAGTTTCTGAAAATCAACACCAACGGATTCTTTTCATAATCTAACACAATGTTTGGAACACTGAACATCATCAAATTAAAGGTGGTCCAATTCATGCTTTATGATAGATACATATGTACTCAGGCGCGGATGCCGCCATTTTTAAGAGGGGGTTTTAAACACATGCAAGTCATATATCGGGGTTCCAACCACATGTCCCCATACAAAAGCATTAGTTGTCAAACAAAAAAGAGTGGTTCCAACCCGGACCCCCCCTCCCATGGATCCGCCGCTGGTACTATACTTTAATTGTCCTTTTCTTATTGCAGTTTATAGAAAGGATGCTTTCATTTTCAATGACACCATAACTGGTACATGATAAAATGGGGCAGCCAAATCCAGAAGGCAAAGAAAGACAGGCAACTACATGGTCGAAAAAAGACTTAGTGTTCCGTGTTGAAGACCGTACTTTGACCTATAATGGTTTACTTTTATAAATTTTGACTTGAATGGAGAGTTGTCTCATTGGCACTCATACCACATCTTCTTGTATCTATTTATTGATAAACAACAGTCCACAAAACTAAAGATTGCGCGTAACGACAACCAACAAGAACAAAAGTTTAAACTCCGGAAAGGTAGGCAGTTCCTGCTCCACAAATGACATCCGTTGTGTTGCTCACGACAAGTAACGTGACGACGATGGAACAATTATTGTTGTACCAAATGACTTATAGATTGTTGTCGTTATTCCTAATTTCCTAGTGAGCAGTAGTGAAATATAATTTTGAGAAAAATAATTAAGATAGCTTTTGTCTATTTAAAACTGTCATACACTATCACCGGAAATCAGCTGCTCTTCTCATTGCTCTAATTCGTAACTGTAAGTAATGAATACATACAGGGGCGTAGCTAGGTATCCAATAAACTGTAGGCACAAATTGCGGCAGGGGGTCTGGGGGCTACTCAAGGCCCCCAGCAGGTCCGGAAAACGGTTTTCAGCATTTTTGTTGCAAAATTTTGTGTACAAAAAAACATAAAATTTACTGGTAATTTTATCATAATATACAAGAAGAAAAGTTCAAAGAATTATAAATTATTTTACAATAACATCTGACTGATGAATTTACGCAGTACAATCGGAAATCTAAAAAAAAATAATATTTACAATATGCATTGCCCAGCGTAGATCAGTGTAGCCCTTTAATTAAGCAGTACATCCTGTTTAGTAATTTCATATCTATTCCTTTCTGATTGAGGATAATTGATATATATACGTCAATTGATAGTACATTTTGACGATCCTTCATTAAAATATATAATAACACTATCCTTTGAGCTAGGCATCGACCATTCATCTTTTGATTCTTAAACCTTCACTCTCCCCGGCCACACAAAAACATACACACACACAGTCCGCCGATGCCTGATCAAGCCAGAAGTTCCGTTCTGTTCATACTATCTAACAAAATTCAAGAAATCCATATTTTCTGATATCCTGTACTGTAAAATTCCTACCTAAGGAATTTGAATAATTATGGTCATTACACGTTGATCTGAGAGTACTCGAAGTTACTGAAAGCTAGCTGATTTATTAATTGATTGCTAAACGTCCAGTGGCAAATAGTTCATGCATGTTCAGGACAAAAACAAATTTATAATTATTACAACAGGTAGATCCTGTAATAGGGGTCGTCCAGGATGAAGGTCTGGAAATTTGGAAATGCCATTGGAAAATGAGGGTTTATTGGATAGGGACAGAAATTTTGCCTTTCAGCAGACCACCGGGCCCTCAATGAGTTGTTGCAAGTGTTATTAACGTGCAGAGAGCGTGGCATTCTCTCTACACTAGGCATCGGATTTAACGTCCCCATTCTGTTCAGACGTGACTGCGTATTTATACATACCGGACAGCCAAACGGACGCCCAACTTGGCAAGGGTTTTAGTGTAGGTCGGATGAAGACCAAGTGGAAAGCTAGTTGAAAGCCAACAACAACTAATAAAAAAAAATCATGCATCTAAGAATAAAATATCAGGGTTTTGAGCATGTTGAGGTTCATTCATGTATTTGTTGATAGAAGTGAAATGATCTGAACCAAAGTTCTAATATAATATACATACAATTCTATCCAATACTCCATTCACTAAGGATGATAGACTAGTATACAAATGACATTTGATAATTAAAGAGTTTTGAAGACTTCACGTGCATCTACAGATAACGTTGTCATTATTTTTTTTTTAATGAAAAAAAAATATTTGTGAAAAATTATTTGTAGGCACGTGCCTAAAGTGCCTAACGGCAGCTACGCCCCTTACATAGATAAATAAATAATGAGTAAATAAATAATCACAAGCGAAATGTCATGCGATATGATAAAACGGTCACGACCTCCGTTTTTAATTTTGAAATATACACGAAAAACAAGTTTAAAAAAGTTAAACCAAATACATGACATTTGATTTAAATCTTGAAAAATTAAACAAAACTTTTTATTGAGTAAATAAACACTCCTGTCGTATTTATCAGGATTTTGACATATAAAAGCCGATTTTCTGGTTAAAAGTGCGAAATACAGGATATTCTCAAGAGGGTAGTGTATTAACTGAATAGAGGAAAGCAATAATCTACGAAAATGGAGATTTTCAAATGAAAATGTCCTGCGTTTTAAGTGGCATTTACCCATTCAAAATACTATTTAGTGCATTTAAACGCCCTTGTTATAAATTTGAAATTAATTTTCACCCTACGTTGATAAAGAACTGAGGAGATACCCTTTTATAGCGCATTTTAAGTGCAGAGACGGGGCCACAGAGAACCGAGGTATCATTAATTTCTTCCTACATTTAACAGCGAAAACTACTGAGGCGTTCAGAATGTGTGTGAAAATTTGAATAGAAATATTTAATTTTTCAAGTGTTTAGTGTCATCTTTGACAGTTACAAATTGTTTAGGACTCTACATATACTCAACGGGGTACATCCTATTCGGGAAAAGTTCGAACAGGAATTCTTTTAACATGAAACACCTGTGAATCTTTCCATTTTGACATAAGTTCATATTGTTGAAAATGTGAAAAATTGCTATTTTACGTGCACAACCTGCATCATTTAAAGATTTGTTACGGAAGTAATTTAATTAATTCATGAAATGACACACATTGGGTTTGCTTCTTCTCGCCTTCCCTAGAAACTTCTCAAAATACCAAGTTGTACGAGAAATGGACCGTTAAGACTTATCAAAGTGGTTGGCTAAGCTCAAGTCTGTGGATTGGTTTTGTTTTTGTTTTTGGTTTGTTTGTTTGTTTGTTTGTTTGTTTTGGGTATTGTTTTTTTGTTTTGTTTTTGTGTTCCGTTTGTTTTGTTTTGTATTTTTTGGGAGGGGTTCTCGTTTGCTTTGATGGTAGATCTTTGGTAAATTTTCTTAATTTTTCCCATGCTCTTGTTTTTTGTTTTTTGTTTTGTTTTTAACAAACTTAAAATACTCGGGACGATTTAGAGGTTGACATTTAGTATGTAGAGTTCTAAGACCAAATGTCGATATCTTATAAATGACGTCTTTTCTCGTGTTATTGTATCTCTTCTATTGTTTCTAATTGACGTATACCCCATCTTCTGTGTACAAAAGGTAACAATGGAATACCTAATACATATGCTATAACATATGCACATAACGTATGCTAAAATGAATAAATATGTCCTTATAACATTACCATAAAAGTCCGTTGTGCCATAAAAAATGAGACAAGAAATCAACACATTTTCGAAATTGCTTCAATTAAAAGATTTGGTCAATCAGCAAGAAGACATCTTCAACGGTCAAAGTGCATGAGCAAATAAATACTGAATTCCCAACTTAATAAATACTGAATTTTGAACTCATATAATTACTGAATTATCAACTTAATAATTACTGAAGTCTCAACTTCATATGTACTGAATTCTCAACTTCATAAATACTGAATTCTCGACTTCATAAATACTGAATTCTCTATTTCATAAATACTGAATTTTCAACATTATAATTATTGAATTCTCTACTTCATAAGTACTTAATTCTCAACTTCATAAAAACTGAATTCTCTACTTCATAAATACTGAATTCTCTACTTCATAAATACTGAATTCTCAACTTTATAATTACTGAATTCTCTACTTCATAAGTACTGAATTCTCAACTTCATAAATACTGAATTCTCTGCTTCATAAATACTGAATTCTCTACTCCATAAATACTGAATTCTTAACTTCATAAATACTGAATTCTCAACTTCATAAATACTGAATTCTCTACTCCATAAATACTGAATTCTCTACTCCATAAACACTGAATTCTTAACTTCCTAAATACTGAATTCTCAACTTTATAATTACTGAATTCTGAACTTTATAAATACAGAATTCTCTACTTCACAAATTCTGAATTCTCAACTTCATAAAAACTGAATTCTCTTCTTCATAAATACTGACTTCTTAACTTTATAATTATTGAATTTTCAACTTGCATGATGTATAGTCAATGCTACCAGATTGAACTTGTATTGTTTGTGTCACATGTCCATCATTTAGTTTAACACTGTTACAGATTATCTTAAATTACCCTGCTTATAAAATGACTTTGAAATATAACCGTTTTTCTGCTACTCAAAATTCACCAGTCGCGTTGCCAGACTCGTAATTGAGGGGCCTGATGGGTTATTTTCGTTCTTCGTGATCGGCGCATTTTCGCTATCGTGATCCGTTTTTCTACAGATTTATTTTTCTTTTATATTTTCGTGATCCGTGATCATGGAAATTTATTTTCTGTGAATCGTGATTGACAAAAAAATCAGCTCGTGAATCGTGATGAGACCCCCCCCATCAGGCCCCTCGTAATTTAGTAAGCCAGACGCATTTATTTTGTCTGCATAAGATTCAACAATGGCGCTCAACAAATTATTACAGTTTAAAGACTAAATCAAAACTAAGATGAGGCACATTAAAAACAAAACAAATTCAAATAGCTGTTACAAATTTGACTAAGGCCACCTATGTCTAGGGTTAAAAGACATATTAGAGTTTCGCATCATTTCACGGCACTCTATACAGAGTTTTTTGTCTCACAACGACGATGTCGGAAAAGTGAGACTTAGGCGTGCTGTTTCCGGCCGCGGCAGTAGCAATGTGTTAGCTTGTGATTAGTTCAGTTTATTGGGAACCACTTTACTATAGTCGTAGGTCCATGATATCTGGTATGCAGTTGTATGAGCATTGGCACATCGCATTTCCATGGATATTATTTTACAGAGGAGTGCTGACTACTATTGCTGGTAAAACACTCGGGGAAGAAACGTCCATTAGCAGTGACATAAACCCAGTGATAAAAACTCTTCAAAGATACCAGGCTTATAAATTAGTTCGTCGGACGCTCGTTTCGTCTACATATAAATAATCAGTGGCACTCAAAATAAAACAGTTGGAAGGAAAAATCAAACACAGGTAATTCTCTGGAAAACTATATATACCTATCTACTTTTACCTAAAAGTATTAAGGAAAGGTATGCAGGTATATTTTTTACAGAGACAAGTGTCTTTAAAATCAAACACGATTTTGAAGCGATTGAAACCCAAAAATTCAAAACAGATGTGCCAAATCTGGTTAGGCCATCAGTGTCTTTGGCGAAAACCCTAGTGTTTTATATATTAATTTACAGAAAATGACGGTAGAAGGGGTGACATGCTTTTGGGATGTGTGATATAGGCGGTAAAAATAAAAATGGGGATGTGGAATATAGGGGTCAAAAACTGGGACCTGATAAAAAGAAGGAAAACAAGTGGGATTTAGGAAAAATTACAGTAAACAGTTGGATTTGGGAAATGAGTACCTCGTGTCACTCCCTCATGGTACATGGTACATGATATATCACAGCACAAGAGAGTTGACTGCTAGGCTCATGAGATACACTCGGGGACGAAAGATATCTCAGATATCAGCTTTCGTAATACTCCGTCAACTATTTTTTTATTTGATTATAAAACATAAGTATATATAGTTACAGGCTAGCATAGAAAGTTGGTGTTTAGATAATCTAATAGTACTGTAGATCTAAATCTTCCCGATTGTAGGAAAGTTTATGTGGAATATATGCGCTTATCCTGCAATCGACCAATCTTCTATTCAAATACAGGTGTATAAACACGAAGCTATAAATAACGTATAGTATAAGTTTACTGGTAACCTGCTTCTGTTGCGAGCGTATGGTAATGTTCAAATTACTGTTTATGTGACAGTTCAATGAAGGGTCCTCATCTCGGTCCGCGTTTAATTCGTTGGAATTAAACATAAATTTGAATAAACGTTTAAGCTCAATGTTAAATTTTAGGGTAAAAACAATATTCGTATAGTGTAGGGAAATACAAAATACATTTGTACTCGCCTTCCAAACAGGAGAAAAGCTCAACGAGCCTCGTTTTTCTCTCTGTTTCTAAAGCTTGTACAATTAAATTTTATATTTTCCTACACTGTACGAATATTGTATATTTATCAGAAATTAAAGTTTATTGAAAGCTTCATTACAAAAATAGTACAATATTCTGCGGTATGTTATCTCATTTACATGTTGATAGTTTTAATTCAAAACAGGATCTGATACATACTTTAAAAAGACAAGCAAGTACATTTGTTTTCTTCTCGGAAAAGAGATCGCAACCCTGCAACATAAAACTTTTCTAATCCGTCTGAATGTGTCAAGAAACACAGTTTTTAGGTGTTTTCTTCTGAAATTGCGAAATTCAACAGGATATATAGAAACTGTTTATAGTTATTTATTTCATAAGTTTACATTTTAAATATCAAATTTATAACGATTATAAAATATGTCATTTTCAATAGGATAAAATTCAAATTTTGATCTATTTTATACCATTTTATAAACTGGGTAGATTTGATTGTTCGCTATTTATTCGCTCGACTGAGACTATCTCATCTCAAAACGTATTAAGAAGGATTATGCTAATTTTCAACGATTTCGCTATCATTTGATAAATGTCCCATTTAAAATGAAAAACCTTGGGTACCATAAGCATATGATATATTAAAATGAGAAAGAGTAGAATTGATGGAAAATGTCATTTTATCAATAAAACATTTTCGTGATAAATCTGTGATATTCGTGTTTATTTTTCATTTTATAGGGTGCTGTACTTGGGAGTATTGTGTGAAATTTAGTTTTTCAGTGCAGTGTATCAAGATGGGTTAATCCAGTTTGATGATGACAGTTTTGTAGCCCAAATAACCATAGCATAAAAGAGTTTGAATTATTATAAATATATTTCAATCTTTATAGACCACACGTGGGTATTTGCCTTCATTTTATATTAACTTCTCAACATAATGGAGATCTTATTTTTGATTTTTTGTGTTTTAACGCCACTTTTAAGCACCGCTTTCGGGCTATTTTGTGGCGGCCAGTTTTTATTGGTGGAGGAAGCCGGAGTGCCCGGAGAAAACCATCGACCTTCGATAGGAAAACTGACAATCCTAGTCAATTAAGAATCAGGGAGTCGAGTGCGGGGTTCGAACTCACAACCTCAGTGTTGACTGGCTAGTGATTACAGTAGTAACTACTTAGACCACTCGGCCACCGAGGCCCCAACATAAAGGAGAGACACTGACATTATACTGCAGTATATATTACTAGTTTTCATAAACGAAATGTGATTCTTCGATAGCGTCTTGAACTAGGTTACTGCATGCATGCACAGTATACGTATTTGCATCGATTTCAGACGCCTTGATCTTTCCCTCTTAAACTTTTCAAAAACCATTTCTAGACGAAAGTAATTTCGTTTTGCTTCAATCCGTATTTCCGAGTTTTGTGCCAATACCAAAAGGAAAATATTTTTATCATAAGTTAACGCGATCTGTATGTGTGTTACAGTTTTTCCTACAAACCGTGTGGGAAATTTTGAAATGTTTCTCAAAATTCTTTATATAAACAGCAGTAAAAGTTCTTCACTGTATTGCACATTGGACAGAGATGAGGGTCTGGATGGTGTTTACAGAATAGAGAATAATGGGCAAAACGTGCAGTATAAAGCGCTCAAATAATAAAGAATAGAGGAAAATGGACCAAAAAAGAAAAAAATGAAGGATAGAGAATAATGGGGTGCTAAAATATAAAGAATAGAGAATAATGGGTCAAAAATATAAACATTACAGAAAAATGGGCTAAAATACTAAAGAATACAGAAATGAAGGACCCCATCCACACGCTCATAGATTGCCTCTCCAATATTCCCTCTGCAAGAGGTATATGTCATATCTTCAAAATTATATTATATATAAGTTCACTGCATTTGGTATACTATTATACCATGCAAAATGAAGTAATAGGAACAGTTATTATTACGTTCCAGTGGCGGTTTCAGGAGTTTCGAAATATGGTGAGACGACGGAGTCGGCGGGTCCACATACAAAGTTTGCCTAAAAGAGCAGTCAAAATCAGTAAAATGTAACTATAACTTCAATTTTTGACCATTTTGGAGGAACTCTTTGCACCACACCTGCATTCGATACTCTTATAGTCAATAGTGAGGACTAACATTGGCTAAGCAGAATGTGATATAAACCAACAGGGACCTAAAATAGAAAATCCAATTTAAGATGATCTTTGGCTGAGATTATTTGCTACCTGATGAGTTTGAAATCACTGAAATATACAAAACCAATCAACTAATAAAAATAAAAATGGGGATGTGGAATATAGGGGTCAAAAACTGGGACCTGATAAAAAGAAGGAAAACAAGTGGGATTTAGGAAAAAATTACAGTAAACAGTTGGATTTGGGAAATGAGTACCTCGTGTCACTCCCTCATGGTACATGGTACATGATATATCACAGCACAAGAGAGTTGACTGCTAGGCTCATGAGATACACTCGGGGACGAAAGATATCTCAGATATCAGCTTTCGTAATACTCCGTCAACTATTTTTTTATTTGATTATAAAACATAAGTATATATAGTTACAGGCTAGCATAGAAAGTTGGTGTTTAGATAATCTAATAGCACTGTAGATCTAAATCTTCCCGATTGTAGGAAAATTTATGTGGAATATATGCGCTTATCCTGCAATCGGCCAATCTTCTATTCAAATACAGGTGTACAGTTAACACGAAGCTATAAACAACGTATAGTATAAGTTTACTGGTAACCTGCTTCTGTTGCGAGCGTATGGTAATGTTCAAATTACTGTTTATGTGACAGTTCAATGAAGGGTCCTCATCTCGGTCCGCGTTTAATTCGTTGGAATTAAACATAAATTTGAATAAACGTTTAAGCTCAATGTTAAATTTTAGGGTAAAACAATCGTATAGTGTAGGAAATACAAAATACATTTGTACTCGCCTTCGAAACAGGAGAAAAGCTCAACGAGCCTCGTTTTCTCTCTATTTCTAAAGCTTGTACAAATAAATTTTATATTTTCCTACTCTACGAATATTGTATATTTATCAGAAATTAAAGTTTATTGAAAGCTTCATTACAAAAATAGTACAATATTCTGCGGTATGTTATCCCATTTACATGTTGACAGTTTTCATTCAAAACAGGATCTGATACATACTTTAAAAAGACAAGCAAGTACATTTGTTTTCTTCTCGGAAAAGAGATCGCAACCCTGCAACATAAAACTTTTCTAATCCGTCTGAATGTGTCAAGAAACACAGTTTTTAGGTGTTTTCTTCTGAAATTGCGAAATTCAACAGGATATATAGAAACTGTTTATAGTTATTTATTTCATAAGCTTACATTTTAAATAACAAATTTATAACGATTATAAAATATGCCATTTTCAATAGGATAAAATTCAAATTTTGATCTATTTTATACCATTTTATAAACTGGGTAGATTTGATTGTTCACCATTTATTCGCTCGACTGAGACTATCTCATCTCAAAACGTATTAAGAAGGATTATGCTAATTTTCAACGATTTCGCTATCATTTGATAAATGTCCCATTTAAAATGAAAAACCTTGGGTAGCATAAGCATATGATATATTAAAATGAGAAAGAGTAGAATTGATGGAAAATGTCATTTTATCAATAAAACATTTTCGTGATAAATCTGTGATATTCGTGTTTCTTTTTCATTTTATAGGGTGCTGTATTGGGAGTATTGTGTGAAATTTAGTTTTCAGTGCAGTATATCAAGATGGGTTAATCCAGTTTGATGATGACAGTTTTGTAGCCCAAATAACCATAGCATAAAAGAGTTTGAATTATTATAAATATATTTCAATCTTTATAGACCACACGTGGGTATTTGCCTTCATTTTATATTAACTTCTCAACATAAAGGAGATTTTATTTTTGATTTTTGTGTTTTAACGCCACTTTAGCAACGCTTTCGGGCTATTTCGTGGCGGCCAGTGCCCGGAGAAAACCACCGACCTTCGATAGGAAAACTGACAATCCTAGTCAATTAAGATTGAGTCGAGTGTTCCCGCACGAGCGGGGTTCGAACTCACAACCTCAGTGTTGACTGGCTAGTGATTACAGTAGTAACTACTTAGACCACTCGGCCACCAAGGGTCCAACATAAAGGAGAGACAATGACATTATATTGCAGTATATATTACTAGTTTTCATAAACGAAATGCGATTCTTCGATAGCGTCTTGAACTAGCTAGGTTACTGCATGCACAGTATACGTATTTGCATCGATTTCAGACGTCTTAATCTTCCCTCTTAAACTTTTCAAAACGATTCCTAAACAAAAGTAATTTCATGATGCTTCAATCCGTATTTCCCAGTTTTGTGCCAATACCAAAAGGAAAATATTTTTATCATACATGAAACGCGATCTGTATGTGTGTTACAGTTTTCCTTTGAATTAATTTCTCTACAAACCGTGTTGAAAATTTTTAAATGTTTCTCTAAATTCTTTATATAAACAACAGTAAAAGTTCTTCGCTGTATTGGGTGTTAACAGAATAGAGAATAATGGGCAAAACGTGTAGTATAAAGCGCTCAAATAATAAAGAATAGAGGAAAATGGACACAAAAAAGAAAAAAATGAAGGATAGAGAATAATGGGGTGCTAAAATATAAAGAATAGAGAATAATGGGTCAAAAATATAAACATTACAGAAAAATGGGCTAAAATACTAAAGAATACAGAAATGAAGGACCCCATCCACACGCTCATAGATTGCCTCTCCAATATTCCCTCTGCAAGAGGCATATGTTATATCTTAAAAATTGTATTGTATTAATTTGGTATACTATAATAGATATAAGAAGATGTGGTATGAGTGCCAATGAGACAACTCTCCATCCAAGTCAAAATTTATAAATGTAAACCATTATAGGTCAAAGTACGGTCTTCAACACGGAGCCTAGGCTCACATCGAACAGTAAGCTATAAAGGGCCCCAAAATTACTAGTGTAAAACCATTCAAACGGAAAACCAACGGTCTAATCTATATAAAACGAGAAACGAGAAACACTTATGAACCACATCAACAAACGACAACTACTGAAAATATAATACCATGCAAAGTAAAGTAATAAAAAATGTTATTATTGCGTTCCAGTGGCGGTTTCAGGATTTTCGAAATATGGTGAGACGACGGAGTCGGCGGGTCCACATATAAAGTTTGCCTAAAAGAGCAGTCAAAAATCAGTAAAATGTAACTATAACTTCAATTTTTGACCATGTTGGAGGAACTCTTTGCACCACACCTGCATTCGATACTGTTATAGTCAATAGTGAGGACTAACTTAGGTTAATACAGAATGTGATATAAACCAACAGGGACCTAAAATAGAAAATCCAATTTAAGATGATCTTTGGCTGAGATTATTTGCTACCTGATGAGTTTGAAATCACTGAAATATACAAAAACCAATCAACTAATCATTTATTTATACAATCGATAATTTTGAATAAGTTATGAGAAAGTGTGTGGATTTGAGAAAAATTACAAGAAATTAGTTACTTCGCTGCATAAACTCTGTTACAAGTAAACGTATATGTCTTTAAAGATGCAACAGTTCCTATATGGCTAAAACGAAAAGTTTGAGTGTGACTAAACTTACTTTCTTCGCAAGAAAAAAAAAAAAACATGCACAAGGATTTGATTTGATTTTGATTTTGGTGTTTTAACGCCACTTTTAAGCACCGCTTTTGGGTTATTTCGTGGCGGCCAGTTTTATTGGTGGAGGAAGCCGGAGTGCCGGAGAAAACCACCGACCTTCGATAGGAAAACTGACAATCCTAGTCAATTAAGATCGAGTCGAGTGCACCCGCACGAGCGGGGTTCGAACTCACAACCTCAGTGTTGACTGGCTAGTGATCACAGTAGTAACTACTTAGACCACTCGGCCACCGAGGCCCCACACAAGGATTTGAAATAAACGTTGTGTCAACAATATTTTAAACGTTTTCTATTAAATTAAAACGGAGTAAACGTTTTTATATGAAACCATAGATAAAAAAAAAAACTATATCTTCGAACAGTACCTTGAAGTTACATTTCTAATAATAAATTTCAAATCAAATAATTGAAATTATTTTAAAAAGGCACTCATATCAATAGGTATGCTCTGGTTATCGGAGCTAACGAGATGAAAGTATAACAAATTATTTCTAAACTTATCTTTTCTTTTCTATTGTATTCTTGAGTTGATTTATCCTTCGTCGATTTTTATTAAAATATATATTAATTTATACTCGAAAAGGCAAAAATAGAACTAAATCGTATTCTTTTGTATCTGTTTAAAACTGTGAAAACAGAAATAAAATTGTGTAACTGCATGTCAAAAATAAAGGCATTGGCATGTATTTGAAACAGGTAAACATCATTGTAACAATATCAGTCTCTCTCTCTCTCTGTATTTTGAGAAGCTTTAGTTTAGATATATTTTATTGGTCAAAATTTATCCTATGTAAGAAATTTTCTGAAGAGCCGAAAAAGCATCCCATTTTCACTTTATAAAATTATGATATTATTCCAAATAAATGTGATATGGAAAAGGGAAAAAGACAAAACGCAGCATATTTTAGTGACATCTATGAACAATCTGTTTGTGATAAATAAAGGCAATAGACAATTTTTATGTGTGTCATAATCTTTAAGTTGTGATAGGTGTGGTACTTGTATATATTTTTCATATATATTTAGGAAAATAAGATAAAATATTACTTTAAAGAGTAAACAAAATAAGCATTTATTTATATATAAAATATGTAAAAATACAAACACATTTAAATCTTTGGTTGATTCGATGGTCTTTGGTTTAATTTCTTAAAACATATCAAAAATCCATTCAGAACAATCTCCACAATTGAAAAATGGACGGAAAAAAGCATCACAAAAAGCACATTAATTTAGCGTCACAAATATGTATAACATGGTTGCCCAGGCTGGGGCTCAGTCCAGGAACACGCTGGGATTAAATCTGGAATTGTTGAATTACAAAATGCTTGTGGAAAAGTCGGCAGGGGAATGTCATTCAAATTCGTTTCAAAACAATTATTGCTAAATGACATATTGTCGTTAAATTGCTGATTTCGTGTATCGTTTGTAAACGAATTTTGAAAATTGTCAAAATTATCTCCTAGGAAAAGCTGTCCGTTCATATTACTGTCCTGAATTGGAAATTGTTGTAACCATTGATTATTTTGATTTTGATTCGACAAACCTGGTGATATGCTACTAAGACTTTCCGAAGAATCCGAAAAGGAACGCGGACTACAGTTCCCAACACTACTGTCACAACCGGGTGTAGTCGAGCTATCCCTACCCGTGTCGTTCCAGGGACCAGATAACAATTCTTGCAAATCAGTCGGTCCTAAAATTGATTCTAATGTGTCTGTTGGTAACTGGATAGAAGAAAAGTCATTGCCATTTGTTGGTAACAATCCGTTCAAGTTTCCATATTGTTTATTGACTTCAAGAGCTGTTGGTTCTGTGAAAAAAGATGGCGGCAAATTCCTTTTACGCAATGGAACCTTAGAGGAACCATTGCAAGCTTTTGTCGCCGGGTCAGCACAACATTTTTCATGTAAAGTTCTTGGATCAAACAGAGCCTGTAGTGATTTTATTTGAAGTCCAATTTGCGAATTTTCCTTCCTTTGAATTTTAGCTGGTGGTCCATTATAGCAATTGTTTTTCCCGTCGCCTCCATCTTTTCCCGAACACCGCTTAAGCTGTTTCTGGAGATATTTACGATGATTGACTTTACGTTTTGATTTAGAAGGTTTGTCTAATGCTAATTTAATGTTACTAGACGCCATGTCAACAAAACTAAGCAGATTTAACGTAGCATCGTCCTGTCCGTGATGATGGATCTCTTCTTCCCCAGGGTCGGGGAATCCCATGGGCTGCATAATGCCTGTCATATCCTCTACGTTTAACATCACATACTATTATTTCTTCGTTCTATAAAAAAAATTCTTGTAGATTTTCCAAGTTGCACACAAAGTGAATCCAGGTTAATTGCAGGTGTGCGCCGTCACATCAAGGTGTAAAACGTTTCAGTGATCTGTCTGCTCTGAGTTACTTCTCTCTTATAGTATTTCTTTGACACTCTTAATGACAGCGATTAAGCATAAATTTCTTTTAAGAGACATATTTGTTATAATCCGCTAATGTCCATCAAAAGCATCGCCAGTCCATTTGTTTAGAGTTAGGGGTTAAGTTAGCTTCATAAAGCTTGATGTCTTCTTCATTGAACGCAGGTAGCACTCTATTGTTCCCGTCAGCCAGTAGATTTAATTTCGTCTTCTTTTTACGACCCGGAAAAGGCGTACAATGGCTGCCGTCATCAAAAGATGGAGAATATTAATCCGTTTTTACATGTTTTACAAAGCAAGTGGGCTGTCTTTTGAAGAGGTACATTCATGGGGTTTTATTTGAACTGTCAACCTTAAGGTCGTGTCAAGAAAATAACAGCTAGAAAAGGTTAATGGGATGGGAATACAGATGTGCAAAAAATATGGTCTTTTTTCAAAATGGACTTAAAATGAATAAAGCACAATAAAGTAATTAGAATAGGTTAAGACATCTTGCAGACCATACGACTGAACATATCTATGTTAAGACTACAGTAAAATAGTAATAATACTATACTTTGACAAAACAGTTTTACAGATAGAGTTAAATGGAGTTATACTTAAGGGAATTTGACAAAACAGTTTAACGTAACAAATTTTTTAATGACTTTGGTGTATTGTATTTCTGGAAAGTTGCACAGAAATCGCCAATTATTTCTCGATTTTTACACCATTGAAAAGCAAGAATGTGCGTAAATTTTACCATTTTATCAAGTATAAAAGAAAAAGTATTTACAGACTATAAAAGAATGAATACTGCGTTTACGCGGTTTTTTTTCTCTTTTAGTTTTTTTTTTTTTTTTTGTGAATATATTAATAAACTTACATAAATATACACTGAGACTTACATATTAATTAAATATGTCTTGTTATATTGATTAAGTTGATGATGTAGCATTATCAATTATTAAATTAATTCAAATCCTAGAACCGTTTACGCGGTTTTTGTGTTTTTGTTTTCTCTCTTTTAGTTTTTTTGTTTGTTGGTGAATATATTAATAAACTTGCATAAATATACACTGAGACTTACATATTAACTAACTGTATGTCTTGTTATATTGATTTAGTTGATGATGTAGCATTATTAATTATTAAATTAATTTCAAATCCTAGAACTTAATACTAGTATACAAGCTGTGAGACTTTATTGAAATATTGAATTCGTTTTACTGTTAAATATGAATATGTTTGATTGAGGTTAGATTAAGTCCAGTGGCCGCAATATTCCATGCATATTCTGGAGGATGGAGGGTTTATAAATACACAAGTCCAGTCATATATGTGCAGGAAGATCCAAGACTTGTGTTGGAAGAATGTAACGCTTTTAAAGTCAAGGAACAGTAAATGGACTATGTCACAGATTTTGGTAAAATTTTGCATACAACTTTGGCTCGTTGAAATATATCTGAAAATCGCAAAAAAAAAAAAAAAAAAAAAAATGCCTTCATCTCTAATCATAAGGTCAACGACTTTGTTTCTTGTGTATTCACCAATCTTTCACCTGGTTGGTAGTGAAAATCGTCAAAATCGACGTTTTACGGCCTACAACGCGATGACTCAAATACGATAATTCCGACGTTTTGCGGTATATTTTCACCTTGTACAATACTTTTAAAGATGTATACCGTTGAAACAAAGTCGGTAACCCTATTATCATTTTACATCATTAAAACACAAATATTTGTACCAACAACATATTGTTTTAAGAAAAATATATGTATTGAAAAATGGAAATTTGATGATTTAAAGACAAATTTAAGAAGGTTTTTCGCCGATTTTATGTGCTTTCTATAAAAATATTCACATATTTAGAAAGAATTCAATCAGTGATATTTCAGAAAATAAGAGAAATTAATGCATTATTTTATCGATTTTCAGTTAAAGTTCAACGAGCCAAAGTTGAATGCAAAATTTTAAGAAAATCTGTGACATGGCCCATTTACTGTAACTTGACCTTAAATGTTATGGAACCGTACCAACAGCTGTTTTGAAAGTTCATAAAATATTAGACCCCTTCTCCTTTTCACGCTCAGACAAAATAAATATACTTATTCCTATTAATAGTAAAGGACAAAAATAAACCAATATATCAACTAAGAGTTTGAAAGACCTTCTAAACTCCAATCTAAAAAAAGGTCGACGGGCATATTATTAGATTTTACCCCACAAAATTTCAGCGTGAATGAATGAAATTTCGCATTACAAACAACACTTTCAAGAAATGTCTTTTTACAATGAATTCTGATAAACAAATTACTAATTGTTACATATTTTAGTTTCACTAGGTCAGCATTTTATACCATTGCAATGCCGTAAAACACTAATCAATTTAGCTTTGTTACGCCTCAATCGCATTGTGACACAATGCTTGCCGACGTGTCCAGAATTCAAATTTAAGATTTTTGGGGACTGATAATATGTCTTTATTACATATAAATATGTTTTATTGCCCTATTTCTTAGTTTATTTTTCAGAAAATATATTCTTTTGATAATAAATGATCCGTTATACTAGCAATTAATAGTCAAAAATTTACCAAAATGGAACTGAATTTGATAGTCTCTGATTTATTGCTGTGTGGTGAAATTTTTATACAATAAATCTTCAAACTTATCGTAAATATTTCATAATACTTATTGTTATATTAATTTAATGTTGAACGAACACTAACAGAAAATAAAGTCGTTTTTGACAACTGGCCAACCTTTTAACTTTCAATATGTACTTCTCTTTTCAAGTGTGCAAATATTAAAGACGTGAGAAAGTAACAACTCCAAATTCAGCCCTAAAAAAAGTTTAACGCAATTTCTAGGTCTTTTCCAACAATATCAAGGTTCCGAATTGCAAGAATAATTTGGCCTCGAGACATTTTTTAAATACGCATCAAAAATATTATTTAATGATCTTAAATGATATAGGAAAAATTAGCTGATTGATTGATTGATGATTACTTAACATCTCGTCTGCGCATTAAGTGATATTAAGCGACGAGTTACAGGGAAAAAAATAGGAAAAATGATAATGTATTGGGAAATATAGATACAAAAACTATAAACCGAAAAAGTCAGTAAGTCGACGCATATATTAATTAATATATTAATACACATATATACCCCGATCACACTATGCCATTTTAATCCGGGTTCGACCCGAATTAGTTAATCCAGTTTAGGTAGCACTCCACAGTTAGAAAATAAAATTAGAATTGAACCACAAAATGTTTAATCATCTTATATTCCTGGCTTTCTAATACATTAAGCCAACTGTTTGTGTCATACATGTGCATATGTATGTAATCAGTATCTTCCATAGATTTGATTTTCAAAAGTTAAAACGGTGAAAAATAATTCCTTTTTGTGTATCCATGGCAATATTCTGCATTTATTTATCATAAAATATTGCAAAAAGGGGCATGAATATGTCTCATATTCCCCCAAAATTTGGTTTAAACTAGAATTTCAATGCCTATGTATGATACCTTTACTGAAACTTGACAAAAAGTTAGAAAAAAAAACAATGCAATAATTGCCGGACCGATGTCTGGTATGAATATGAAAATACAGACTGTCATACAGAAAACAGCCCATAATACATGCATTACACAATCTAGATGTTCCTATTAACCCATTACGATGGCTATATTAATCTTAAGCTATCCAAAAATGAATTTTATTGCACACTAGCTCTCATATTTGAAAACACTGGACGTTAAGCAACCAACAATCAATCAATCAATCAATCAATCATATTTGAAAAAATCCACAGGGGCCAAAATGCGAAAATACACACCTAACTGTGGAGTGCTACCTTAGATTTATGAAGTGTGAACTTAACCCGGGGCAAATCCGGATTAGAATTACCCCTCGTCATAGGTGGAGTTAATGTGGGGTGAACCGGGATTAATTGCCTCGCCCTCTGTATGTGAATGTAAAAAGGAGTAAATGTGAGGTTGTTGCTATGGTAACTGATACGACGTTTGATTGCGTCATTCGAAATTACAGAGCCATGCAGAGACTCTTTTCACAAACTATATGTGACGACACGAATGGCCCCGCTAAAAAAGAAGAAGCTTGAAGCCATTTTAGGAGTGGAAATTTGATAATGAAAGTCCGTATAACTGTTATTTTCACGAAATTTTGGCACAAATCAGCGGAGCGGAACCAAACGTACTTGACCTGTAACTCATCATTGTAAACTCACATACTAAAAATAAGCTCAATAAGTGAAGGCGTTTAGAAAAGAAAGTCTGTATAAAGGTTATTTTCATGAAATTTTCAAAGTCCAAAGCCCGTTTGCGGCAAAAATTAGCGAAGCGATATCATAGTAGACTCGCAAAAAAAAAAAACAGCTCAATATGTGAAGGCGTTTAGAAAAAAGTCCGTAAAACTATTCGATGGCAAATGACGAAATGACGAAATGACAGATTGACGGAATGACGGATAAGGGTAAACTATATGGCCCGATCACTTTGTGGCGGGACCATACAAATCTTACGAATAAAATAGTTCGTAAGGTATACTGAAATGTTTTTATATAAATTTTTATCATTGGCGAAACAGCGGAATCAGTTGTAACCCAAAAAATGCGGATACATGGAACAAGAAGAAAATAACAAGAATTAATAAAGCTATCTATATTGGGAGAGAGAAATATACAGTTTATTCCTCCACATGGAATATCCATGTATTTGCAGTCATGGGAAGGGAGGTGGATAATGCGTGTTTCCACTGAATTGCTCAGAGTGTGTATAAGAATTTCAGACTTTGAAGTAATGCAGCTGTGATGCAACGAATGTAAAGAACTCCTGGGACAGATGCCAGTAACAATATTGGCGCATACGTGTCTATTTTTGTTGAGAGGGAAAATCCTAAAGTAGGTTTATCTAATTTCGGCAAGTGTGAACCGGGGTAATTAATTCGGGTTAACTATCTCGGGTTCGACCCGGAGCAGATTTCATTGTGTGAACACGGTAATACATATATAAAAGCAACCGTAGGAATCTTAACATATATTTTAAGTGTGTTGTAGGAATTAGAAAAAAATATACGTCTATACGCCGCGTATAAAAATACAATTGCAAATACATTGATTTATTAAAAATAAGCGTATGTCTATAGGCCTATTTAGATAAATAAACAAATGCTCTACCGAATTACACAATTTCATATGACTCGGTAGAAAATCTGTCAGTCGACGACATTGCATGAAATTCTTCCAAAAGCGATGATAATAAGATTATATTATCTCTAACAAGACAATGTATTTTAATGTTATTTAAAAACCCGGAGTTTGACCTACCTCCAGTTTGGAAATAGCAAAAATTGCGCAATTTTAAATCAAAACGTCGAGCGGTATGTATTATATGACGTCGCCAGATTATTGCGTCGCTGTACTTAATTGAAACTCCAAGATGGGCGCTAGAACGTCAAAACTCAACAAGAAAACTTCAGACACAAACCAGAGTGATGTGGCCACTAATAATATAACGAAGACGTTTGATAGACGAACTACTGTTGGACAATCAGGACTTTACTACTACTATCCGTTAGGACCTGCAAAAGAAGTAAGAACACCGCCAAAACTTTCGCGACATCAAAATGTCAAAAATTCGGTGGAAAATTTGAAAGAAATGGCAGAGGAATTAGAAGAGAAAATGATGATAGCTAATATTCTTAGGGAAGAAAATCTACGTTCAAAAGGTATGACAACACAACATTAGAATAAGACAAAAAAAAAAAACCATTAGAATGCATTTTTCCATCGGGTCATCGTGTGCAAAAATGTTATCTTCTCGACCTTTTAAACCACTACTATATACCATTATCGGCCTTCTTTTGTCTTAGTAGGGGTCCCAATCCATATTTAGCTATAATAAACTATCCTTTATCCTAAACCTTACCCTAACCCATACATAAACCAAACACTAGTCATAACCATAAAACCTAACCCTAACTTAGAAGTTGAACACCTCTAACATAACTATAAAAATAAATGAATCCTAATCCTAAAGTATAGGGACCCCTAATGTAAATGAAGACCCCATTATCTATCCTTGTAATACTAAAGTATAAGTTGAATAGTTTGCACTGATAGTTTGAAAATATACTGTGATCCCTGCACAAGTAAACGTATATAAGCCTGTTTCAAACTATGCAAAGAAAAACCACACAAGAACACGTGGAACATGAACAAATTTAAAATGATTGATTAGAACACAAAACCAATAAAACAAAAACAAAAAAAAAAAAAAAAAAAAAAACCACACACACATACAAACCCCTACAAAACAAAAAAAAACAAAATCATGATTAAAAACAATATATCAACCCTTGAGTTGATGCAAATAGAAGGACACACGTTTATTATTTTACTTTTGATATTAGATATTAGATCAATATTCGTAAAAAAAGGAAAATGAAAAAAATAAAATATAAAGAAGTGAAAATTTTCCACTGAATTAAGAAACTGTTGGATTACTGGTTCTGGGACATAGCAGGTAGTTTTTTCTATTACTGTGGACCAGTTCAAATATTCATTGACACATTTTGTTAGGATTGTACTGTACAGAGAAAAGCATTAGTGTGTGAATCATGTTATAGACACATTTTCGAAATTAACTATGAGAAGAACTTTATTAAATGCTTTTAGAAATTTAATTGATACAAGCAGGTCAGCATACCGTTTATCTGGCTGTATATTCCTATACGAAATTGAATATCTGAATTATCTTCCATTATGAAAATAAATGAATATCAATAGCAAATATTTTGTATTTGAACAATCAGTCGTTATAGACGAATTTTAAATTCTTGCACTTTCTCGTAAATTTCCTATGTCACAATACTTATACTATTACGTCACAGTGAGAACTGATTGTTCAATGACGTCATTTACGGCGATTGACCTCGGGTCAATCGGTGTAACTCATTCATATAAAAAACAACTCGAGATTGGTGTATAAGGTAACTCACATGATGAATTGCACTCCCGCCTCATATAACGATTGTTTTCTGCTATTTTACAATCCAAGATGACAGAAGACCGCCATACTACCTTATTACAATGATGAAATTACATTCTTCGACTCTTCTTCCATTTGTTCTGCTGAAGAAAATATATATAGCAAATTTTACATGCATGTTCTATAAGCTTTGCATTCAAACATTCCGTCGTAATTTGGTCTAAGTCAGATAGAATTTAAATTTTGAATGGTGAACATCATCTTCATATTTCTGTTAAATACTCTTATCGCACCTCGGATAAATTATGACGTTCTGATTGGTTTATATATATATATATATAAATGATCTTCTAGAAATTTTTGACAAGGACTGTAAACCAGTCACGCTTGATAAGATGTCTTTCAATTGTCTGATGTTTGCGGATGATTTAGAGAATCTAATAACTATTGTAAAAAATGGCAGCTCTCAATAAACATAAATAAAACCAAAGTGATGATATTTCAACAAAAAACATACCATACACCAAAACAGAGTTTACCTTGGCGGATGGATGTAAATTAGAAAAAGTATTAAAATATATATATTTAGGTAATATAATAGAGGCTTCGGGTAAATTCCACACCTCACATTTGGAACTCTCTAAAAAAGGTACAAAAGTTCTATTCAGTATGTTTAAATCTTTGAACAATATAGAAAATATACCTATAAATATACATAATTTTTTTTTAATCTTTAGTTACGCCAATTTTAATGTATAATTCAGAAATTTGGTATATGGACTACTATGAAAATATATCAAAATCTCAGAGTACAGCACCAAATAATAATAAGGATTTTGATTTACTAACCTCTATTGATAACAACTTTATTGAAAAAGTAAATTTAAAATTTTGCAAATCAATTCTAGGTTTATGTGAAAAAGCAGTAAACATTGCGTCAAGGTCAGAGTTAGGACAATATCCAATAGATGCATCTATTGGATATTGTCCTAACTCTGACCTTGACGCAATGTTTTTTGCTTTTTCATTGGACAACAATGACGGTGTATGTAAATTTTTTAGAAAGATATTTTTTCGGTATAAAAAAACACTTCGCCTCGAGCAATAGTTGGTATCTCAGGGACACCAAACTTGCTATTACCCTCATAACCAGTCAATAGGTGTATAATGTAAAATACAAGCACTTAAATATTTATCAAGAATCTCTAACATTGAAGTTAATCCTTTGTTATATTATGGTGCCTACTGCACAACAAAACTATTGGATGAAGTAAGAACTTATTCTTGGTATACATTTGTCAAAAATATAATTCATGAAAATAATATAGAACTATCAGAGACGGAAAATATTAAATTTATACAAGAGTAATATAAAATAAATAAACACATGAAGGAGATTATACAAGAAAACTATAAAAGTTGTTCTTTAAGAAATTAAGTTTTAAGAAGTTTTTGTCAATATTGTTCTTTAAATAAAATAGATGACGAAGATCATTTTTATTTAAATGTAAACAAAATCAAAACTTGAGACTTGAATTCCTAAGAAAAAGTTAAAATATCTATTCAAATATAGATGAGATGGATAAATTGGATAAATTGATTTTATGTCTTTCATGTCCGTCCGTAATGCGGTATGCGGCTCCATTTATTAAAAAGTCTTGGTCACTGAGGAGAGTGGATTCTTTCATTTTTAGGCCATTTTTCTCTATTCTTTATACTTTTTGCCCATTATTATCTTTTCTTTCTATTTTAGAACCTCGTAATTCTCTATTCATTATTTTTGGTCCATTTTTCTCTATTCTGTATATTTTTTGCCCATTATTCTCTATTCTGTAAACCCCCATCCACACCCTCGTTTATGATACTGACAGATATTTTTCAAAATTGCTTAGTGAAATAGTTTTAGGGAAATATAAACATACTCTGTACTAAAATATTTTATTGTCAGGAAAAGCTGCAAGAGATTTTACAGAAAGACATGCAAGAGTGAAAGAAAGAAAAGCACAAATGACGGAGGAAAAGATACAGAAAATTCAAGATAAGATGGTTTTAGACGAGGTCCGACTTTTAAATAGGCCGAAAATGAATAAACCAAGAATAAGGAGCCATTCTATTCCACACCTCTCCAAAATTGGTACGAATACCAAAACACATATCTAAATGTACAGATGAGACCTGTAGCAGAAAGAAGACGAAAACCAGCAATGTCGTCTGCCAGCTCCGCTGTCCTTAGTTTTCTGGAACAGACTTACGTGATTCACAATATATTTTTTAATCAGGTGAAATAATGAAATGTTTTACATTTTTCAAATTCTCTTCTTCGTGGTGATGACCAGTCTGCACTGTGTATGACAGGTCTAAGAGGATCCGAATATAGCACAATTGTTTATGTTTGATTGTTTATTTATTGTCTGTTGTGTATTTATATGGTGGGAATCCTCCTACACCTATATATTTATGTGCACGATTAAATTAGATAATATCACGTTTATTTTTGTGTGTTACTTACTTTTATTACGATTTATTACATATATGTAAGTAAATCTGGATTAGAATTGCAAATTGTTGTCGTAAAATTATGGTGGGAGGCTATATAAGTGTAGTTAATAATTTTAATGGGGGTGATCTAGAACAGCTATTTACCTATTTTTTTTTCATGCTGATTTTTTACTGTTAGGATTTTACTGTCCGCTTTTGTTGAAACTTTGAAGGAAGATCTCTTTTGGTTATATTCTACTGTGAGAGACAATAACCCTCAACAATACGGGGTTAACGATCCCAGTCGTGAGAAATTCATTGGCGAGTCTAGAGGGCTATGTCCTTTTGCTTTTTATGACCAGAAATAACCACACTTGTCAATAAAGACCACACATTGACCTAAGCGGAGAGTGCACCATGAATATTGAGATGTGGGGTCAGTCAGGTTATTAATTATTTGAGTTTTGGATAAACAGAAAGCAAATACATTACAAGACAATAAGTCAATAACATCGAGGCAAGCCAGAAGAACCAGGAACACTGTTGCAGTGGGAAAAGACCGGTTATTCACTTGATCATAATTTCACTTTAGAATAACAAAATTGCCGGTCATTAAAATAACTGTTTGACACGATAGTTCAAATCAGAAACATATTTATACAAATATTATATTCTCTGTTCTAATGTTATGTAATCTTGAACGTCCAGGATTGTTAACAACAATGAATTTACGTTTGTAATAATTCCGCTTCAAAATAATAACATTGTACATGTTGTAATCATCGAGAAGTAACATTAATGACATTGTACTTGTTGTTATCGAGAAGTAACATTAATGACATTGTACAAGTTGTAATCGAGAAGTAACATTAATGACATTGTACATGTTGTAATCGAGAAGTAACATTAAAGACATTGTACAAGTTGTAATCGAGAAGTAACATTAATGACATTGTACATGTTGTAATTGAGAATAACATAATTGACATTTCACATATTGTAATCGAGAAAATAAAATTTAAACTCAGTATTCAAAGAAACCAATTAGGAAATGTTTAGTTACCGGAAAACCGAGAAGAACGAAATGGATTTCTTACCCGATACACATTTATAGTCACGTTTTCACTGGCCAAGTTTAAGTAACGCTTGGATTAAAATGTGTCAGGATTTCCTGATATGCTTTAAAATTGAATTTCAGTCAAAAAAAAAAAAAAAAAAAAAAAAAAAAATGGCAATAAAAGACACCAAGTCCAAAATATACAGACAATCTAGTAATAATCATTCTATAATCATCAATCAGCAAATAAACAAAATAGGATATTTCAAATTTAACTTTTCTCAGAAATGACCCTCTACATCGATCGTTTTGAGGACGAATACCACTTACACAATATATAGATTACCTTCGTGTAGGTTTAACTTCTTCTTGAGAAGAAGAAGGAAAAGAGGCAATGGACAGCTACCATAGATTTGTCTTGCCCGCTTGTCAGAAAAGGACTATTTGGTAAATTGCTATAAAACTGCAAACATTCAACAATAAATTACAAATCTACTTCAAATCATCAGAACACCACGCTGAAAAATATGGCTTTATGATATCATTTGCTTTCAAACGAAATACATAGCTCAATATGTAACTGCATTTATTTCAAATAAGCACTTTAGGGTTTTTGTCATCTTTTTATATTTATATAGATATAAGAAGATGTGGTATGAGTGCCAATGAGACAACTCTCTATCCAAGTCAAAATTTATAAAAGTAAACCATTATAGGTCAAAGTACGGTCTTCAACACGGAGCCTTGGTTCACACCGAACAGTAAGCTATAAAGGGCCCCAAAAATTACTAGTGTAAAACCATTCAAACGGGAAAACCAACGGTCTAATCTATATAAAAAAACGAGAAACGAGAAACACTTATGAACTACATCAACAAACGACAACTACTAAACATGTATACTCATGTTCTCGGCCTTTGTACAAAACTGCCTTTGAGGTGTCCAAATATCAAAAAAGAATGTGTTTGTTGTGTGTACGTTTATTTGTTTCTAACTTGAAATTTTGAATAAAGTAAAATCCATATATTCGCTGAAGCATTGCTTAGAATTTAAGCCAAGGGTTACATATGCAGCATAGAAATAAGAAGATATAAGCAGTATAAATGATAATGTGACAACTTTCCACCAGAGACCAAATAACGTAAAAGTTAGCAAAAAGTGTAATAACAGAAATACCGACCTCCAAGGAAAATTCAAAACGGAAAGTCCTTTATCAAATGGCAAAATCAAAAGCTCAAACACATCAAACGAATGGAAAACAGCTGTCATATTCCTGACTTGGGACAAGCATTTCCTTATGTAGATAATGGTGGATTAAACCTGGTTTACTGTAGGTCACCGTACGGCCTTCAACAACGAGCAAATCCCATACCGCATAGCAAGCTATACAATAGCATGCCAAATATCAGTTTTGATAACTTGTTTTACGGGAAAACTTAAAACTTGATTTGAACAGGTGATAAAAAATTAACCTCCTTTTTGCCTATCTGGACCACATGTCGTCAAGGTAAAACATACAATAAATTCTATACACAGTGTAGCTACTAATAGCATGACAACTAATTTGAACTAGGAGTAAAAAAAGACGGCATATAATTTGGATAGCAGGATCAAATGGGTCGTTATTAGGAAGCTAGCTATAAGTAGTTAGAACTGTTGGTTGAATAATGTCGCACAAGAAAACAAAGCAATCAGAAACAACACTCCTTACAGGTTTATTGCAGTTTCATCATAAAAATACTTGAAAACGGAAGTACCCATCCCAGTTTCTGAAGAAAAAAAATCATCTTTTAAGCCACAAAGACAATTTCACCAAACATTTTTTTATAATGCCACATGTGGTGATAAAGACTCTATTTTTCGAGCCGGCTACATTTTGTTGCTGGCGCTAAAAGATCATAACTTTGTCAAACCTTCATTGACTTTTATGGCACTTGGTCAAAAGACAGTACTCAGAGCATAATTTTGAAAACATTGTATTTGGTTTTTCCACATATTACTCATATTTTTTACAGTTAAAAACATAAATTTACAGTCTTAGGTTTAACGTTTTTCAAACATCAATAACTTTACAAAAATTTGACAGCTGTTTTTAATAATCAACAGGCAATATCAAGAGAAACATTTGGAAATAATTTTCCGATTTTTACTGGTAAATGGACTTTTTGATGTGGTTTTTTGCAGATACATTTACATACAGTCTTGGATAATTAAAATAATAGCCATCAATAACTTTGTCAACCCTTCATGGAATTTTATGAAACTTGGACAGCAGCTCCTTCAAGATATAGCATCTGGAGATTTTGTAAAATTTCCTTATTTTACCGATAAATTGACATAGTTTTTGGGATCAATATTACAGTTACAAAGACATCAGCATTAGCAGGCGTGACACGGGGTTAAGCGGAACACTTTCCGCTTTAAAAAAGGGTCAGCCTATATAACTCCTTTATTATATACTTAGTAGTAAATACAGATAAATTGTATGTGTAATACAATCATTGGCAAGCATGCTGTATCAGCCACCCGTGATGATATCGATATCAGCACGGTTGTAAAGGCTTTATCACACCTTTAATCTGTATGACGTCACGTCATCGATTGCAGTCACTGTTGCAAAGGATTTCATCAAACCCCTAATCTGTATGACGTCATGTCAAACCTATAATCTGTATGACGTCATTTCAAACCTCCTTATCTGTATGACGTCATGTCACATAAAAAACATCTACGTGAGGTATATGTATATAATAAAGTGTATATGATATGGCTTTTTCAATATCACACCGTATCAACCCTCAACCAATATAATCCCTCGAGCAGAGCTCTTGGGATTATATTGGTGTCTCGGTTGATACAGGTGTGATATTGAAAAGCCATATGATATTCTCTATTTATAATACAAGATGGATAGTATAATAATTGGTGTTTTCATGTTAAATCTATTAGGTGTATATAAACTCCTTTTGACTGAAGACTTCTTCCGATGTTAAGGCCAGTAGGTCAAAAGTTAAGGTCACAGCAGTTATTGATAGATTGAAATTACTGAGGGCAAAAAGTTGGTTGCTGAGTATCTTTTAAAACATACAAAGAATCTTTATAAAAGCATAGTTTGCACCATTGGAAAAAGTAACTCCCTATCGATTTTAAGGTTACGTAGTAAAAGGTCAAGGTCACAGCATAAATTGGCACATTGAGATTTTGGCAAATTTTAGTCCTGGTGATAATTGTTTACCCATTTGTGAAAGAGGCGAAAGGTATCAAAGAGACAATAAAAAATCAATTCGAAGGAAAAACCGACAAAAACCATGCAAAAAAAGAGAAGAAAGGCAATTTAAAAACGAACAACAGTTTACAAAACAATACACAGAAAACAAAGCTGAGCAACATCTTTATCAAGCCTTCGCTAAACCTACCATGAAAATAATTCTCATAGACCGTTGTTGTCAGTATACTAAAGGTCAAGGTCACAGTGCTTATGAATAAACTGAAAATTTGGAAGACTTCAGTTTTTTTCTGAGTTATTAAGCACATTTCTGAGTGTGAATGCCCTGATGGTGTTAACACTGATGTGACGAAAAAGGTGAAAAAATAAAAATAGAAAATAAAAAGATAAAGGTGAAGAAGAAGGAAGTAACACGATCACAGGAGCTACAAAGGTAGGCTAAATATTGAAGAAAGGGCAATGAAGGATTGGAAATTTGACAATTCTGAATACTTGATAGACTTTATTTCAGATCTATGTAGAGAGAGTCGACTCGCCTTCCTATGAAGTCCACAGTGGTAATTCTAAACGTATTCTAATTGCAAGGTGTACATGTCGGTCTGACATGTTCAAGTCTAATCTTGACCTTATTTTCATGGTTTTATTGGTCAAAGTGAAGTTTTCGTGATTATTTTAGTTTTTTCAGATACTATAAGCAGTAGGTCAACTATATAACTGTTGCATTTAATGAATTTAAGGTGTACATATCCTTCTTGCAAGATTTATCTGACCTTCACCTTATTATCATGGTTCTATGTTAAGTTAAAGTGATTAGGTCTGTTTTTGGGATACTAAGTACTTTTAGCACTAGGTCAACTGTATTTGGTGAATGAATTGATTATAAGGTATTCATGCATTCTGGTAGGTGTCATCTGGCCTTATTTTCATTGTTCATTGGTCAATGTGAAGTGTTTGTGAATATGTTAGTTATTCAGGTACTATAAGCAATAGGCAATGGCAGATTCATGATCCGAAAAATATCATTTTTTGAATAGCCTCATTGCCTAGCTGTGCTCTGCGGTTTACATCATATTTGTTCTGTTTTAATGGAATTACTCCCTTTTCAAAAACCCTGGACCCCCTCCCTGGTAGGTCAACTATATTTGTTTAGTGTATGGAATGATGTTTAGGTGTACATGTCTGTCAGGTGAGGTTCATCTTGTATTGACCTCATTTTCATTGTTTTTGGTAAATGTTAAGTTTTTGTGATTAAGTCTGTAAGATTGATTGGACAACTAAATTTGGTGTATTGATTGTGTACATTTCAGTCTGACATGGTTCATGACCTTATTTTCATGGTTCACTGGTCAACCTAATTGAAACTGAAGGAGTTAATGTATTTTGGCATGGTTCATCAAACAAACCCTGGCCTTATTTTCATGGTTCACTGGTCAATGCTAAGTTTTTGTGATGAGGTTGGTTTCTCGGATACTATAAGCACTTGCACAACTGTATTTGATGGAAGAATTGATTGTAAGGTATCTATGTATTCTGGTAGGGTTCATATGAGCTTGACCTCCTTTTTATTGGTGTTAATAATGTAAAGTTTTATATATAAGTGCTAATTGTAGTAAAACATTGATCTTAAAGACTTTTGACTTGAAATTCAAACATGATAAGTATAGATGGCAGTGTGTGTACTCGTGTTAATCACTAAAATGATCAATCCTAATATGCGTTTATTTAGAGATAACACTGGCTCCAGGCTTCATCCTTATTTTATCGTTTTGCTTCAGGCTCCACTTTAAGGGCTCTGGGATTAAGTTATATGACTTTGGGCTCTAGGCACTATATTGTAAGGGCTCCTGGTTCCAGTTTTAGGGCTTTTGGCTCCATTGATAGGGCTCCTAGCTTAGTAGGTAAGAATATGGGCACAAGCTCTGTTGGCTCCAGGCTCCAAAGTTACTGTGGAGCCTATGTTATTACCCCACCTTCACTTTTTGGCAAATATTGAAAAAAATAACTCGAGACAATGTCATATAAAACTTAACACATTTAATTGTGTTATGATCATACAAATCTTTGTATACCATTTATATGAGGTAACTTTTAACAAGTGTATATTGCAAATAATTATGTACCATACATTTCTTTATATAATATCACAATTTATCATACAGATATTATATATGACAACTATAAAGGTTTATAAACAATGATAAATACAGTGAAACATTTATAAATCAAAATTTTGATGAGAACTTTTAGAAAATGTTAAAATTTCACATATTCATCCATTTCCATCACTTGCTATTGAACTTCATGAATTAAGTTAGGAATAAGTAGGATAATATGGTTAATTAAAATTTTTCTTGTATTAAACATTTTTTTTAACTTCAATGCTTAAAGAAGATTTTGATATAAGCTAGCATTTCTGTAACATCTTTTAAGAAAAGTTGGTGTTTTATAAGTAAATTGACCAAAATAAAACCCATTCATGATATTTTCTGGATTATACATAACAGAGTTTCGTTTTAATATGTTTCACTGTCAGAATGTAAGTTAATAGGGTACATGGATTGAGCAGATGTAAAGATACATAAAGATACAGATATATTACCGTAAAAAATATGCTTAAAACCACCTTCTGTAAGCATATATGCATTAGTATGCCTCAAAAGTCCTGATTTATTTTCATATTTTATACCTTTTTTTACTCTTTTTGTTAATTATATAGTGGAATAATTAATAAATTAGTACAACTTCGTTATATAGCATAAATATTTTTCGTATTATGAAATAAAAATCTCTGTTTAATAGATTCTGTGAACAAGAGTTACTTCCCTTCAAATTTCACACTTAAAACTTTCAACAAAATCCAGATATATCACAGAAACAAGAACTTTTGTTCTCAACCACATGTCAGATTTTCAAATATATACAATAAATTTCTGTTCAATTCCATGTGCAGTCTACATGTCACACTTTCAAAGGGAAGTAACTCTTTAAGGGGAGATAATTTCATGTAACAAAACAATAATTTGATTGATATCAGCAGTGTAACAGTAACAGTATTTCACCGAGTATTATATTTCAAGTTATTTTTTGGCACAGATCATTACTTGAACTGCATAGCAGAAAATTTTGGTGGAGTGCAAATTTTCCATTTTGGATCTTTCTTTTACTTTGGACCTTTGTCTTTTACAATTTATAGCCTCTTAACCAACCATTAATGATCTTGGTCTCCAAAAAAAACTCTAAAAATAAATCCAGAAGAAAAGACGGTGCCTTTTACAGCATAAGGTCTTAGGGAACTTTTTTTTTTTTTTAACCAAATATGAAATATTCATCATCACTTTGAAAAATTTGGTCCATTTAAAATTAAAAAATTGTCAAAATTTTTCAAAATTTTGCATCCACCAAAATAATATGCTACATATAACATCAAAACAGAAGCAAAATATTCACAGCTTTCTAGAGCTAAACTTTTCAAGCAAAAATCTAGTTACATCCAAAAAATGCATAGCTTTTTTTTCTTGGCAAGGCTTATTACACTTAAATATACCAGACATTTGGTGTTTGTAATTTTTAAGTTAGAAAAAGTATCTAGGATTCATTTTAAATGGAATATTTATGTAACACTTTCAGCATCATATATGTATATTAAGTTATCTAAATTATAGTAACAACTATATGAAAACGTCTTTGGTTTTGGATTTACAAACCTCTTTCCCAGCATGTGTCTTAAGCATATGTTGTTTAGAGACAGAAATTGCTAGCTCACCTCTAAAAAAGTAACCCACACATTTTTTACTTTGGCATTGTAATACTCCAGAAACTAAATTCACCAGTATACATATTGAGACAATAAATTTATATCATAGGATTTCATTTCAACTGAAAATTCATCTTACAAAATTATAGCAACCCATTTCATAAAACATCTTATGACTTAAATTGATCTTAACCTTTACTGAAATATGTTAATTCACTGTAAATGAGGAAATTTTTGTGATCAGTAAATATCTGCAAAAAATATCTAATAAAATCTGAACATATTTTTGAAAATGTCAAATGTGTGAATTTAACACTCACGCAAAAAACAAGCCCAAACCCTGGAAAATTTTCATTCTCCAGTATACAGAGTATATTTTCACTTAAGATATTTTGTGAAAAGAGCTGCTTGTCATTTAGTCAGTTAATACATATTTATATCTTTTTTTCATATCTAGTTTATACGATCACCTATAAAAAGTTCCATTTAGTATTGCAAAATCCTAATTACTCATTTATCAGACTTACACCTAAAAAAAGATGCACTTCTCCAGTTTTAATTGGTTACATTCTCTACCAATAAAATAATCAGTCAACATTTACTGTTGATAATCGTTTTTGTATCGGTGCCAAAAGTCGTGTACAGGTGTAATTTTAAACGTACCTGTTTAAACCATCAAATCACAGTGTAGTACACAAATGTTGATTCACTGACTCAACATGTATATTCACGAACACTTTTATTGTTGTATAGTTAATCCCCTCATCAAAACCCACTTTCAGACAAGATCAGTTTAAAGCTTGAACAATATAACCATTAAGATAGATATAAAAAGCATAAGAAAGATCATGATTGTTATACAAAAGTGTAAATTTTGTACCCTTATATTATCTTAACGACTATTTTAACAAGATTGATGGTTTTAGAGACGGAATTTTATCCCGGAATTTATTCAAAGATAAAATACTTTTCTAAAGAATCATTTTAAAATTCTGACCAAATATTCTAAAGCGTGAAAGTGTCAATCGTAAAAAAAATTGGTATTATGTTTGGGAAAATATAAGTGTTCATAAAAATTGATTTTTATTGGTCTTAGTTTTCTCCCACCAAATTTGATAACTGTGAATAAATATAAACTTTCACGATAAATCAACTCATTTTAAATATTTTGATATATTAAAGCTATAATTTAACATTATAATGGTTGTCATGGAAACATACAATACACTATACTATACAGTTTGTATTTACAATTTTTGTACTTATTGTGGAATGTAAATAATATGTTATAAATATGGAATGTGGACAAAAAATATGAAACGATAAAGATATTTATATATAAAACTTACAAAAAAACAAACAAATAACAAAAAACATGTATCACAGAACAATTCAAGTAAGCATCAGATCCCTCAAGAAAATAAAGCAATACATAACATAAACAATAGATGCTTAATGCATAAAAGAGGTCCTATATTTTAAGGGGGAAGAAGGAGGCCAAATAAACTCATCAAAGATTCCATGTTTGAAATTTTGTATGCAAGACACGTGTTTCGTCTTCAAAAGGTTTTCTCAAATACAGCTTAGGTAATCTATTCCCTGGATAGAAAATCTTTAGTATTTCAAACAATTCAAAATTTTGTAAACTGTTTATAGGATCAAATGACTGAAAAAAAAACCAAAATGTCTGACAAATTTCAGTGAATTTTCAATCAAATTATAGGATTGGACTGATGAAAAATTTATTTCGGATTAGCAAGATCAAACAGTGTCTATCCAAATGTCCCATTGTTTTTAAGAACTATAAGGGGGGAAACAGCAGTATAAAAAGAATTTTCAATATCCGTTAATTATCATCAGTTAGTTAAAACAGAGAATTTCTTCAGATCTTATATTTGTTCGCCTCTAAATGTAGGACCAAAATTATCAAAGGATCTATATATATATATTAGGAAAGGGGAAAACTCAGCTGTATAAATGATATCAAATTGGCAAGTTGATATGAATCACATAATTATGATGTCAAAAAATTGATTACAGTAAAATAAATTTCACTTCTTTCTGCAAATTTCTGCAAAATTTTTTGCTGATTATTTGTTCCTCTTTTATTTCAAAGAACTTATCCTCTACATTGCATTTAATAAAAATTGTAGTTACATGTATTTCAATATACCTGTCATATTCAAAGAAGGGCTGTTCCATTAAAATATTCCCTTAATTCAATCTAATTTTTTTGAGTATGGATTTTTGGTTACACATAAATAAATATTTGGGACTTTATAAAATTTCAAATAAACAAACAGACATAATAAATCTAATTTTGTTCTAATGTTTTTAAATGTTTTAACAAACTACTCAGCAGCGTCGCTAAACTGGTTGCCTGCCTCATTAAGTAACGCATATGAGGATCAGACAATGGCTTTCCACAGGCTGCCTGGGCAGCATTGACTGTACTTTTAAATGAGTTTGTGACCTTAATGACCTCAAAACCTAGCTGCTGTGCTTGGTGAACTGCAACCATCATGATCATGGTTGCCTGAGCATGAAGGAAGACTTTTGCTAATGTATGCATACAAGTGTTTAGATTTTCTGCTAATTTTTCTTTAGTCTGTGTTGCATTACTGACAAGAAATTTTGCATCGTACACAAATTGTTTGACTCGGTTATTAAGTTCCTCTTTGCACATCCCAAATTGTTTCGGACGACGGTCAATTCTTGAATCTTTTAATGTCTCAAGAGTTTGTTTAAGTTCTGACAGAAGCCTCTCTGCATCACGAGTGGCTTCTTCAAAGTCACAAATGCTATAAGTTTTTTCTAAGATTAATTTCACCGAGTCTGAATGGCTTACACTAATTCTGTCACTAACAATTGCAAAACTTTCCTCTGAAAATGAACCTTTTCTTTGCCTCATATCACCATTCGGAACTGAAGTTTGAACACTTGTTTTCTTACTTTCAGCATTCCCCGTTGGAACGGGTGGAGGCTTTCTCATCACTTTTTTGTCCGTTCCTGAGGAGTTTTTCCAGCAGTGATATCACGAAGAGCATCAAAGTTTGTATATGACCTTGCTTCTTCTGAATCATCTTTTATTGTACTTTTGCCTCTCATTGACATTGGGCGCCATATACTACTATTACTACCTAATGTCCCAAATGGACTTACGTCTCCTTTAGTACTTGATTTAGGAGTGTATGTACCAGAAATATCGTCTTTACTGCCTCTTCTTTGAGAGTTTCTTCTAGGTCTTTGAACACCACTTGTCGTCTGATCTTGATCATTGTGGTCCTCATGTTTGATGTTGCCATTAGAAACTTTAACTGGAATTGAGGATTCTGAATCAGCAGAGTCCTTCGAGTGTTTTTTATCACCAGATGAAAGAACAGATGATAAAGCCTTCATTGGACCTGATTTCTTTTGTGCATTTCTCTGTCTCTGAAAATGTAAATGATAAATTATTGAAATATTTTTATCTTCAACAGATATACAAATTCAGCTAATGCATAATCACAAAGTTAATATGTTAAATATCTGCATGCTTTTAGTAGCATTCCTTTATAGTACAAAATAACTGTGATTACAGTTTTAACAAACATGCAACAGTACATTTACGTATATAATTTTTTAAATTTTTATCTTATGTTGTTACATCATTTGAGATATTACAAAATATTCTTGTTTCTCAAAATAATTAAGAATCCGAATAATTATAGACTCATAAATAAAATGTCTCATTTTACCTAAAAATATAATTTAATATACATAATACCCTTGCCTAAATATCATATAATGTCCTTAAACCAACATGCAGCATGCATATGCATAAATAAAAAAAAAAATCTAGAAAAAATTGTAATGAAAAAAAGTTCAAATTTCTATTTTATTTGAAAGTATTAGTTTCTGAAGTGTGCATATAAAAAGAAATTAGTAAAATCATTACATATTTAAGTCATTAAATACATTTTAATGTGATTTTTCTCACACTGATGTTTTAAAAACTGTGAAAGATTAAAATGCTGTCAAATTTTCATGAAAACATAAAATACAAAACAATTGAGAGTTTGTGGTTAATCTTTTACAAAATTTCGTTCTAATTATAAAATTTTATATTTTTACTATGTATTTTAATGATTTACATTACAACTTGTCCTATTAAAATGGGTAATTTATTTAATAAAATGATAAATGATTTGAACAAACTCGGAAAATTAATGGTGTAACTGACCCTGTACTATGAAACATTTCAGAAAATCAACAGGGGTAGACAGACAAGTATAGAAAATAATGTAAAATTCTACAATTTCAATAAATTCTTTAGATTTCCTTAGGTGAAATCAACATTGGAGAATTATCTGAATTTAATGACGTCTACAAAGTCAACTTTTTTTAGTTTAGACTTGGATTTTTCTCAAATTTTATGGGACATCATTTTATCAAAAACAACTTTTCTACAATTTTACTACTATTTTCTAGAAGTTTGTTTGTTTCTAGACTTCTACACAACCAGAAATCTATGAAATTGCAAAAATTACAAAGACACTAAACACACCTATTTGTGCTACTGTAGTAATAAATAGTAAAAATTAAATTTTATCACAAAAAAATCCATTGGGCATGGTTTAACAAAGTAAAAACCAATTTTAATTAAAATGTCATTATCAAAAGTACTTTGATGTGAAAAGTATGACTGATTGATTGTTTCTTGTTTTCACCCAGTGGCAAATATTTCATGCATATTCAGATTGATGTGAAAAGTACAATTTACCATTACAAAAATGGGTAAGTCGCTGCAGGACTTATAGAAATAGTTTGCTTTAGGTGTCTTCCACAAGAAGAGACTTTTCAGTTCAAATTAAAATTTAAGAGAGGAATTGCACAGACCCAGACTGAACAATTAAAAACTACATTTTTCCTATACATAAAGTTTTCTAATGGGAGGTTATATTTTTTCTTTAGTGTAGCAAGATTGATCGATTGATTGATTGGTGGTTAACGCCACTTTCAGCACCATTGTGCTATTCTGTGGAGGTCAGTTTTATTGGTGGAGGAAGCCGGAGGCCCGGAGAGAACCACGACCTTGGTAGGAAAACTGACTATTCTAGTTAATTAAGATCGAGTCTAATGCACCTGCCACATGGCAGATTCGAACTCACTACCTCAATGGCCACTGCGGCCCCTAGTGTAGCAAGAATCATTTTACTGTTACACAGTTCCACTTGTGTTCAATTGTGCAATATTCATTTTAATGACAAACACTTGTTAAATATTAAATAATTCTACAAGAAATCAAAAATAAATCTAATGCACTCTTTTGTCAAATATTACACGAAATCAACATTTAATTCACACATTAATTCCACAACACATTTCTACAAATATAAATACACCAAATCACAGCATGCCAAAAAAGACAATTGTGATTTTACCTCTTCCGTGTGAATTGAATTCGTGATTGCAGTCCCCTGAAAATTATTATTGAAATATAATAACACTATCATTATTTGTGATTTTTCTGCCCAACACTTCAATATTTATAAATAAAATTTAAAATGCACTTGTCATGTATAAAATTACATTTAACTTTAATATCCATCTTTGTGAAATTAATTTTTTTCTAAAAAAAACATTTAATGCTTTAATTTGCTTTTCTTTTTCTGTTATTAGGAATATGTTTCCTAATTAAGAACGAGTGAGGCTTATTTGCTTATTAAGATTTTCTTTCCAATCAACATTACAGGTCCTGAAGTTGAATCTTTTAAATTCAATTTTTCCATATGGTCCACATAGTCTTCATGCCCTAATATTACCCCTATTCAACTTCATGGGAGATAATTGAAATTAATTATTCATCACTCTGTATATGGGAAGTAACTCTACAACTTAAGTGATGCATCAGTTTACTAAATTGACACAAATAACTTCTAGCTTTTCTATTGTGACGAAGGACAAAGCTGCACAATTCTTAAACATGCATGCATAAGACGGCTTGATTATCACTCTACCAAAAACACAGATACATATACAACCAGTATAAAAATACCAATGGAAGTTCACAGAGTGTTTAAAAAAAATAGATAACAAAACATTGCACCTTTGCAACTGTTCAAATTATTAAAAGAAACAAGCTATTTTAGCTGCTTCTGTAGTTTATAACTTGGTCTTTTAGAAGGATTGTAGGTAATTTCGTTGTTAGTATACACCATTGATTGGATATCCAAAGGTAAGGACTTTGTTAGTCAATCACAAATTTTGGAGAACCGTATTTAGACGTGTATAGTATGCACTTTTAACCCTAAAAATGTTGTTGAAGAGCGGATGTGTATTATACATAACTATAGATGGTACATTTTGAAAATATTAGCCAGAATACATAATAGTTTCTGAAACCATGGATTGACTGATAGATGTTGTAAAAATTTAGGTGCAAAAAAAATATTTGTTTTTGTTTACAAAGATGAAGAATCTCCTGGAGAAAAGTGCAATGAAGAAATGCATGAAATTTCATTTAAAAGGGTTTGACCTTTAATTAGATTTTGAATTTTCAATGGAGAATTTGAACATCTTTTATTTTCCCTTTTTCCAGATCCCTCTAGAGCTACAAATAAACTACGAATTCAAAATTTTGTTATTGTTTTGTATTAATTTGTCCTATATTATACATGTCAACAGTAAAAGTGTATTTTTGCTGAAATTAATTGTGCTATGAAAAAGTAAAATAAAAAATACATAAATTTATTTTACCATGTACAGTTCAGTTTCAAACTCAGGTATTGGTTAACTCAAATATACAACAATTTGTTAGAATTTTTGGGGAAAAATCTTTTAAAAAGTACAAATAATCACAATTATTAATCAGCATGTCAAAATAAAGCAATGGTTTAAATTCTTGGCAATTGGTTAAATGATATTTAAACAGCACTAAATGTAATAAAATTAATAAAAAAAAAAAATCCAAATTAAAATTAAATAAAATATGCTCATAGACATTTATATATATATATATATATCTTTTAAATATGTTAGATTATTTTGAGATTTTAAATTGTAGTTTGAAAACGAAGGAAGGATCAAGCCAGTAAGCATATAATTCTTCCAAAGTAAAATTGAGAAATAAGCAAAAAAAATAAAAAAATAAAAAACATGTTAAAAAGAGGAATTGGATTACAAACAAAACTACTAAAATTCAGCTTTTATCCATTTTTTTTGGCAAAATGGACAAAACAGGACAATTCACAAACTGGCATGTTAAAATATACAATTTCAAAACATCTTAATAGGTATATAAAAATATATTTAGCATGCAAAGGATGTTTGACAATTTAAAAGAAAAAATTTTTTTTGCAGAACTGTACATGGTATTTACACACACAGTGATGACACGTCACACAAACATGTGTCTGGGACAGAAGCATGAGCTAGCTACTGACCTTTTTATCGAGGGGGTATGTATAATGCTGGAATATAAGAATTGTCACTATTCAAATACAACATCAAATGAACGACAAGTATGAAAACCGCATTACATTTATTCACACATTTTTGTGTTTTCCTTGTAAATTTGTGTATTTTGAATAGAACTCTAAATGTATAATCATTAAAAAATATTTTAAAAGTATGTTCAGATGATTATGTAAGGCAAAAAATGGAAATATTTCATTTAGTCCATAATTGCTAAAAGTGCTAAATAAAAAAGCATACAACTGAACCATCTGATAAATAGGTTTAAAAATTGAAAAATTTTGAGAATCGTAACATTTTGCTTATGATTTGCAAACTATAATTTAGCAAATTCTTTTTTGTTGCTATCTCATTTTTTAAAGCAATTTTGTCACTGCATTGCTATATAATAAATCTAGAATTTTGCTTTTAAATTGCTGCCAAAAAAGCTCTGAGAAAAACAGTCAAATCTGCCATTTCTTGCTGTCCAAATCCATAATTATGATATATATGTTTTTTTTAAATGGAACAGACATAAACCTGTGAACAAATGAAAGTGGATTTCATCTCTATTTGTGCATGAATATATGATGATATAAACAATGTACATTCAAATTAAAATTGTGATAATGTGCTAATTCATTCACACTCAGGTTTACATAGTCATAATAGTATACATGATACTTCATGCAACCAAACAGTTAAGTAATGATAGAAAAAATATTATTCATTATTTATCAAGTTAAGATTGTCAATAAAAATTAACTATTTATGATTAAAATATCATGCTTGGCTACTTTTGATCTGTCAGAATGATATTAATGAACCCTTTGTATCTCCCTAAACTAGATTTTGCTGAAAACTTGTCACTTGGACAATAGACCAAGATTTAAACTATAATATAGCAGTGTTCCAGCTAGGCCATTTTCACAGGGCGGTCCGCCCGCCTTTCCAGTGCCGCCTGTACCTTTTTGCAGTTTCCAGGCGCCTGCCTTTTGAAGATCGATTGTATTTTATTTTGTTCTTTATAAATGTTATGATCCACCATTACGAAATTTTACCTTGCGGCAAGTTTATGATTTTGTGTACGACCCCAAGCTAATCAACCGTTACAACAGGTGTCATAATCTGTTGTTACAGGTAATCCGTTTATCGGATGGGTCATTAATGATCACTAACATTAATTCATTCAAATAGAATCGGTCAGTCGGCATGAAGAAATGTTTATACGACTACACAATTTGGGATGTTTACCGTAGTTTCATGGAGAAAACGTTATTGACAGAAAGTCGAAAACCATAATCAACTTGTTAAAAACATCGTTTACTTGTTTTCCGTAAATTTTTAGCAAATTCAGAAGTATTTGTCTTTGCCTGCCCTCACTTTTGATACGAAAATAACAAAACCGGCCGTCATTGTTAATCGTATTTACTTCTTCTATGTACTGTGTATAATCCTCCAAAGAAGGAGCACACCGATTAAAGAAAGATAACTCATTTTTATTTTTCCTAGCATTGAGTTACCTACTTAAGATATTCTAAGATATGTCTACATACTTCTGGCTTTATAATTTATATGTTTAGGTCTTTTGAATTATAGGAAAAGTTAAAGAGGGTGTTTGTAGCAGGGTGGGTAGGGTGCCTTGGTCATCTTTTCTGTATTCTTTATTTTAATACAAATTTTCACTGTTCACTATATCCTAACATTGTGCATTTACTGAGCACAGCTGCTGTATTGCCATTAAGCACAGCAGAGATAGAAAGGGTCTTTCCCAGGTATAACTTGTATGACCATAGAAACAGAATGAAGCAGGAAACCCTGCAAAACATACTGCATATAAAGCTAAACTGTGACAAGCAATGCCTTGAAAACTTGTGTGACAAGGTGGTTGACAAGTTTTTTCAGCATAAAAAGTAGACAGATAGAGTTTTATCTGAGCTAATCATGTTGTACTTGTATATATATAACCATTGACTTAATGAATAAAGACAATGTTTGATTAATATCTTTATTAAAACATGCCCTTTTCATATAATCATATCACGCGTTAAATGCCCTTTTTCAGGATTGGCACCCTGCCCTTTTGAAATCCTAGCTGGAACACTGATATAGAATTTGATAAAAATCATTTTTGCTCCGTAAAGATTAAGATAGAACAGAAAAAATGCATTATGAAAATATTCTTTATTCCTCAATTTTATAATTTTTAAATTTATCGCTGATGTTTTTTTTTTTTTTTTACTATAAATGACAGAAAAGCAATGAACTGCTTTCCCTTACATGTTTATCTTATTTAATTGAAAAGAGATACAAACATTTAATACTATCTGCACTGAGAATTCAGATTTTCAAAGTAAAATTAGTATTGAATATAAGTGATGAAATTCACAAATAAAACGACTTATATGAGAAACAAACAATGAACACGTGTGACCACCTCATGCTAACATACCCAATTGCCGATTCTCGCACATGAATCAAATTTTAAATCTACCAGGATTTGCTGTAACTGTAGGAATTATATTGATCATGTAAAATTTTCTGATTTTTGAAAATAAAATCATTGAAATATTTTTTGTCAAAAGGGAGATAACTCTATCATGTCTATCATGCAAAACAACATGATGCACAACATACAATTGTGACAACTTAAAATATTTTTTTGCAGAAATTTCATAATTTGGATAAATTTTTCAAATAAATTTATGATTTTTAACATTGAAATAGTTCCTGTCTCTCAAGGGAGACAATTCTAACATGCAAAACAAAAAACAAGTAAGATAACTTCATTATGATTATAAAAAATAAATGGTTCAAGAATTATTTGAATTCTTAATTTCAAACACTGGTGAGAACTAAATAAAACTTACTAAACTAAATTAAAATGTCTGCAGATAACAGTGAATATTTCATGCCTACTTTGAAATTAAACAAGCACTTTATGCAAATTATCAAATTATAAAAACTAAAAAATAGCTGAATTTATACTATACTTTTTAAGCCTAAAAGCAAAGCAATTCTAATTCCTTTCTATTCTTTCCTTTCATATCTTAATTTACTTATCTCATAACATTTTAAAGACTAAAGTAGATAACCTTACCTGTACTGATAGCGTGGAATGAGGTTTAAACGTTGATCTTGGCAGAGTTAGTGTACTTAAAACCTGAGGAACTTTCTTGGCACTTTCTTCAGTTTCCTTCGATGAATTTGACTGTCCATTTTCAGTTTCTTTATTTTTTCTGGTATCTAAAGAATCCAGTGAGTTAGATCTACGTTTTAGCCAGTTGAATGTAAATGAATTTGAACGTTTTAAAGGACTATTTGATTCACTGCTAACTGATCCTGCAGTTATATCTGTTGAAGTTAGAGATGATTTTCTCTGTTTTGTATCATCAGATTTACTCAATAAATAATCACGATACGATTTTAATTTTGCTTTCAGTGAGGCAAAATTATCACCTCCTGATTTATCAGAAGTACTTTTTTCATCGTCCTTTTTCGGTATTATGTCAAATGAATGAGTCCGTCTCAAATGGCGAGAATATTTTGAATTATTATCAGATTTTTCAGGGCTTTTGGATTCCTCGTTTTTCTTTACAGGATCTGCAGGTCTATTTTTCTTTGGTGAAATATATGTAGGTCCAGGTTTTTAGGAGGGAGTTCAGCACTTCTGCCCTGTACACTTTGTTGACCATTTAAAAGCACCTGAAATGAATTGCTTCTAGTAACTTTCTTACTTTGAATCACTTCCTGTTCATTTGGTGGTGAATTGAGTACTTCAAATGAAGCACTCTTTCCCAAACGCAATGACGAAGTCCGTCTAAATTTCATATCACTCTCGGACACATTACCAAAACTTGGCATGGACTGAAGAAGAATATTCAGTTTTTCTGACACTGTAGCAGGCGATTCAAAATCTTTTACAGCATTTGGAGCAGTCAGTAATGATTTCGGCGAATATTTTTATCACATGACTTGGGACTACTTTCAGTCTTTGATTCAGACTCTGTTAATGATTCATTAAATGATCGAAGACTAGAAACATCAAGAGAACTAGATCTTCTATGTGAGTAACGTTTTTTCATACTGTCTGAATGTTTTGAGTCTGACATTTCACTATCTACAGGAGGGACTATTTTTATTTCGTCAATAGATTCTGACACCTCACCAGGTGGCGGAGGAATCACTAATGAATTCAAAAGTTCGTCGGATGAGATCAATGAATCAGCACCATTATACATTTGGGAATCATCGTCTTCAAAATGAAACTGCAAAGAGTCTGCAAGGTTGTGTGAAGAATTATCGGTCATGCATGAATCGGGTGGAGGTGGAATCATCATGGAGGCGATAAATGAATCAATGTCATCATCCAGGAAATCTGGATTGTCTCCCATGCTTGCTGACCTCTCAAATAATGGGGGATGATGTGGCTTTTTGCTCTCAGTATCTTTCTGTACATCTATAAAGAAAAATAAAATTTATTTTCACTCACAAAATTTTTGAATTTTTCAACATGTTTTATAAGATGCCTCAGCATTATTGCTTCATTTTAAAACTAAGGAGATGTAGTATGATTACCAATGAGACAACTATTTACCAGAGTCCAAATGATGTGAATGTCAGCAACTAGGTATTATTTTAGGTCTTTCCACTTTTCTTTGGAAAGACCTATTGTATTTGTTCTGATTATTATTATTTTTTTCTTCTTCCGCCCCATTTTTTTCTTGCGGTGTGTAGTGGTTTTGCAAGATGTCGCTTAGATTTTTTGCATATGATATCGAACAGTTATTGCGTTTTTGAAACTGACCCTGTTTAACCGAACACTTTTTATTGTAAGAGTTATCTTCCCAAACACTGTTTATCTTGTGTGCGCATCTCCTTCCCAACCGTAAAAGATTACGATAAAATTATTTCACCAATTTGCTCATTATATCCTTAGGATCTTAAGAATAATTTTGACTGAAGCATTCCAGAGACTCCATATGAGAGTATTTCCCCCTCTGTATTTAAAATAAGTGAAATGTAATTGTAACTGGTAAACCATAAATTATAGAGACCTAGGGTCTTTTGAATTGAGGTCCTTGGTCCATCAAAATGAAAATGAGGTCAAGGTCAGGTTCTAAATTTTGTTTTTAGCTTCTTATTGCTTCTTTTCAGAAACCGTACAAGATATCGACAAAATATTTTTACTAAACTGTTAGTTCATATATATTTTGGTTAAAAGGGTGCGTTTCCTCCCCTCTAATACTTATAATTAGCTGTATTGGGATAGAACTCATTTACCATATATAGTGGAAACTAAGGGTCATTTGATTTGAGGTCCTTGCTTTATGACCTTGAAATTTAGTTCAAGGTCAAAGGTAAATTTTGACGTTCTAGATTTTGACCTTTGCTATAGATTCATATTTATACATGATAAAGCCATGCGGTCTTAGGTTTTTAGACATATGACCTTAAAAATGTCAATCAGAAGTGGCCTCTAGAAACCGGAAGTAGCAACTTGTCTCCCTTGTTTAATGCAAAAGTATATAGAAACTATATATTTTTGGAATCAGCGTAAAGTAAGCTATCATTTGACACAAGAAGTGGCTTATTATCTCCCTTAAGTGATGAAAAAAGTGCCTTAAACATTTTATTTTCAAATTAAGTGTTTGATAAGCTATCATTCAAAACCGGACATACATATTTTTATCCAAATTTTCTTATCTTGAGTGAAATTGGGAGGAAAGACCTTCAGTTGTTATGTGAACAATTGGTCTTTAATTATTACATTGTTTGTTTGATGGGTTTTTATAATATTTCCAAAATAATTTTATGATTTCATGGCAGTCGGTCATATTGGTGAAAGAGATCAGAATCAAGACTTGATGACTTTTAAGGAATATCTACATCAACAATTTACAGTACACCAACAATGAATCTTTGTACTACAATCTGGAATCTAACTGTAATATTTCTTCTACAATGACCCCAAAGGTTTGCTTTTTACTGCATAGGTAACCAGTAAATATCCAGCCTTACAGGACGAGAGAGTGTTTGACTGTATTAATCTCATTCTTCATTTGTACCGGTGAAATATCACTTCTTTCTGAACCAAATTTGTACCGATGTTGCTAACTTCAAATAGACGTATAAAAAAAAGACTTTTGTACCAATAATATGGTTACTTTACAGCAATGGACAAATATAACATGCATTAATGTGATATAGTCATGAACCCTGATTTGTACTAGAATCACATGCTGCTCCACATATTTGATGTTCTAGCTCACATATTGTTCCAACTCTTAGTCATCTTCTTGACAAGTGCTTGGAGAAACAGCCAATTCCAATTTTAAAATTTTTGGTTTGACCTGATCATGGATCAAACTTGTGACCACCTACACTTTAGGCAATGTCTGATTTATTGATCAATTTTTTGTGTTTGTGTTTAATATAAATAAGAAGATGTGGTATGAGTGCCAATGCAATGAGACAACACTGCTTTTAGCGTTCTTGGTTATTTTATGGCTGTCAGTTTTTATTGTTTGAGAAAGCTTGAGTACAATTAGAGAGCCATGACCTTCTATTAGATAAACTATTGACACAGAAATATGTCTCGCCTGTCGGCATAAAATTCAGAAAAAGTCCATATGATGGACAGCAACATTGCTTTTAATTCAAAGTTGCTGGACCACTATCTAGTGGGCAGGGCCTCAATTTAGTCTTCAAACTGATATGTACTGATAGTAATGCAACTTTATAGAAAATATCATTGATCTATCACAAGTAGTTCCTACCAAACTAACTTAAGCAGAAAACTTAACAATCATGACAATTGTTGACCCCGTTTTGCTGTAAAAGCAATCCCTATGTGTCGCTTTCCATGACTTTTGTCTCAAGCAAGACAAAAACTGGTCCCAAGCAAAGTATGTAGACTAAAGTGTTACTATACAGCTTACCTATAGCTGATAACAGTCTGTTTTAGTGCTTACCTTATTGTACTTTCTATTGCCTTCAAGTTGACCAATCACAGCAGGCAAAGTCTTGAGAATAGGAGAAGTTTTAAGTGTAAAAGATAGAGTCTTTTTAACTTTTTGCGATATTGTTCCAAAAGAAAAACAAAATTGTATCATAAATGTATATTAAGAAACATACGCTGAATATTTATACATTGCATAATGAGTTAAAAAGTCTGTTCCGGAAACAGGTTAAATTTTGTTTATTAAAAAGTTTTCAAAATAAAAGAGGTAAAATAAAGGAGGAATGGTCTCAACAAAATAACGATGCAAAATTAATTACCATAACCAATGGGTAAACTGGAGGTAAGTGATGGCTGCCAGGTTGTCATAGTTTCATCTTGGTCATGTGACGTGGGAGGTGGTAACAAGGTTAAATCTGTCAAATAAAATGTTGTTTGGGTAAAGCATTAAAGGTTAAATTGGTTAGTGTTAAAAATAAAAGTTAGTAGTAACAAATTAATGAAATTAGGTAGACGGAGGTGTGGTCTCATTCTTTCTGTTAGGTTTTCTATTCTTTCTGGGTTTCTATTCTTTTATCTTTCTCTCATCTGCTTCTCCATTTTTGTTTCTAACATTTCCCTAGCTCCAATCATCCTGACCAACACTAGTGAATGTCTGACTTGATGAATTCACTAATTTTCATGTTTTTTCATTGTTTTAAACATGCTGATAATAATGGTAAGTGAAAATTTTTTGGGTAAAACTTTGAAATTTAACTGTTGCCACTGAAATCACAGATTATTGCAATGATGAAAAAAGAAACATCAAGCAGAAAATACCATGAACTTCATTTGATCCGAACTTGCTATGCTATTGTCAATCATTATTTTATTACATTGCTCTTTTATTTCTCTAGTTTTCCAATCATTCGGTCATGAGCTTTACCTGATAAAGGTTTTTTCCAAAAGGCCATAGGGATTGCAAAATCAGAGAAATTTGGTATCTTCAAATATCACAACTCTATCTATAAGCAACCGAAGAGGACAAAATGCTCTTTTCTTCAGTAAAACAAAATACTTGACTCTTATGGTTACTACATTAAATAAAAAATTTAACTGAAAATTGAGTATTGTTTTACTTGCATCAAGTATAAAAAGTTTGCTTGCCCTTAACCAGAGTAAAGAAATTTCTTCTAGGTGTTAAAAATTTCATGCAATTGTCATTCAAAAAACCTACATGCAGTTTAAAATTAATAGTAAAAGAAATATTTCATGCATTTTAAAATCAACGTTAAATGAACAAGGGAACTTTTGAGGAGGGATTAAATCAACATTATACCTATAATATCAGGATCTATAAATAACTTTCTTTCAGAGAACATTCTTGGATCTAAGATTCCATCTTCTATTCCTGGAGGAATCTTGTCTGGACTGAGCAAACCAAAGCTAGAAGCTATAACCTGGAAGTCAGTCTCTGACCTAGGCAGTTCGTCTGGATTGTGAATACCAAAACTAAGTCCATCAACTGTAAAATAGAAGGAAGTACTATAAAGTCATTTTATTAAAAAAAGTAAAATAATTTAGTTTGAGCACATAATTTGTAATGGATAATATTTTCATACAACTGAGAATTGAGGTATTGGTGAGGTTTTCTTATACATGTTTCACTAATGTTAAATTGCCTCGTAACCTAATTTAGTGCAAAAAGGTGAGAACTTCTTCAAGTATAAAACAGAATTTATTAAAATGATTATACCCTAATTCAATGAAAAGTTTTTCTAAGTGTCTTTATGCACATTTTCCTAATAGAATGGAAATAATTGTTTTGAAAACTTTTGTTCCTAAATTATTCTTTATATCTAATATTAATCATTTCAATTTTTCGATGTATTTTAATACTTTTTCAATATTGACAATTTATTTTACAAATTCATGTCATTATCAATGATTAATGCTATATTCTAAAACACATTTCTATAAAGGAATATTGTCTACCAAAAAAAAAATTAAATATGATACTACATGTGTTATATTCGTTTGTAAATGTTATAAAAATGTAAAATATAAGTGATTATTAAAAATATATAAATTATCAATTAATGTGCTCATAAATGAAGAAAGTAAATAGTTTAATTTTTATTTTATTGTAGGTCTCTTAGACTCAAAGTAATTTGGAGTAGTTGCATTACAGAATTGTGCACTTCTACTACATGGGGGAGGAGTGTAACTACTTGACAAAATAAATCTATAAATGTGTTTAGAAAACAGTTTAAGAAATGTGTTTCCTACTATAAATAACTCAACAAAAAAAAGAACAAATAAAATAAATTGAAGCACATACCATAAATGTTTAGTTTGAAATTATTTTTAACATTTTTAACACTTTAAATAATTGCTGTAAATTTCAGGGAAATAATATAAACCAGCAGCAGATTTAGGGGGGAGGCTGTGGGCCTGGCCCCCCTTATGGAGCTTCATTTATGGTTAATCTAGACTTTTTTACCGGTTCCACTACAAATTTTGTCTAGTTTGGAAGCCCGTGGGCCCCTTTTCAAAATCCTGGCACCGCATCTGTTTTAGCAATAGGTGCATAGAAATATATAAATTTCAATATAATTAATTTGCAGTGTTAGTAAATAAAGCCAAATGGCAAATTGTATTAAAAATATATTCTACAATCTCGTAAATTCTCAAGCGGCTAATTGTCCAATTAAAACATGTTCTGTACAATGCCAGCAACATATGTTTATAATCAAATTCACAAATTCAGCAATATATATATATATGTCAAGCAAATACCATCCCAAACCAATAAAAAAGCAACCAAACCAAGCAAATAAAAGGCATAATATTTGATAAGCTTTAATATCAGAAATTTTGACCAAAATGGCCACACAGGAATTGATGGATAGACATTTTATCTTTATCTTTTCAATACTATCTGCACATCTATATCTATCTTTTTCAGTAATAGTTAATTTTTTCTCTCCAATTTGTCAGTAGTCTTCCATACAATTTTACTGTACTATAATTTATGAAGGTATCAATTTAAATCTGAATGTTGCATATTAAACTACTTGTTGAGACATACTCATTGGAAGTAAATGATAATTTACAAGCATCAAATCATGAATTGATGCATGCAAATTGCAAAATTACAATGCTAATATAAATATTGTAAAATGAATCCAAAGAAATAGAAATGAAATATTATGCAAGTCAACTTAAAATGTTTATTAATTTGTTTTTTGCAAACAAAAAATACATTAATGCCAAAAGGGGAGATACAAAATATATATATGCACAAAAGCTTTCAAAACCATCACCTATATATATATATACATATGATAAAACTGTTAGATATGTATTTGTTTAAATCATGACATTTTCTTGTCAATTAGTGGCAACAAGCAGGTGAGGTATATTCTAATGTCATCAACTGTTGGTTTAATGTCTTGAGTTTTACAACCCCATCCAATCAAAATTCACTTACTAAAAATGAGACATTAGAATAAAGTTAGTATATAAGTACTCACACCACAAAACACCCATATTAGTAGCTTCCACAAGTCTACCTTTTTCTGGACTACTAGACGGATGGCCCCAACTATCACTGTCACTATCCACACTCTCCACATCACCTGGATGAGAATCAGGGGGACCTAACTCTCCAATCACAATCTTCTTTTCACTTTCTACACCACTGTCGGTATCAGAAAGTTCGTCACTGCTCGGTGGTTTAATTTCAGAAGTCTCAAACAGGCTTCCATTCTGATAACCTTGATCAATTGAATCGTCTGATTTCTTCGGAATTTTGTCACTAACTTTTGGACTAGTTTCCTCCCCTGGACGTTTTAATTTATTTGTGTAATGTATTAATGTATCTGGTTCCTTTCCAATCAATATAACACTTTTATTTTTAGGTTTATCATCTTTCTGAACATTGTTATTTTCACTATCGTCCTGTACAAGGGAGATAATTCCAGTATCCATAGGACCATTTTCTTTATTTTCTCCCTGTAATAATCAATGATCACAACATTTCAATCGTTTGTACATAACATTCTGCCCTTTACAGTCCCTGAGGACCGCTGTTTAACTCTATGTGTCCTTTTTAATGTAATTGTTAGGTAGCTGTCTCACAGACAAATAACCCACACCTCTACAAAATTTTATGTAAACAGATAAGGTTAAATTCTGGGCTGTTTGCAGCATTTTTATGTTGTTTGGGTAAAGCATTAAAGGTTAAATTGGTTAGTGTTAAAAATAAAGTTAGTAGTAACAAATTAATGAAATTAGGTAGACGGAGGTGTGGTCTCATTCTTTCTGTTAGGTTTTCTATTCTTTCTGGGTTTCTATTCTCTTATCTTTCTCTCATCTGCTTCTCCATTTTGTTTCTAACATTTCCTAGCTCCAATCATCCTGACCAACATTAGTGAATGTCTGACTTGATGAATTCACTAATTTTCATGTTTTTCATTGTTTTAAACATGCTGATAATAATGGTAAGTGAAAATTTTTGGGTAAAACTTTGAAATTTAACTGTTGCAACTGAAATCACAGATTATTGCAATGATGAAAAAGAAACATCAAGCAGAAAATACCATGAACTTCATTTGATCCGAACTTGCTATGCTATTGTCAATCATTATTTTATTACATTGCTCTTTTATTTCTCTAGTTTTCCAATCATTCGGTCATGAGCTTTACCTGATAAAGGTTTTTCCAAAAGGCCATAGGGATTGCAAAATCAGAGAAATTTGGTATCTTCAAATATCACAACTCTATCTATAAGCAACCGAAGAGGACAAAATGTTCTTTTCTTCAGTAAAACAAAATACTTGACTCTTATGGTTACTACATTAAATAAAAGATTTAACTGAAAACTGAGTATTGTTTTACTTGCATCAAGTATAAAAGTTTGCTTGCCCTTAACCAGAGTAAAGAAATTTCTTCTAGGTGTTAAAATTTCATGCAATTGTCATTCAAAAACCTACATGCAGTTTAAAATTAATAGTAAAGAAATATTTCATGCATTTTAAAATCAACGTTAAATGAACAAGGGAACTTTTGAGGAGGGATTAAATCAACATTATACCTATAATATCAGGATCTATAAATAACTTTCTTTCAGAGAACATTCTTGGATCTAAGATTCCATCTTCTATTCCTGGAGGAATCTTGTCTGGACTGAGCAAACCAAAGCTAGAAGCTATAACCTGGAAGTCAGTCTCTGACCTAGGCAGTTCGTCTGGATTGTGAATACCAAAACTAAGTCCATCAACTGTAAAATAGAAGGAAGTACTATAAAGTCATTTTATTAAAAAAAGTAAAATAATTTAGTTTGAGCGCATAATTTGTAATGGATAATATTTTCATACAACTGAGAATTGAGGTATTGGTGAGGTTTTCTTATACATGTTTCACTAATGTTAAATTGCCTCGTTACCTAATTTAGTGCAAAAGGTGAGAACTTCTTCAAGTATAAAACAGAATTTATTAAAATGATTATACCCTTATTCAATGAAAAGTTTTTCTAAATGTCTTTATGCACATTTTCCTAATAGAATGGAAATAATTGTTTTGAAAACTTTTGTTCCTAAATTATTCTTTATATCTTATATTAATCATTTCAATTTTTCTATGTATTTTTAATACTTTTTCAATATTGACAATTTATTTTACAAATTCATGTCATTTTCAATGATCAATGCTATATTCTAAAACACATTTCTATAAAGGAATATTGTCTACCAAAAAAAAAAATTAAATATTATACTACATGTGTTATATTTGTTTGTAAATGTTATAAAACGTAAAAATAAGTGATTATTAAAATATATAAATTATCAATTAATGTGCTCATAAATGAAGAAAGTAAATAGTTTAATTTTATTTTATTGTAGGTCTCTTAGACTCAAAGTAATTTGGAGTAGTTGCATTGCAGAATTGTTCACTTCTACTACATGGGGAGGAGTGTAACTACTTGACAAAATAAATCTATAAAATTAAATGTGTTTAGAAAACAGTTTAAGAAATGTGTTTCCTACTATAAATAACTGTCAAAAAAAAAAAGAACAAATAAAATAAACTGAAGCACATACCATAAATGCTTAGTTTGAAATTATTTTAAACATTTTTAACACTTTAAATAATTGCTGTAAATTTCAGGAAATAATATAAACCAGCAGCAGATTTAGGGAGGAGGTTGGGGCCTGGCCCCCTTATGGAGCTTCATTTATGGTTAATCTAGACTTTTACCGGTTTCACTACAAATTTTGTCTAGTTTGGAAGCCCGTGGGCCCTTTTTCAAAATCCTGGCACGGCATCTGTTTTAGCAATAGGTGCATAGAAATATATAAATTTCAAGATAATTAATTTGCAGTGTTAGTAAATAAAGCCAAATGGCAAATTGTATTAAAATATATTCTACAATCTTGTAAATTCTCAAGCGGTTAATTGTCCAATTAAAAATTGTTCTGTACAATGCCAGCAACATATGTTTATAATCAAATTCACAAATTCAGCAATATATATATATATATATGTCAAGCAAATACCACCCCAAACCAATAAAAAGCAACCAAACCAAGCAAATAAAAGGCATAATATTTGATAAGCTTTAATATCAGAAATTTTGACCAAAGTGACCACACAGGAATTGATGGATAGACATTTAATTGTTATCTTTTCAATACTCTCTGCGAGTCTGGTACTGTTATATCATATCTATCTTTTCAGTAATAGTTGATTTTTTCTCCAATTTGTCAGTAGTCTTCCAGACAATTTTACTGTACTATAATTTATGAAGGTATCAATTTAAATCTGAATGTTGCATATTAAACTACTTGTTGAGACATACTCATTGAAGTAAATGATAATTTACAAGCATCAAATCATGAATTGATGCATGCAAATTGCAAAATTACAATGCTAATATAAATATTGTAAAATGAATCCAAAGAAATAGAAATGAAATATTATGCAAGTCAACTTAAAATGTTTTTATTTTTTTTTTGTAAACAAAAATACATTAATGCCAAAAGGGAGATACAAAATATATATATGCACAAAAGCTTTCAAAACCATCACCTATATATATATACATATGATAAAACTGTTAGATATGTATTTGTTTAAATCATGACATTTTCTTGTCAATAAGTGGCAACAAGCAGGTGAGGTATATTCTAATGTCATCAACTGTTGGTTTAACGTCTTGAGTTTTACAACCCCATCCAATCAAAATTCACTTACTAAAAATGAGACATTAGAATAAAGTTAGTATATAAGTACTCACACCACAAAACACCCATATTAGTAGCTTCCACAAGTCTACCTTTTCTGGACTACTAGACGGATGGCCCCAACTATCACTGTCACTATCCACACTCTCCACATCACCTGGATGAGAATCAGGGGACCTAACTCTCCAATCACAATCTTCTTTTCACTTTCTACACCACTGTCGGTATCAGAAAGTTCGTCACTGCTCGGTGGTTTTATTTCAGAAGTCTCGAACAGGCTTCCATTCTGATAACCTTGATCAATTGAATCGTCTGATTTCTTCGGAATTTTGTCACTAACTTTTGGACTAGTTTCCTCCCCTGGACGTTTTAATTTATTTGTGTAATTTATTAATGTATCTGGTTCTTTTCCGATCAATATAACACTTTTATTTTTAGGTTTATCATCTTTCTGAACATTGTTATTTTCACTGTCGTCCTGTACAAGGGAGATAATTCCAGTATCCATAGGACCATTTTCTTTATTTTCTCCCTGTAATAATCAATACAAATATGATCACAGCATTTCAATCGTTTTTACATAACATTCTGCCCTTTACAGTCCCTGAGGACCGCTGTTTAACTCTATGTGTCCTTTTTAATGTAATTGTTAGGTAGCTGTCTCACAGACAAATAACCCACACCTCTACAAAATTTTATGTAAACAGATAAGGTTAAATTCTGGGCTGTTTGCAGTTTTTTTATTGCGAGAACTTGACTAATATAACAGTGCAGTCTTTTTCTTTCATGGTTAATAACATTAAAAAATCCCCTTTCTTTTTAAATGAAGATGCATACATTAATCTATATTCAATGACTTAATCTTCCAAATATGCATTAACCTTCTAAACTTTCAAATTAGTGAGTCACAAATTGTTAATTTCCTTCTTTAACAACTGACCAAATACAGGGTTCACCACAGAATTAAAATCAAGGGTGGGGAGAAAGTTCATCAAATCAGAGATTTTGTGTGGTGTTGTCGATTCGATTCGTTGTGCATGAATTATTAATTTTATGCCTTGCATGTATTTGTCATATATAGCTAATTTGGAAAGGGGTCTAGCTCTCATGCATACATTAAGTAGTTGCTCCTATTAGTAGTCAACACTTGTAGGAACATATTCAACAGGAGAGGAAACACCTGATGTGGCTTCCCAGATTGCAGGAACATTAAAGTAAGGGATCCACATATAATATTGCTTTTCATGTGATAATGTATGCAATATATAATTTTATTATTTTAAAGAGCTTTCTGACAAATTTTATTTAAATTGTCTTATGGAAAACCACTTGGTAAAAAGGTAAAGAAATTAATAATAAAAAAATATTTAGTCACATAATTTCAAAGTGATTTCAATCAAATTATTATGTTTTGTTTTTAGACTATCTAGCAGTTTACAAAATCATATTTGTTATGTAGAATTTTATTAAATTAACTCCCTTTTTCCAATACAATAATGTAATGGAATTATAAATATCCAGTTTAACTCTTTTCATACTTTAAACGAGTTTTCAGATAATGAAACTCCTATCCCAGCTGATGATTTAACTGTCTATAAATAACCAGACAATATTTGTCTTTTATTTAGGTTTTCCGTAAAAGAGATCATGTGACATTCTTGTCAACAAAGGGAACATGTGGACAAGGAATTCCTTTGTTTTCTGGATTAATGCTTTAATTAATCTCGTTAAGATATAAAATTCCATTTGAGGTACAGTCAAACATTTGCATTCATAAAATACCTGTAGTTTGCAAACAATTTTACTTTTAAATTGAAGAAACTGGGTCATGATCGTTCATTTGTTGTTACCTTGTTCAACCACGAGACCATGTAAATAATGTAATCAGCTGTCAGTGTACATCCCTTGAGGCAATGTTCACACCAATTAACAATAATTAGATTTCTTAATTGCCACTGACATGATATTTGGATAAGGGATATCTGAAATTTAACTTCAATCTATTGAATTTTCAAGTCTGGCGGACAATAAAATGAGCGTGGCGCTGGAAATTTTAATGTGGCGCTGAATTTATCGTGGCGCACCGCCACCCTAAAATAGGTTGTGGTGATCCCTGAAATATTTACATCATAGCTGCAATACTGGTTTTGTTGCTATTTACTGTGTGTTATATGTGTTTGAATTATCTCCCTTTGAATTCAAACCTGTATTTTGTCTTTTATTTCTATTTTATTTTGTCTATATTGTTGTTATCAGTTTTGTTCTTTCTGCTATCCTTCATACTTTACAATAAACTCATCATAGATATCAGGATTATAATTTTGTAAGCCAGACAGGTGTTTCGTCTACAAAATACTCATCAGTGATGCTCCAATAAAAAGTTAAAAAGTACAAATGATTAATATACTCTGTTTTTCATGGTTACTTAATTTGGTTTTTGTTGAATACTTGTAAAAATTGGTTCACCATGCAAAAAATCAGTACCACATGATTAAATATGAATCCACAGTATTGAACACCTACCTCAATACCCAAATCTTCTTTTATTTGTTTGATGTATTCTTGACTCTCTTCATAGTTTGGTGGACCTCGCCTACAATCAACAACCCTCTGGTTTTCTAGGATTTCACTGTCTTCTATACCAATCACCTGAGAGACAATATCTTCTGGATAACTCCAAGGAGCTGCTATCACACGATGCTTACTGGTGTAAACAGGTACTAAAATAAAAAGCAAACAAATTTATAATTCTGACGTTAAATTTACTCTTTTCAGAAAAAACAATATAGCTAAGTTTTGACCCATTTGTTCTCCTGTTGTATTCAGCACTACTGAAGATCTGACTTTCCAGATCAATAGAGTTCACCTCAGTTTTTGACCCATTTGTTCTCCTGTTGTATTCAGCACTACTGAAGATCTGACTTTCCAGATCAATAGAGTTCACCTCAGTTTTGACCCATTTGTTCTCCTGTTGTATTCAGCACTACTGAATATCTGACTTTCCAGATCAATAGAGTTCACCTCAGTTTTTGACCCATTTGTTCTCCTGTTGTATTCAGCACTACTGAAGATCTGACTTTCCAGATCAATAGAGTTCACCTCAGTTTTTGACCCATTTGTTCTCCTGTTGTATTCAGCACTACTGAAGATCTGACTTTCCAGATCAATAGAGTTCACCTCAGTTTTTGACCCATTTGTTCTCCTGTTGTATTCAGCACTACTGAAGATCTGACTTTCCAGATCAATAGAGTTCACCTCAGTTTTTGACCCATTTGTTCTCCTGTTGTATTCAGCACTACTGAAGATCTGACTTTCCAGATCAATAGAGTTCACCTCAGTTTTTGGTTAGGTATATGTTGTTCAATCTAAGGTTTTCTACGTAATTTTTGTGGACTGTTGCTTGTCTTTTCATCTTTTTTATTCTAGGTACGGCATTTATTGTCTGTCTTCTCTTGGCATTTTCTTACTTTTTTCCACATCTCCCCCTGCATTTCCCATAAGACAACCCTCTGAATCAATTACTAGTGTTAACCTAATTAGCTAACAGAAGTAATATATTACTTTTGGAAAACATTAAAACCAACCAGAAATAGTCACTTGAAAGGGGGAATAACCCATGTCCAAAATATAATTTCCAAGTCAAATTCTTCAGGTTACAAGAGCGCAATTATTCGTAATGCATTTTCCATAGGGTACCACTGGTGTTCCGTATTTTTTTTCTCAAAGACTGCACAGACTAGGGAAAAACGGATTGCAGTTCCTGTTACTAGAAATGCCAGTGTTGCATTACAACCAAAAATATATATAGGGTCATGCGGCAGAAATTGACTTAAAATGCAGTTGAAAAGATCGTCTATTTTTTCGCTTAATGAAAAGGCATATTTTAAATGGCTCCGGCGTGCAGAAATGGAGGATATTTTCTATACCGTAAAATGTGAATATGATTTTCTGCAGTTTTAAACCTAATTGGATAAGCTTTGATTAAATGTAATTCCAATCCTGTATCATCCAATCAGAAGTCCGTATAGGATTCTATTCTGAGTACCATCTTGGGGTAAAAACTTGCCGGTAAAATGTAAACAAATAATTGTGCTCTTGTAACCTATCGGTAATGAAAAAATTCTGAAAATTAAGCGCCCGCTAAATGAAGCGCTAGCGTCTATCTAGATAAAATCACGTCTTCAAAACATAATCTGATCACTCTCTGAATTTTGAGAATTAGTTTTGCCCGCCGATCGGGCCAAAATTTGAACTGATTTTTCACCAAATACGGTACTGTTCAAAAGACATGAAGATAAAGTTTATTTACTGGCCTTATTTTCAAAGGTCATCCAGCACTGATCATATTGTCGACAAAACCGTGCTGATATGGAAAAGCTACATCGAATTTTGAAGAATGGCTTTAAATGAAACCATTTTTGAAAAACACGTTTTGAAACAGACTATAGTTTTTCCAAATTTTGAAAATATGAGAATATTACTACTTTGGTAAGAGAAACTATTCTTGGACTACAATATTCAATGCCAAGATTAATTTTTCTACTTTGCAATTTAACTAAATCGTTGGTGTTTGCTTAGGGACCCATTTGGTCAATTTTCACCAAATTAGCTTTTGCTAGAATAATGGAGTCACGATCATTATGGTTAAAACCAAAATGAATCTTCAAATTCAAGATAAACACATGCTTTTCCGCATAAAACAGTAGATATCACAAAACCGTTCTATTCTCTTCATACTTTGTCGACATTCGAGCCCACCTAGATTTAGATATGGAAATCAACACAAATAGGAAACAGACTATAGCTTGAATTCACGTCGATGAAAAGTCCATTTGACCCCATTTCTCGCTGTTTCACATTTTTCCGAGCAAAATGACTATTTTAACATTTTTCAAAGCCTTATTAAAAAATGTCTTTTTCTATAGGTTACAAGAGCGCAATTATTCGTAATGCATTTTCCATAGGGTACCACTGGTGTTCCGTATTTTTTCTCAAGACTGCACAAACTAGGAAAACGGATTGCAGTTCCTGTTACTAGAAATGCCAGTGTTGCATTACAACCAAAAAATATATAGGTTCATGTGGCAGAAATTGACTTAAAATGCAGTTGAAAAGATCGTCTATTTTTTCGCTAATGAAAAGGCATATTTCAAATGGCTCCGACATGCAGAAATGGAGGATATTTTCTATACTTCGTAAAATGTGAATATGATTTTCTGCAATTTTTAAACCTAATTGGATAAGCTTTCGATTAAATGTAATTCCAATCCTGTATCATCCAATCAGAAGCCGTATAGGATTCTATTCTGAGTACCATCTTGGGGTAAAAAACTTGCCGGTAAAATGTAAACAAATAATTGCGCTCTTGTAACCTTCATTCCTGACACTACAAATCTAAGTATTCTATCAACTTATTTTATATTTTGAATACTGGCAGTTTTTATATAAATTTGTCATTAAATGACTCAATCATATCATTAGGGGATTCTAACTTTAGAAATTTTAATATCAAAGGTTTTTGCAGTATATCTATGAGAAACCATTGATAGGTATATCTTTGAAAGAAGACCATTTGTAGACCTTTAACTAATCTTTTGGTTACTTTTTTTTTGTTGGGTTACTGTCTCATTAATGTATACCCCACATCTTCTTTTATTCATAAGCCAGTTGCTTATAATTCTATGTAAATTTCAAAGTGTTTTATAATTGTCAAATCGTCATTCGTTAAACATTGTTAACACAGTGATAAACAAAATAAACACCAATACAATACAATACATTAATGTTACAAGTCAATGCATGCACTTTATTGCACACAGCTGCATTTAATATGCAAATTAAGTCTCTCAGCTTTTGAAATGACTAATTAATCTATATTACCTATATACGATTATGAACAATACCTACATTTTAGAATTTTCTTTAATGTTATCCTGTTATTCTAATGAATGACACAATGTTATGGACTAAACTATTAACAGATTAAAAACTTTGGAACATAAAGAGATTATAGGAGATTTGTCTTTAATTTAGGGCCAAGAAATAACAATTCTTTTTCATTTCCTTTAAAGATTTAATGATTAATGTCTTGTTGTTTTCTGTTCTTATGTTAGATTAACATTTATTTATTAACTTATTTTTGTTTGTTTACAAACATTTTAGTAGTAAAGAGGTATATTTGTAAATCCAACAAAATTTCCTGAACAAACAAATCATTGATTATTGAGTTCAAAACATTTAATAAATAAATTGGTATTTTTGTTACAGATGGTTTCTTTTTATGTTCAATTGTTTATAATTTGTTAAATATGACTTATGTTAACAGGCAAAGAAAGGAAAAATAAATTATATAAGTAAATTTTTTCTTTGGCCTTACACAATCCTTTGTACAAAAGCCTATAATTTCATAAAGTAAATATACAAGTATTATAGCATATAAATATGACATATTAATATTCAATAAAAACATATTTCATTGATAAGATAGGTGTAAACTTTGAGGTGGTCTTGTGTAAATATGTACCCAAGAAAGAAGAACAATATTGAAATTCTTAAAAGGTTAATACAGTGCATAGTCTTGACCCCTAAAGAAACTATCAACATTCTTTTTATGTTTTCTATGAAACACTTGTAAACTTTTTTTTACTAAGTCATTTTACGGAAATTTCTAAATAATTTTGGTGCTACATCTATGTACCAACACTAAAATAACCCAATATTATGAAAGATTGCTGAGCTGAAACACTACATCTTAAAGCCTGACCCCTAAAGAAAAATATCGACATTCAATCCTCTATTCTTTCTTCGAGAAGCTTGTAAACTTTATTCTTCACAGATATAATTGTGAACTATTTCCCCTTTGCTGTTATGATAAGTATTTTCACCTAAAAAACCTAAATGTGTCACAGATGACCACTTATATTCCACTTTTTGTAGTCCTGTCCTTTTTTTTCCTGGATTTTGAAATCTATGACTGCAACTTATCACTGAAGTTGGAATCAGTAAGATGACTGGTGCCACCAGTGGAGCAGGAATTGCTTACTCTTCTGGAGCATCACCCCAATATTTAACAAGTTTGATGTGTTGCATAATCTATAGTTTTCTTTGTAGTGATTTGTGGAATGATGTTTGTTTTTTCATTCGTTTCCTTTTTGGCAATGCATTGTGTTATATGTTTTTATTGGACTTATGGATTTTAATGGCCCTCTTGGTAGCTTCTCCCTCTTTTAAAAAAAAATAGATTTTACTTTACAACATGTCATCATCAACAACTCATTTATTTCTTTTAGAGATTTCATTTAGACAATACAATGGCAATACATCTTCACATAAAGTTCATTATTCAAATTTCTAGTATTCTTAGAAAAAAATCGTTTGCAACAATTCCACTGGAAGTTCTCGATTGATATAATGAATTCTCAATCTTACTTGAACTAAATTGACAAAAGTCTGAAGGCCCATTTAGACAGATCAATGCATTTTTGATGAGAAATCAGGAGTTTTTCTGCAATCTATGACAGCTATCCAATGCTTTATTTACATTCTGACAGCTATTAGTTAAAAATCAATTCTGACCTACAAATCTTATCTCAAGTCAAAAAAAGATATTTGTATCTAAAATGCACCTGCGTTATCCTGGTTTTCAGTTGTCAGTTTACTGTCAATTTCTGAATTTGAATGAAAGGGGGTGGAATATTTTATATTCCAAAAAGCAATTCAGTAACACCCAGATGCAGATCCAAGATTTTGAAAAAGTAGGAGGCAACAACAAGACTACCTTAGTAGGTGGACTTGTAAACAATCTATGCATTAACCATAAATGTAGCTTCATCAGGAGAAAGCCCTTTCCTAAATCTGCCTCTGAATCTTAAATGGGCATTAAAATTGCAGAATTTGGTGATAAAAGTCTATGAAATATTTTGGACATTCCTGATTTTTCTCCATAGGTAGGTAAAGAGCATAAAATTCAAACTGACCTTAACAATTCAGGTCAAGGCCAAGGTTTCAGTAAAATATATCATAGCAATAACATGACTTTCAGGCAGTGACATTGTTGATTTTTCTTAGTAGGTAGGTGAAGGGCACACAATTCAAACTGAACTTTTCTATTTAGGTCAAGGCCAAGGCAAAGATTCCAGTATAATAAATCATAGCAAATACACTGACTTACAGGCAGTGGTTCAATTTCATTACTATGATAGACCTTTCATCAGTTGAGTAACTGAACAAACAAGATGAGATGAAATACAAATATTGGAAATAATTTATAGCTCTTTTAGAGCAAGAAAATAATAAGTTTTATCAATAATATATCTAAACTGATGAATTTATAACTATAACCTACCAATCCTTTTTTTATCCATTACCAAATATTCCAATTTTGTTGTATTTATTATTAAAAAACAAAAATACCAATTTTTCATTCAGCGATAAAATGATTGTAATTCAACATGATTGGAAATGTAGGAGTTATTGCACGCTGTATTACAGCAAGTAACACATTTTATATGGAACTGAAATTTCAATTTTCTTCACGATCATCCATTATCAAAACCAATTACAAGAAATTTGAGAATTCCATAAAAACAAACAACTAAAATTGCTAATAATCTAAGCATACAAAATGAAATTAATGTTGTAACAAACTAATTGTGAAATTTAATCAAATAAATTCTTCTGAATTGTCATGTAATTTTAAAATTCATATTTTCATCAAAATTATAACTGAAACAAATGTTACATCAGAATAGTTTTGAAATTTAATCAAATAATAACTTGTGTTTCATCAAAATTTTAACATACATAAAGTGTGATGAAATACCCAATTTCATATTCTGTTCATTGATATCAAAACATGGAACCTTCTTATCCATCATAATTAACAAAAACACGCTTTTGGCTCATCCAGAAGACAAAACAATTGAAACCTTATCCATCATCATTGAAATAAATCAATTTTGCTGCTCTCAGAAGAAAACACATTTTTGGACATTAACCAAAAATACGTTCCCAGTAGGTTTGTCAAAAATTCAAAATATTTATTGTCAAACAGGAAGTGACTGCAAACCTGATCTGAAAATTAGTCGTTTCAGAATCTAAAGGATTTGGGGTAATTTCATAATATTCGTACCCTAAAATGAATATTCCATCACATCATTGGTTAAATTCCAATTGTTTGGAACGCTGTCAGGCAATCACAATGTTTGGTGTACGCTTTTGAAAATATTACCCAGAATTCATTAGATTCTGAAAGAGCAAATGCTTACAGGATACAAATCAACATTATGAAGTTCCTGAACAAATATCAAATCATTCCCTAATTACAGAAGCTGGGTAAGTTTTAACTAAATTAAAAGATGGATGGAATAACAGACTGATGGATAAAGTCATGGCAGTATGCCAGTCACTGTGTGTGTGGGGTTATAACACTGCAATTATTTTTTAGCAATCCACTCCTTTTGATTTTGATCCCAATTTCAGTAAAATTGCCTATCAACTTCTAGTAAAATAAGAAATACTATGTATTTATTGTACCTTCCTGTACTTAACTATAGGGCTGTACAAACCTTGAATTTCAAATATGAAGAACAAATATAGTACTGTGAATATGGTACTTAGACAGTACAATAATTAATTAAATACTTATTAAGGTACATTTTCAGTACTGTAAAGTTACAGTACTAAGGGACGACATCAAAAGTTCAATGTAGGATAAAAAACTTAATTCACATAGTTTTTTCACTGACCCAAACACCCCCCTCTTAACTTAATTTGGGAAAAATTGATTGACCAATATGGATATATGTAAAATCGATTTTGGATAAACAAAACTTGCAGCAATTTTAACCCCCACCCCAAACTATTTGATTTAAGTTTTTTATCCTACATTGATCTTTTGATGTCGTCCCTAAATAAGTACATGTGCAAAACTCAACAATTTTTAGACACTCATCAGCAGTTTGAATGTCTCCTTGGTATCTTATGGCTCTTTTTTCCTCAGTTTATAAAGACTTTGAAAAGATTGAGTATTTAGTAACATGCAAAAGTGACTAAAGAAAAGGCCCATTTGTCAACTAAATGACAAGTACGTATGAAATAAAAACTTTCATCCTTTCATTGGAAAATCTTTGTAAAAGTTGGCATGCTGATATGCAAACTATTTACTGTAAACCTTACTTTTCACAAAAATGTTTGACAGAACTTTAGTTTCATTCTAGGTATTATTATATTTGTTTAAAGAAATCTGTTTTTCTACATCTACTTATAAAAGTGGGCCACACATGGTCAGTTTTGACTTAAATTGAGATTAAGGATATTTTCATTAATCTGTTTAAATCTGCTTAATTATGGCAATTAAAAACATGAAATCTGTTTAAAAAAATTGTTTTTACAATTTGAAAATACAACTTAATCAACACCATAAGTTAGCCATTAGGTCCGAGGACACAGTTATCGTCCTTAGATTTTCGTTGTCTACAAATATAGTCCCTAGTGTGGACAGTGTATAACTTGCAAATTTTGTTCATACACTTTCCAAATTTATTTCTTAATATTTTATGCATGAAATATTAAGTAAAGGGATGAAATTACATGTTTAAAAATTTGGGTGCTGAATCTTTATGTTAAGTTGTGATTTGGTCCAGTTCGAAAAGGTCAAAAACTAGTATGTCTGAAGCTGTCAAACTGAATTTTAGACCCCTTAACACAGAATTGTCAATATTTTGAGTTAGAGCTGGTAGACTTTTCTATAATTTTGATATTATTTGTCCCAATAGTAGTACACTACACTGTAAAAATCTTTTGAGATAGAGCAGGTGCGATTTTTTAATTTGAATTTATTGTCTAAAAGAAATGCACTCTGAAATAACTGTGTTCTCGGCCTAAGAGATGAATTCAGGAAATGTAGATTCTGTACTTTGGCAACTTCCTGAATGGTTTGCTGGTTTCAATTTGTCAAACTCAATAAAAGTAAAGGATTTAAATCTTTATTTGAAAGAAATTCTGTTAAAATTTCCCATTTTGGCATTATACTGCTAAAATAAGCATTTTATAGCACTTTCCATTTTATGCCTAAGAGGCATGCTGACTTCCTATCTGACAGCTTTTATGCTTTGATATTTGTGTTTCTATGATTAATTTAAATTTTATTAACCATTTGTGGACTCTGAATGTAGAGAAAAGTAGATTATCACAGAAAAAATGTGCAAAATGTGTTGTAATTAGGAACTGGTCGAACGGCCTGTTTGATGTATGTGAAATGTGAAGAGCTTTGTACATTAAATTTGTAGTCCATCATTAATATTTAACTAAATCTGTAAAAAAGCACTTGACAATGATCTGTGCACCTTATCCATTTCATATACTACCTTTATTTTCTTCTGTAGGATAGCATGTGGTTCAAATATATGCCAGTTAAGACCAAAACTACATGCAAGTTTTCCATTGAAAAGTGAAAAACTGTGATATGACCATACTGTCTGCCAAAAAAATTGAATGCAAGAGTCCTTTTGCAATTAGACTTCTTGTATCATGACATCTAAGCATAGAAATGAGCAAAAAGTAACAAATTTCCATTTCTTATAGCTTCTGTATGCATTTTTATATGTAAATATGTGCTACGGCCTAAATTGACTCTAAATAATGTTCAGTCTTGCATGACCTAAGACCATTTTATACTCATGTGGTATGCTTTTTGTAACTTTTCTTTCCATTTAAAGTACATTTAATATATATGGAAGACTAATTTATAGTAAAAAAACTTCAAAAACTTCAAATTGGTTGGAAAAATGCATGTTTATATAAGGCTCCCTTAATTAGAAAATCTCAATTTTCAGCCACAGGCTCATATAAATTTGACTTTTGAATAATTGTAATAAATCTGATAAATCAAATGAGTGTTCAGTTGCTTTAATTACCTAATATATTATATCTAAGAGCATTTAAAAGCAAATTTTGCAATATTCAAATTTTAAAGCCCAAATCTTGATAGTTGAAATTATTTGATTTAAACGTTAAAATTAAACATCCAAATTTCAATACTAAAGTAGCCATAGTTTCTATGATATATATGCTATGGCCATGAAACTTGGCCAACTATCTTATAATTCCCTAAGCATAGGTCATGCAAAGTTTTATTAGAATCGGTCAAGTCTTTCTATACTATTAGGTCCGAGGACACAGTTATCGTCCTTAGATTTTCGTTGTCTACAAATATAGTCCCTAGTGTGGACAGTGTATAACTTGCAAATTTTGTTCATACACTTTCCAAATTTATTTCTTAATATTTTATGCATGAAATATTAAGTAAAGGGATGAAATTACATGTTTAAAAATTTGGGTGCTGAATCTTTATGTTAAGTTGTGATTTGGTCCAGTTCGAAAAGGTCAAAACTAGTATGTCTGAAGCTGTCAAACTGAATTTTAGACCCCTTAACACAGAATTGTCAATATTTTGAGTTAGAGCTGGTAGACTTTTCTATAATTTTGATATTATTTGTCCCAATAGAAGTACACTACACTGTAAAATCTTTTGAGATAGAGCAGGTGCGATTTTTTAATTTGAATTTATTGTCTAAAAGAAATGCACTCTGAAATAACTGTGTTCTCGGGCCATTAGGCCATACAAAATTAGTTTCCGGTCTCAAAAAATTTCTAAAATTTCAAAAATATTCTTTCCAAATTAATTACCCCCTATTTTTCAATAATACATTATTAAAAAGAATGCACTCTAAAATAAAAGTTCTTTTAAAATTAAAAGTACAAAAAAATCAATATCCAAATTGAATTTTTTTTCTCTTTCACATAAAATCAAAGTACAAAAAAAAAATCAAATTAGCAAGACCTAATCGTATTCATCACAGTTTATAGGAATGGAAATAAATCATTTACTTCTATTTCTGGGCAGACATGCCAATTTCAATTTCAAAACTTAAAAAAGGAACTGAAATTGATTATAGGGCATAAAAGTACAAATTTTGATCTATGTCTCAATTCAAATCAAAAGCTTTATTTAAAGTCGGCATGTCACGAAACAATAAAATAAGCTATTTCTATTCATTATACAAACTAAGTAACCTCAAAATCTAAGGAAATCTTGTTACTATTTTAAATGTATTCAATTTGTGGTAAATTTATTATATTATATAATTTGCACTTTCTTTTCAGGAGAAATTAATAAATCAGCCCATTAACCAATATAAGCAGAACATCAAACAGTTTGGCAAAATTAAGTCATAACTGATTAACCACTACAAATAGTAGGAAGGTAATAATGGTGGGGCTTGTAGGTTTGACTGCAGTATTCATTTTCCATAAAAAATTAAAAAAAATTTTTTTTTTTCTTTTTCTTTCCATAATTTCATTTGAAGCTAATTTCATCATAAATCATTTTTATCTGTTAATGTTTGATTTCCTTCCTAAACATATCTACTGTCTTTACATCTCATCAGATATAATTATTGATGGTTGCAATTTTGAAAGCTATATAGCTGAAATAATCAAATAAGTTTTGGTCAGTTATTAAATTCTCTGAATTATAGGTATAAAAGACGTGTGGGTGTATGGCATTGCAAGAACACAATTAAACCTTAGAAAACAGTCAATCTAGAGGTCATCATACAGTCTTCGACATAGACAAATTGTCCAAATAATAAATATAATTATTTTGAAATTCTTCCCACGTTTGCCTTCAAGATTCAAAATATCTCTTTCATAGACAATTCCTAAGAATATATTAATTATGGTTAAAAAAATTAAAATTTTGAAATCTGAAATCAACTAGGTAGTTCCAAAACTTCAAAACAAAATTTGAAAGATTTCATTAAATTTACACATTAAATTGCGTTGATGAAGCATCAGGATTTTATAAAAACTTCTAAGAAACTTTCCAGAGAATTATTTATCCCCCTTTAATAGCTACAAGTTTTATAATAACTTTCTGGTAGTAAGACCTTACAGCCTGACTGGGAATTGGGTAGGCAAATACTCACATTAATGTGTGCCCATTCTCTGTACTTAATATCCTCCTTTACACCATAACTCATGGTGGTGCTCCTAAGAAAGGAGGCTTATACAGAGCATACATACATCAAGTGACATAACTCACCTAAAGGATCAGCAGTTTGCTTGCTGGCAGGTTTCTCTGACAAACTTTTCTGAGGGTCCACAAATATTCTGTAGTAACCTTCCACCATTGTGACAAAGTTCTGAGTGTCTTGCTTCAACAGTCCTATATTCAATGTCTGTCAAAGATATTTCATAACAATTTTCAAATTTTTAAATAAATAAACACAATTTAATAAGGCAATTACTATGATTCAAATAAAATGCTCCGCAGGGCGCAGCTTGATACGACCGCAGAGGTCGAACCCTGAACAGTTGGGGCAAGTATGGACACAACATTCAAGCTTGATACAGCTCTGAATTTGGATTGTGATTAAATATTTGACACAGCATAGGTTTCTGACACAGAATGAATGTAATCTAAGAACTTAATTTTTTCAGCATAGGTTTCTGACACAGAATGAATGTAGTCTAAGAACTTAATTTTTTAATTTACCTATTATGGTCCAATATCCAAAATCTAAATACATGGTTAGATTCAGCATATCAAAGAACCCCAAGAGTTCAATTTTGATGAAATCAAACAAAGTTTAATTTGGGACCCTTTTAACCTCAATGTGGACAAAGTTGATAACAAGGCCCAAAATCAAAAATCTAAATACATGGTTAGATTCAGCATATCAAAGGACCCCATATATTCAATTTTTGTTGCAATCAAATAAAGTCTAATTTTGGACCCTGATTTGGACCAACTTGAAAACTGGGCCCATAATCAAAAATCTAAATAAATGTTTAGATTCAGCATATCAAAGAACCCTAAGAATTCAATTTTTGTTAAAATCAAACTAAGTTTAATTTTGGACCCTTTGCACCTTAATGTAGACCAATTTGAAAACGGGACCAAAAATTAAGAATCTAAATACATGGTTAGATTCAGCATATCAAAGAACCCCATATATTCAATTTTTGTTGAAATCAAACAAAGTTTAATTTTGGACCCGATTTGGACCAACTTGAAAACTGGGCCCATAATCAAAAATCTAAATACTTGTTTAGATTCAGCATATCAAAGAACCCTAAGAATTCAATTTTGTTAAAATCAAACTAAGTTTAATTTTGGACCCTTTGGACCTTAATGTAGACCAATTTGAAAACGGGACCAAAAATTAAGAATCTAAATACACGGTTAGATTCAGCATATCAAAGAACCCCATATATTCAATTTATGTTGAAATCAAACAAAGTTTAATTTTGGACTCCGATTTTGACCAACTTGAAAACTGGGCCCATAATCAAAAATCTAAATACATGTTTAGATTCAGCATATCAAAGAACCCTAAGAATTCAATTTTTGTTAAAATCAAACTAAGTTTAATTTTGGACCCTTTGGACCTTAATGTAGACCAATTTGAAAACAGGACCAAAAATTAAGAATCTAAATACACGGTTAGATTCAGCATATCAAAGAACCCCATATATTCAATTTTGTTGAAATCAAACAAAGTTTAATTTTGGACCCGATTTGGACCAACTTGAAAACTGGGCCCATAATCAAAATCTAAATACATGTTTAGATTCAGCATATCAAAGAACCCTAAGAATTCAATTTTGTTAAAATCAAACTAAGTTTAATTTTGGACCCTTTGGACCTTAATGTAGACCAATTTGAAAACGGGACCAAAAATTAAGAATCTAAATATACGGTTAGATTCGGCATATCAAAGAACCCCAATAATTCAATTTTTGATGAAATCAAACAAAGTTTAATTTTGGACCCTTTGGACCTCAATGTAAATTATTATATAATAAGTATTGTGCAATAGCAAGAAATTTTCAATTGCACAATATTGCGCAATAGCAAGAAATCTTCAATTGCACAGTATTGCGCAATAGCAAGAAATATCCAATAGCACAGTATTGCACAATAGCAAGATATTGTCAATTGTACAGTATTGCACAATAGCAAGAAATATTCAGTTGCACAGTATTGCGCAATTGCAAGAAATATTCAATTGCACAGTATTGTGCAAAAGATACTTTGTATAAATTGCTTATTTCTTGACCAATTTCAATTTAAAAACGGGGCCCAAAATCCAAAAACTTAATACACGGTTAGATTCAGCATATTAAAGAACCCCAAGAATTCAAGAATAAAACCCCATTGAAATTGGTCAAGAAATAAGCAATTTATACAAAGTATCTTCTTTTGCACAATACTGTGCAATTGAATATTTCTTGCAATTGCGCAATACTGTGCAACTGAATATTTCTTGCTATTGTGCAATACTGTACAATTGACAATATCTTGCTATTGTGCAATACTGTGCTATTGGATATTTCTTGCTATTGCACAATACTGTGCAATTGAAGATTTCTTGCTATTGCGCAATACTGTGCAATTGAAATTAATAATTTACACATCCTGTTTGGTGAGTATCTCCTGCCATATCATTATTATTTGCTTTTAAATATAAATCAGAAATAACCAACTTAAAATGGAAAACTTTAAAGAAAAAAAAAATGAAAAAAAAAAATCCCTCCCCCCCAATTTTTTGAACCCCTTATGATTCATCACCCCAAACTCAATCCCAGCCTTCCTTTGAGGTATGGTACCTTGCAGTACAATTTCAGAGATCCATACACTTGAACACAAGTTATTGTCTGGAAACTAGAAAAATGCTTATTTTGGCCCCTAATTCCTAAACGTTTAGGGCAATTACCCCAAACTCAATTCCAGCTTTCCTTTGTGATATGGAGCCTTGTAGTACAATTTCAGAAAGATCCATACACTTACACACAAGTTATTGTCCTGAAACTAGAGAAATGCTTGTTTTTGCCCTTTTTGGCCCCGAATTCCTAAAATTTTGAGGCAATTACCCCAAAATCAATCCCAGCATTCCTTTGTGATATGGAACCTTGTGGTACAATGTCAGAGATCCATACACTTACACACAAGTTATTGTCTGGAAGTTACAAAATGCTTATTTTGGCCCTAATTCCTTAACTGTTGGTACCATAACCCCAAAATCAATCCCAACCTTCCTTTTGTGGTATTGAACCTTATGGTAAAATTTCCTAGAGATCCATTCACTTAAACTAAAGTTAGAGTGCGAAAACCAATGTGTCTTCGGATGACGCCGACGACGCCAACGTCATACCAATATACGACCACAAAATTTTTTGCGGTCGTATAAAAATCATTTAAGCAACTAAAAATATGTGGGCAGAGAGTTTTTAATATTTTTGTCATAAGATTTAAATATCTAATTATTTTTTTGTTTCCTCATTTTTTCTGTGATCACCTTTCTCCCAACCTTCCTCTCTTTCATCCAACCCTTTTCTCCACATTTCCTCTCTTTTCACTAGGTCCTTCAATCCTTTCTGCCTCCTTTTTCCCTATCACATACCCCTTTAATCCTTTCTGCCACCTTTTTCCCTTATCACATACCCCTTTAATCCTTTCTGCCACCTTTTTTCCCTTATCACATACCCCTTTAATCCTTTCTGCCACCATTTTTCCCTTATCATATACCCCTTTAATCCTTTCTCTCTTCACCCTGTCCTCCCCCTCAGATTTATCAATAAAAAATCTTTCAAAAATCACAAATAAATATAGATCCGTATATATGGTAATAAATTTTTGTCATTCTGAAAAGTAAAACCTTTGAAAGTTTATTCTATCAAATTAGAGCTGAACTTTGTTTTAAACTTATCACCTAATCCTGTGTTATCAACACTTTGACACTAAACTGACAGCATGCATTTCTTCAGAAACCAGATATTGTATGGCAAGATAGAAACATATATATATACTGTGGATTCATATGTTTTCATGGATACCAATTTTAGGGATAGAGGAAAAAATAGTATTTTTGTAGATATTTGATTTCGTGGTTTTGCAAAAGTTTGCTTACCATCCTATAGAAAATTTATATTACTTAAAACATTTAAATCCATGGTTTCCCTATACTCACAGAATACTTTTAGAATTTTGACAAGTTTCAATTTACACATTTTGAAATGATCTCAATATAGTTCTTACCTGTTGTTCATCTCCACTCAGAGAAATTTCCACTTTTTGCATATTTTCTTTCTCCTTAGCTACTTTCATTTTCTTCAATTTCTCAAAATCAGCCAACAAAGAAAGCTACAATACAATAAAATATTTACTCTGCCATTCCAAGGATGACATATTTTTATGAAAACTGAACAATAGGTGCTGTATGCCATTTTTAATTGAGTTGATTTTGTAGAGTTAATCCTCAATTAATTACATGACACAATCACAATTGTCATTTAATAGTGGGAACTCTTCATTTTGATTTTAATTAAGATAAGTTTAGATGAATATCTATTTTAATCTAACAGATAACTGTTTCATTAAAAATTGCATAATTTTTAGATTAAACAATTTGAGGAAAAACAAAAAAGTTTTTTCCAAAATAAATAAAATTAACTGATTATTTTTGGTAGACAATTATTATGCAAACGTCAAATACTGATTATTAAATTGCATAATATTTTCAAGGAGTATGATACAATATAATTTTTCAGCTCACTCTAAAAATCAGAGATTGTGTCATCTCTAACTGCATAGACATCAATGAAGAATACCACTATATTATGTATTGTAGCTACTTCAAGAATGTAAAATAAAACTGCTTCCCCAATTTTGTCATAAAAATGAAAATACTTATTTTCTTTTCTCCTGGTTAGAAAATTTAGTTTTATTATGTACATAATGTACATATGATTTATTGAAACAAATGTTTATATAATTTATATGTAAACATATGTTCCTATTATATTTTTTATGAGAATAAATTATTCATTCTTTAATTCATAGAATAATTTCTAGTGTTTGATTAAGTAATGTTTTAATTACAAAAGGTAATTACTTAAATACTCTTCAGTAATTTACAGCGGTCAATGTATATAAACGCTATGCTGACCTTTATTGTACACTTACACTGTAATTTTTTATGTTGGTGATTAGACTTATCCCAGATTTTGGTCCTACAAGTACCATAGCTTCTGTCTTCTTATCCTGAAATACACCAACATCAAATCAAATCTTCAAATATTTATTACATATCCTTATAAAGGATGAAAAAAGATGTTGTTCGTCTGAAGCTCAACCTGTAGTCCTCAATAATAGAAAATTTAAGCTTATATAATATCATTTAGAATTAAAATATTTCTAGCATAGTTTTTTGAATAATTTCATGCAAATTCATGTTTTTGTAGATGTTTGTTACATTCTGAACACGTTCAATAGCCAAAACTGTTATTCACAACAAGTAATTTGTTTTCTGTTTAGCTCAAATAACCCAAAATAGTCTAAGATGATTGTAATTTGAGCCTCTAAAAATACTTCAAGAAAGAAAGTTTAATTGGTTTTTCTTTTTAGGAAATTCAGTACTTTTCAAACAAATTACTAGTCAATTTTCGGATTAAACATTCAAGTTTCCGTTCAATCAAATATAGCCAGTAAAATATCAGTAGCAAATATTTATAATGCCGGTCTCTCATATTCATTTTGACAATAAAACTTTGAGACACCTACCAGCAGAGTGACCATAAACACACGACTACCAAATGTTTTCTGTTCACTGACGATTTTCATGTAATGTAGTTTGGCTTGCAGTGCAGTTAAATGCTTCTGTCCTGGTGCTGTAAGATTCTGGTTCATCTTCAACTGCTGAGTCAGCAATTTTCTTAAATCTTTCCCCTTCATCGTTGATCTCTCATAAACAGGTACAAATTTTTCTAATCCACATTCTTTCCTGAAATATAAGGAAAATTTTTTAATGAAAATATACAACTGAACATATGATCTGTGTCAGATAGATATTGACCTTATGCAAGTGAACATATACCTGAACATGTACAAGACTTTGATTGATTTTGGAACATTCAGATAAAAAAAAAGATGACTGTTGGTCTGTTTTATGGGATTCTTATAACAACTCAATTTTCAAACAGTTACAGACTTTGCATAGGGATTTTTTCAACCCGAAATAGGTTAACAGATGAATTGATATTCATTTGCATAAGGTTTATTCTATCCGACACAGCTCATATATTAGAAGTATATGAATAACATTTTTGAAGTTTGAACCCCTCCCTCCAAGTCACAAAATTTATTAAAATCCTCTTATATAATTCAACTACAGATTCTTATAAACTACTAAGATTTCTATGACTTAAAATTTAAATTTTTGAGTGTTGTAATTTTGATAGCTGTATATCACTGACATATTATAAATCATGTTTTCACAGTACCAAACATATGTTTTTAGTAGTAAAAAAAACAGCTGACATTTGTAGGTATTTGAATACAAAACAACATGTTTTCCTGAATTTCATTTTGTTATTCAAGAGTACTTTAGTCTCAGCTAATTTAAAACACTGAAATTTGGAAAAAGCATCTGTGTTTGCGTGATAAGTGCAAAGACGATAATAAACAATAGCATCAAAACTGCACACATTATTCCCAAATGAATATTTAATTGTTTTAAAAGTACAACGTTACTCCGCTCAAATAAATCACTACATTTATTGCACTTTTATTTATGCCAATTCATTTACTCTAACCCTGTTTTAATTACTAACACTTTCCTTCGTCCACATTTCACTAATTCAATTTATGGCAATGATATCATTTAAAGCATTTTTTTATTCCAACAATGCACTTTGTGTGACATAACATCGGTAATAAACATACATGGTCCTCATACTACTTTGTTAATTTGTTTGGATTGGAAGCTAGTTAATGTTTTGGTTGGAGTGTTCCTGATGAAGGTAAATCCAGAAAAGCCCTTGAAATGGACAAAATTTTTAAGGTGGTACCAAACACCTTGACTTAAATTAATTTGGCTCGTTTAATTTTCATAAAATTTTGACAATATTTACTATGACCCTTTCACAAAAATATAAAAAAATTTCAAAAATCTTGAACCACACACTTTATCTGAAAAATTTCATTGGATATATAGCAGTTTGACAAACACTAATTTTGATCATTGAGAAGCTTAATATTTCCTTAACAATAGAACATGATTAAAACGTTCAGCTGATTTTTACAGAGTTATCTCCCTGAAGTGTCATGTACCACCTTAAGTGGTTTTCTTTCTCTCTCATTTACTAACACTGGATGAATACCAATGCTGATGGACTGTTAGTCCCCAAGGGTATCATCAGCTCAGTAGTCAGCGCTTTGGAACATTTAACAATAATTCTCTGTCCCAAGGTTCCAACTCCCTAAGGCAAGGTTCACCTCACATGAAATTGGTTATTCTGTTTAGGTCCTTTAGCCAGTGGCGGATCCAGAGGGGGGTTCCGGGGGTTGGAACCCACCTTTTTTTATGACGATCAATGAATGGGGACATATAGTTGGAACCCCCCCTTTATCCTGGGTTGGGAACCCCCCTTTTAAAAATGGCTGGATCTGCCCCTGCTTTAGCTCATAATGTTCCTATGTATTTACACTCTCTTGGCTTTCAAATATTAGGGTTTGAGCATTCTAGAAAGACAGAAAGGCTCTTCGGATGCACAAAACTTATAAAGTGCTAATTTCATTTCATTATATGCAACGGTAAACATGTTTCAATCTAAACAAGTTTTTATGATATAAAAGCCTATCACTTACTCAATCGCTTTCAGATTGATTTTTCCAGATGCATTGCTTGACATGGCATGTTGTTGGATTTGTAAAGCTGCCAGTTTTAAAATGGTATCACCCTTCAGATCAGGGAATCTGTCGTTCACAACATCATTGCAACACTGAAAAAAAGGAAAATCATGATTAAATCCAAAATATTTGTCTTTTATATATATTTTTATTTGGTTAATTCACATCTAAAGTTTGGTAGTTATAAGGGTCTAGATGGGGTTTTCAGAATAGAGAATAATGGTGCAAAAAGTGCAGAATAAAATGCTAAACATGCACATAAAGAAAATACAAATATAGGTAAAAAAAATAAAGAAATGATTGATTGATTGGTGTTTAATGCAACTTTCAACACTATTGTGCTATTTCGTGGCGGTCAGTTTTTATAGATGGAGGAAGCCGGAGAACCACACCCTTCGGTAGTAAAACTGACAATCCTAGTCAATTAAGATTGGAGTTGAGTGCATCTGCCCGTGCGGGATTCCAACTCACAACCTCAGTGTTGACTGGCTAAAGATACAGTAGTTCGACTACTTAGACCACTCGGCCACCCTATAAAGACATGAGAATAATGGGATACTGAAAAATAAAGAATAGTGACTATGGGTCAAAATAGATAAAAGAATAGAGAAAAATGGTCTTAAAACTTAAAAAAATAAAGAAATGAAGAACAACCCCCCTCAGTTGTACCCATTTTTTAGTTATATATTTTCACGTCTATCCATGACAGATAGAAAGTACAACCTGGTGAAATTACACTTTATAAGATTGCTTTTTGTTGGTTTTAAGAAACAGCATGAAATAAGTCCTTGAAATTTGTTGATAAACTTAATTCTTTTTGAAAAATCTCATTTAACTAAATTACCAATACATATTTCCATTGTTTTAAAATATTTTCCATTATAAAAACCAATAATATTCTTCAAGTTTGAAACGGCATGAATTTTATTTTCCCCTGTTTAATTTCATTTTTAGATTGAATGTGTCAGGTTGTCATAGTTTTAGATAACTCCAAAAAAAAAACAGCCTTCAAAACTTAATTTTTGAAATTAAATAACAAAAATAAATTTTTGCACTGTGAACAAATGCATATTAAAAGTCAATGGCCTTAGACAAATCCATTTTCTTCTCAATCAATTTACTTATTGTTTAAATTTGCATAACACATCGCTTTCTGAAATTGTCAGCTTTGACATGCCAAGTTGTAAATAACTATCTGAATTGTCTAAAACTGCTTTAAATCAAAATTTTTTGTTAAAATTCCAGTAAAATTTTGCATTTAAATCTGATTCTAAATTAGTTGCTTTACATTTCTGTCTACACATAGTTTTATTTCTGAATGATTTGCATCAGTTTGTAGTTCTTGTTAATATAATGATTTTATTATCATGATACAATTTCATCTTTTAGGAATTTTTTTGTTAACACTACTTGCAAAAATATTCCTTAAAAGAACTTATCTTCTTAAAATTGACAAAATTTTCCACTTCTACATATTTTTTTCTCTCATTAACATCCTTTGTTCAAATGATTCATGACAACTCCCAACATCTAAACAGTCTTATAGTGCAGTTCTCAGTCTGTTTTTTTTCTGCTTTGCATGAGGTCAGGGAGTTGGCTGTTTTAATGCAGAACTTGAGTTGTATATGTCCGAATAAGAAATTTTATAATTCCTAACTCATATGTCCTAATACTATAGCCTAAATCAGTTACAACCTTGTCAGACCTGAAAACCAAGACAAGTAACTTACCTGAAGATAGAAGTACTCAAAAGCTACAGGGTCTTCCTTCAGCAGGTCATAGGGGTCACGAGGGACAAACATTACACGGAATAGGCAACGAAAATGGCGAGCACCAGGTTTAGATGCAATCTAAAATATAAAATTTTGGATCATTTCATTATTCAAACAATTATTTTTTTGGTTGTTTTTTTTCATTTTGTTTTGTAATGGGTCAATAGTATTCGTGAGATCATTTCCCTGTCATTTCTGGCATCACTGTATTATATTTTTATGTTTGCAGACAACAATCATTTATTTTTTACTGTCACAAATTGAGTTTTCAAACAACACAATAGAGTAATTGGGGAGGGTGTACAAGGATGGTAGTGAAATCTTTAGATTGCAGACATCAATTGTTTATTAACTATTCAAAATTGAGTTTTCCAACAACACATTAGAGTAATTAGGGAGGGTGAACAGTTATGATAGTGAAATCTTTAGATTTGCAGACATCAATCAATTATTTTACTGTCACAAAGTGAGTTTTCTGACAACACATTAGAATAATTGGGGAGGGTTAACATTGTATGGTAGTGAAATCTATAAATAACTTACCTCAGCTAAAGTTTCATGTTCTTGTAGCAGTGTTACACGATTTGGCATATGACTTTTAATGTTTAATAGCACCAAGTTAAAATGTTGGATTTTCTTTATACTCAGCTTTTCTTGTAACGAATATACCACATCCTGGAATAGAACAGGGAGACAATTAGGTACAAGTTGAATAATATATAACAAAAAGCTTGTTTAAGATTAGCAGTCACCATTGCAAAGAAATCACATTTTTTGTCCATACTGTATAAAAATAAGAAGATGTGGTATGATTGCCAATGAGACAACTTTCCACCAGAGACCAAATGACGTAAAAGTTAGTGACTTTTGCTCTTGGTATTCTTCCAAATGTTTTCACATATTGAGGAACATCCTATTATATTACCTATTTACACTTTTTTATGTTGAGAAAACCTACTAGATTTCAAGTTTAACATGCTTAATGTGACATCCATTTTCACTGAACTAGTACCCATTTTTGTTTAGGGGCCAGCTGAAGCCCGCCTCCGGGTGTGGGATTTTCTCGCTGTGTTGAAGACCCATTGGTGGCCTTGGGCTGTTTTCTGCTCTTTGGTCGGGTTGTTGTCTCTTTGACACATTCCCCATTTCCATTCTCAATTTTATTAAACGCCATTGCATAGAAATTTAATTGTTTTCAAAAACTACACCTGTCTACACTGGTCATTCACCTGTCTAAAATGAACAAAACCTTTTGTATCATAAAGAAAATTGTATTTTAAAATTGCATTCATAAATTAGGAGTCCTTACTTTAACTTGTGGCTCATTTTATCATTTTAACGCTATATTTTACAATTTGGTATAGACCCATCCAAAATTCCTTACATATAAATTTTCTAATATTGCTGACAAAAGCAAATATCTTTTCTAACAAAATAATATATTCACTATTCATCGATCGCAGAAGAACCTCAGCTGAGTAACATAACTTTTAACCTTTAACCTTATAAAGGTTTACACGAGAGGAAACAATCCATCTCAGAACGGAAAGATTAATATGTGTAAGCATAAAACTATTGAATATCTTCAATCTATACTGACAGTCCATACTCTTTCCTGACCATGTTTTTCTTCCGAAAAACTCATCAAGATATAAAAGTATGAGAATAAATTTAATCTACATGATGATAACAAACCTAGAAGAGTACAAAATGTCATTCAACATCAATCAAGCCCTCTTTTGTATATATGATTTCCCATCGTCAATTTCCATGAAAGATTGATATCATTATAAGACGTTCATTCCATCACGACTATGAAAGTTGATTGTGTAATCAAGCATATATAAATTATGATCATTTGTTGCCTGTTACGGCCTTCGGAAATATCTATCAAATTATTAAGTAAAATCATCAAAATATGGATGGAAAGAAATGTCAGATTCATTAATATAATTCATCCTTTCAAGCAGATTAAAATAATGGAAGCTGAGTTCTTTAATACAAAGAGGGAGTATCATTCAAAACCATACTTTCTTCTATGGAAAAGAAGCTAAATTACTGATTATAATGTCTACCATAGACTAGAATACAAAAAGTGATGATCACAAACTCATACCTTAGCTATCATCCCTTCCTCATATTTATGACAAAGTCCATGTTTGCTATGCAGACCCAAAATCATTTAAATAAATCAAAATTATAGCAGCATCATGTGGGCATAAGCAGAGTTGCAATCTCATCAGAGATTTTTTTTTTTTTTTTGATAATGACTGTAAAGTCAGCTGAGACTATGTGTTATATAATGAAAAACAAGAATGTGTCCATAGTACATGGATGCCCCACTCGCACTATCATTTTCTATGTTCAGTGGACTGTGAAATTGGGGTCAAAACTCTAATTTGGCATTAAAATTACAAAGATCATATCATAGGAAACATGTGTACTAAGTTTCAAGTTGATTGGACTTCAACTTCATCAAAAACTACCTTGACCAAAAACTTTAACCTGAAGCGGGACAGACGGACGACGGACGGAGGAACAAACGAACGGATGCACAGACCGAATTACATAATGCCCCTAGGTGGGGCATAAAAAAAAAATTTGCTGACCTGAACCTTTGACCATGTAACATAAAAATCCAGGGTCTATTCCACCTGAAGTCAAATTGTCCATCAGCAATTTGTCTGATTTAATTTATAGCTCAAAAAGTAGTGTCTAGTAACAAAACATTTCCAAAATTAAAACTTTTTTTAAAAGGCCCCAGAAATCTAGTAGGGTCTTGTTCTTTGCAAGCAAATTTGGGTACAAGTTAATCTCAAATAAAGTCACCTAAAAACCTGTGACCTTGAAAACAAGACAGTTTTGTTTAACCTTAGCAGTATTTGATTCTCATGTCTTATCTATTTTTTTAATACATTTCGATAGAATTCAAGTTAAACAGAAATCACAAGAAAAACAAGTTAACACATGAATGGTTTCTGCTGTGATAAGAAAATCTGATTTCTCAACTGGTATAATATACATGGTCAATTCAATAAAGGAGGAAAGTGTAGGGAAGCATGAACAAGTGAGCAAATGTCTTAACAATAACAACAAGCCAAATGCACTGATAAACAGAATTCTAGCCATGTTAAATCTGAGAACGGTAATAAGTTGAGTAGATATTCTTTACGACTTGTGTTTGCAGAAACAGACAGACAAAAAGAAATTTTAATAAATGAGCTTTACATAATAACAGCATCCGTTTATGTCAACACAGATTCCAACAGCCAGACATTGGACAGTGGTAATATGTCAGAAGGTAATTCAATATTATAGTTCTCGATGACATCCATCACTTACAAGGGATTATCAGATTTGTTCAACATTTAAACAATTTTCAATTCTGACTATCATAGCCTTCAGAACATCTATTTTCATGATATTTAATCATTGATGCGAGACGTAAACTCAATTTTCTGTCGACAGTAAATAAAAGACTAACGGAATTACTGGATACAATACTCAATTAGGACACTCAGTAACAGAATTTCACTGTTATGACGTTTATTACTCCACATTTTTGGCTAAATTGCAGAAGAGACGTAAAAAACAGCCTAATTTCCTTGGATGATAGCATAACAAATATCTTTACAATCACAACAAACAAAAAGCACTGGCAAACAGAATTCTAGATATGTTAAGTCTGAGAACAATAATAAGAGGAGTAGATATTCTATACGACTTGTTTGCGGAAACAGACAGACAAGAAATTCTAATAAATAGCAATACAAACAGCATCCGTTGATGTCAACACAGATTTCAACATCCAGACATTGGACAGTGATAATATGTCAGAAAGTAATTCAATATTATAGTTCTCAATGACATCAGTCACGACAAGGTATAATCAGATTTCGTCAACATTAAACAATTTTCAATTCTGACTATCATAGCTTTCAGAACATCAATTTACATGATATTCAATCATTGATGTGAGACATTAATTCAATTTTCTGTTGACAGTTAATAAAAGACTAACGGAATTACTGGATATATGATACTTAATTAGAACTGTGACAGTAACAGAATCTGCAAAAACGGCCGAATTTCCTTTGATGATAGCAAAACAAATATCTTGACAATATTACAACAAACAAAAAGCACTGACAAACAGAATTCTTGCTATGTTAAGGTTGCATTAATATTTCTGTAAATATTGACAATGCATTTTCCCATAGGAACTCCCTTTACGGCTAAAACTGTACCACTTTTACTATGAAGTTTTGAAAAAATCATTCTAGAATGGAAAGTTCATTACACTACTATTTTTTTCAAAGGTCAAAATATAGGGCTGTGCGGCATAATTTCAACGTTTATATGCCCGAACTTCTAAGAGTTTCAACTAACACTTAATTTCTTAACTATCCCTACCTCGACTGTAGGGTTACCATATATAGATTTCAATATAAACAATATTCACATGTATATTTTCTGGTAACTTTTCCAAGTTATGTCTCTATGAGATACAACCTACAGATCAGAACTGGGAACCAGTATGTAAACAAAATTAATTTTCTATGAATATTCTAAATCTCCCCAAAAGAGGCGTGGTTTGAGAAACAGCTGTATTTACAAAGTGCAACCTTAAGTCTGAAAACGATAATAAGTAAAGTAAAAATTCTATAAGACTTGTGTTTGCGGAAACAGATGGACAAGAAATTCTAATAAATAGCAATACAAACAGCATCTGTTTAGGTCAACACAGATTCCAACAGCCCGACATTGGACAGTGATAATATGTCAGAAAGTAATTCAATATTATAGTTCTCAATGACATCAGTCACGACAAGGTATAATCAGATTTCGTCAACATTAAACAATTTTCAATTCTGACTATCATAGCCTTCAGAACATCTATTTACATGATATTCGATCATTGATGTGTGACGTAAATTCAATTTTCTGTCGACAGTAAATAAAAGACTAATGGAATTACTGGATATAATACTTAATTAGGACTGTCAGTAACAAAATCTGTCTGTTATGACGTTTATTGCTCCATACTTTTGGCTAAATTGCGGAAGAGACATGAAAAATTTCCAATGGATACACAATATCAGTTAATAGTTGCAAGACTGGTGACACTTAATGGTCCAATTTCCTTAGATGATGGCCAGACAATAATTTACTCTAGTAAAGGCTAGGGTTAATAGCAGAGATTTTTGTGATCAAAGTGCATGCCAAGCTTAGATAATTTTTTTGCAAATGAGGGAGCAAGAAGATAATAGTTTACTGTTTGTCCCACTGTTTTTCTAAAAAAAGCATTTTACTTTTAATATTATTTATTTCATTGCATTTTATAAAAGGTATCTGTTTCTTTCTTTTTTAATTAGAGGCTAAAAGATAAAATATGTAAAACTTTCAAAGTCAATGAACAGTGACTGAGGGTGCAGGGCCAATTTATTTCTGTGGATATGAGAAATATTCCAATGCCGTAACAACTGCATACCAAATATCATTGACTTATCATTAGTGGTTCACCTTAAACAAACCTGATCATACACATACATTCATACATTGCTGGAAACAGCAGGCCTCAGTCTCACCTCTGCTAGTTTATTTTGTTGAGATGAGATAAACATGTTTAAATTCAAAATCAAATTATCTTAGCTTACACAATTAACCTGGAGGCTAAAAAAAATGAATGATGAATGCAGGCATTGCATAAACTATCTATAAATCCTTTTTTTTTTATAAACATTAAAAACACTGAGTTCTGTGGGGCATCTTGTGTTTGAATAAAACTTTCACACATACTACTCTTACATTGTTGCACAAGATTGACGGATGATATCAGGCATTCTATTGATTTTATACAGAGTTGGTTCAATTTCACACTAATTTGTGAGTCAACAATATTTTACTAAATTAACTATCTTTTAAAATTGACATCCAATTTGTGAGTCAAAGAACTGAAATCCTATAAATACAGATTGCCTTTTTAAAATTAAATGATTATATTTTCTCCCTTGCACTGACACACATGAAACCTTAGCTTACAGTATACATGTACTAAATTCAAGTTTCAAGTAAAGGTCTCAAATTTGAGGAAAGTATTCAATTAATTGTTGATTGATTGATGTTTAACGACACTTTCAGCATTATTGGCTATTTTGTGGAGGTCAGTTTTTATTGGTGGAGGAAGCTGTCCTGGAGAGAATTACTGACCTTCAGCTTTAAAATTGACAATCCTTAAGTCAATTATGATTGGAATCAAAATCCTTAAGTCTATTAAGATTGAAATAAAAATCCTGAAGTCACTTAAGATTGGAATCAAACACACCTGCTACCAGCAGGGTTTGAACTCACAACCTCAGTGTTGACAGACAAAACTAGTTTAACCTCCAACATATTAACGTCCTTGTCCCAATTTAGGAACTTCATCAGAGATCCTATGAAGAATTTATTGCTTTTTTGCAGATGAAAATCTTACTACTGTGATAACTTCATTCATCATACTGAACAATGTTAACATCATTAATAATGCAAATATCAATTTACAATGTATTTATTGTGTAAGGTTGAAAAAAAACCTTAATTATCTAAATGAAAGACGAAAGGGGAAATAACCCACTGTGGAAGGGAGGGAAATGATGTTGTAGCTTTCTTACCTTTACTGTGGTTTTGTTGTCATATTTGAATGATTTTGTCTGTCCATTCTCCAGGAACACCTTCAATACATTAGGCATGAAAGGCACATAACTCTCTAAATGGGACGGCTGAAATATACAATTAAAAACATACATGTATTTATCTGGTATTGTACTAATAGTATGTTCAATAATGACTAAAGAGTCTGACTGGGAAAACATGTGGAAGGATTCAAGCTCACAAAGTAGGTGTTGACAGGCTAGTAAATGAACTTCTTAGACATCTCAGCCTCACACACATGAGGAAGAGACACAAATGCAGAAAAAAGCTGTGGTTACAACTGGAATCAGGAAGCATAACAAAAGATAAATCTGGTTGGGAGGTTCCTTACTGGTGGTGCCTTATATGTTCAAGAACATGACGAGTAAGTAAGTAATCATAGGACATAAACATCTTATCCTCTTGATTAAACATGTAATATTTGACACAGGACATTTACCATCCAAAAATCAAAGATATCCTTTCTTATCATTGCACATTAAATCTTTTGCTAATTACCAAGATGACAACCAGCAACTTATGTCAGTGTAATTGGCATTAACAAAATATCTTTTTGTTTATCCTATAGGCAAGGGACATTTTATTTTCTGTAATTTGAAAAAAGGTTTAATGGAAATTTCTCCATGTACTTTAATTAATACTCTCATTTCACATCAGAATTGGTTGCTATCTGCAGGTTTTATGAGCTTTGAAATAAGAATCAGATGAATCAACATCAGGAATTGTCTGCAATCTGTTTTACCAACACAATAAATATCACATGACTACAAATATTTTCATTACAAGACATTACAATAAAAGGATACATTCATTTAATGATTATTTGGCACAGAATAAATACTCTTTAGGGCAATGAAACTCTATCTATAGATATAGTTTGTCTGCACTGGATATACAATTCACTATGGAAGTATTTTACTGTTTTGGTATCATTGTTTGTGCTATGTAAAAACATCATTTGTTTGTGAGATTTTAAATTTGTGATTTGAATAACGGTTATTTGGCACATTAATACTCTTTAGCGCAAGGAATTCTATCTATAGATATAGAATGTCTGCACATAATATACAAATTACAGTAGAAGTACTTTTCTTTGTGGGTTATGAGTTCATAGTTAAAAGATTAACACATTTGGACTCAACTGAATTATGTTTTTCATTTTGCTTATATTAAAATTTTTTGATTGGAGACAATGGAGACAACCGCAAATCCACATAATTACTACCTAACAAACAATAATGTATTTGTATATTTGTTTATATCCCTGCATATAACGTTATAAAGGGAAATAAGTAAGAAAAGTAAAAGTGACGCTACCCAAATTAGTACTTGATCTGAGTTTTGTTGTAATACCCATGTGTATAAGTTTTGTAACATTTGGTTGAGGCAAACTAAAGTTAGAGAATTACGGACAAGGGTATAATTTAATGCCCCCTCCGCCACGGCGGGGCCATAAAAAGATACTGACTAGTCCTTCCTCTATGTTGAGCAGATAGTAATATGAAAATTGTCAGATAATTTTAGGGTCCTCTTCTCAGTGTTAAAGCTGTGTCAATTTAATACATAATCATACAACGTACACTTTGGAATGATAAAACTGAACTTTTGAACCTAAATGTTTGACCTTAGGATAAAAACAATACTCATACATTGAAGGAAAATAAAGTTTCATTTGTAATCGCTACAAACACGAGAAAAGTTTGCCAACATGTACGAATAAATGTTATATCAATTGTCCTAAAATGTACAAATATGTTTTATATATATATATATATATATGTTAAATGTAAGTTGATTATATTATCGTATATGTAATATATATATTGGAATTCAGAATTATACAGAGAATAGAATGACATTTTCCCTAGTCATGTCACTATGATCGAAGTATAGATATTATACAAAACTGGCGTCATCATGACATTTTGTGCATATTGGAATTAACTTTCTGTTGACATTTTACTTCAATATCTGTAGCCAACAATGAAGGATAAGAACAAAATAGTCATGACAAATGGCAAAGCAATTCTCAGAACACTATCCAATAACCATTATAACAAGGTGAACTAGGGACTTCTGGGTAATATCAATAAAAAGAGATTGGTATGAATGTTAGTGATACATCTACATACCAAGGACCAAAACAACGAAGATGTATTGTTGGTGTTTGTAACAACACTTCAGCACTCTTGGCTATATCATGGCATCCAGTTTTGTTTTTACTGGTGGAGAAAGCCCAAGTGCAAAAAGAAATACACAGTTGCTAAGCATGAAAACTCACATTCTACTAAATTAAGATCTGAGTCAAGTGCACCGTGCTACAAGTATGTTTTGAACTCATAACCTCAGTGTTGGATGTATACACATGCTGTACACAGGGTTTGCTAATTGTTTAAGTCTGTAAAGTGACCAGTAGTTGCTAACATCCATGTCATTGGACACTGATGGACAGTTGTCTCATTAACAATCATACAACATCTCCCCTTCTCAGTTCTTTGTGTTCTTTTATCTATGTAACATTCCCTAACCGTTAGTCACCAAAAGTTGGTTAAAAATGCTAAATGGCTATCTTGTTTAAGAATTTCTTTTTAAATTTTTAAGATATTTCTTTTAAAAAAGATATTCCTAGAACCCTTGTTCAAAAATCGGTACCTATTGAGGCTACGTTTTAATCACTAGAACATTGTACTATATAAAACCTTAATCTGTTAAATCTACCATGAGTTGTAAAACTGGGATTTTAAAATATAAAATACTATAGTTATAAGTACAATGTTAACATTCTATGTCATGTTACACTGATTAAGCATGAAACAATAAAATTTTACAACATCTAGTGCAAAATGATTGAGGATATTTTTTAAATTACCAAAAAAAATGATTTTCTATTTTCAAAAGTCATCTCAATTACCAATACCATTTTAATGAATTCCACAGAGGTTTAATACAATGTTTGCCTGATGTTATGGTCTTTTACCCAATTAAAATTCCTCTTTCTAATTCATGGATATTATATAGATTAAGAGCAATTTTTTCTTGATTATCCAAGCATAAGTTCTGCCTTAGAATATTGCACCAAATTTGCATAAAATCCATAGATAACTTTACTATTGTATACATTTAACAGTCAGATGGAACATTTTCTCATAAAGAGACAGAAAGTTTGCTGATCTTGCAGAAATGTTTATTATGCCCATATAAAGACAGGATATTTGCTGATCTTGCTGAAATGTTTATTATGCCCATATAAAGACAGGATATTTGCTGATCTTGCTGAAATGTTTATTATGCCCATATAAAGACAGGATATTTGCTGATCTTGCAGAAATGTTTATTATGCCCATATAAAGACAGGATATTTGCTGATCTTGCAGAAATGTTTATTATGCCCATATAAAGACAGGATATTTGCTGATCTTACAGAAATGTTTATTATGCCCATATAAAGACAGGATATTTGCTGATCTTGCTGAAATGTTTATTATGCCCATATAAAGACAGGATATTTGCTGATCTTGCTGAAATGTTTATTATGCCCATATAAAGACAGGATATTATGCATTTTTATCAAGTACTCCTTTGTTAAAGAAATAACTTTTACTAGGGATTTGTTAAAATATGATGAAGTTAATTTGTTGCAGAAATTTAATATCAGTCAGCACCATTATATCAATTAATCATTCCAGAGTTTATTGCCATTTAAAATTAAAATTACTTGCATCTAAGTTATTGATTTTGTTTCTCTTTTAAACAACAAGCTTAGTAATATGTATTGTCAAAAAAATTTATAATTTTGAAAATATTTAGACAACCTTTATTTGTTTTTATGGGAAATTTTTAATTTTTTGTGTGGAAATAGTAAAATGCAAACCAACTTTTAATTTTTTTTTTTTCTGAAGAGAAATAAACATTCATGTCACAACCAATGTAGATATGTTGTACGTTGGAAATGTCAATTCTTTTTGTCTCCTTTTTGATAAAAGATTTGGAAAGGAAACAAATACAGAGATGTCCATCATGTTCATTATGAATACCTACAGAAGAGTAATTTCAATTCTTCATGTTTTGCAAAAGTTGTAAACAAGGCTTTTAGACATGTATGTAATGAGATAAAACAAAGTCTTATGTAATTAAAGGCCAATGTCCAGAAAGCTTCACTTTTCCAAAGAAACATATTAAATAAAGAATATCACTAATTGCATTTGAGATTAAATATCTGACGTTTAACAGATATTGAATTTCAAATATCAAATATCAAACTTCTTATATTGAATTGCAAATATTGAATTTCCAAATCTCATATGATCCTTCTAGGCTTTACTAGTTTGCAAATACCAAAGCTTTATGTGATAGATGTCTTTACAATAGTACAAAAAGTATACTTATTAGAGTCAAATGAGAAAATCAGTCTATGACATAATATCTTCACTATCATGTAAATATTAGAAAACAGTTTTGATTTTAATAAATGGGTTCTTTATCATAAGAGGAATGGTGCAGGAATGAGCTACTTGGTAATGAGAGGCACAATGTCAGTATAACCTCCAAACTCTCAGGTCAAAGTAAATATCTGACCTCAAAATACTGCATATAATATTACTTACTGGTGTTTTCTCAAAAATAGATCCCATCCAAAAATATCAACCGATTCATGAAAATCTACTTCACAAAAACTTGACATTTTTTCAACAACATCCAATACGCAGAAAACAATAAATCCAGATTATATTCAAACTCACATGTTGGGGCGGTGAACCGCCATTGACCATGTTGACAGTAACACATTCGCAAACCGAACTCGTGATGGGTTATTCTTTAATTTGGCTTTTTTGGCAGCTGTTAACAAGGCAGACTTCCTAATGGACTGAAAAATAAAGACAATATTATGATAACTGGACATATTTGCTGATTTGCCAATATAAAACAATACCTCTTTTTTTTTATTCTAAAGATGTTATCTGCAATTTAAAAATATCAAATTAGACAAATCACCTGCAAGTTTGTTTTTGAAGTATTCTAATTACAAACATGTACTAAAATTTCTTTAATTACCAGGTTTGAATGATTTAAATCATTGTTTGTGTTTAATTAACAATTTTATGGCCTGTAAACATACATGTAAACAAAGAAATGGAGCCACAATTAATCACAGTTAATATTTTTTCTGGTATTTAACTATAAAGTAGCAGAGGGGCAAATTAACCATTGATGATTAGGGGTGTATAATACCCAACACTAAGTAACAAGATTAACAAAGCAAAATAATTTTCAAGTAAAAATTGAAGAATAATATACATTTCCTCAATTTTGGGGGGTATACACTTGCATCCCTTGATTCCCCTCCCCAAATTCCAACTGCCTCTGAATCTGCTAGATCTGATTAATTCAGTGAGTAAACATTCATTAAAAGAATCATTCTTGCATTAGATGTAGGTCATTGGTCCAACAAAATATCCTTCCTCTAGGACTTGTAGATGTTTAGATTTGGACCCTACAGCAAAACTTTACCAGTCATTTATGTGTAAAATAAAGACCAACATTACTAAATTTTTGTTGTATGAAAACTATGCTCTGACATGTTTAAGAACTTGTTGTGAACTCACAATACCCCCAACCCCTCACCCACCCATATAAAGGGCAACAGATAATGACCTAATGGCATCGTTTTCTGTCTATTTTAAGATATGATTCTTTTCAGTGTAGATTTCAGGCAGATTCAGAAGTGGGTATATGTGGAGGAGAATGATTGCAATCTGATAAAAAGGATCGGAGTTAGCATCAGGTAAAGAAAATGACTGATGGATGGATCAAAACTATCTTCCCTGCTTATTGTAGCATGGGGTATCGATACCATATCTCTTCTCTATCACTGGTAATTGTTTTTTAGTTAGTTTAAATATAAAACATTTGAATTATCCCGTGTTCAATTGCACATCGCGTTGCCAATGACTCTCTTCATCAACTGTGGAATTGGCAGCAGACGTCATCCAATTGAAAGTGGTGTTATATATGTCATCTTGCATTAGAAAAAGATGTTCCCACAACTTGACAATTAATCAGTATAATTTCTTTACAGATGTAAATGACTTCAAACTATATTAAGCATTTTGTCGATTAGGTATTATTTAAAATGAAAATATGCAAACTCAATTAAGCTGCCTTTTTCATACATGCACACATAGTTCATGCTATTCAGGTTTTGAAATACAATAATACTAATTAAACAGTGCATAATTCAAATTTATATACTTTGTAACTGAAATAAAATTATATCAATATTTTAAATATATTTAATGAAATTATACATGCAACATATGTAATTGAACTGACAATAATTGTTTGATGAATGAATGAACCTAAATATTTAAACTTTAATTGTTTGTAACCACATTTAATAACTAAGAATTTATACTACAATCCTTAAAAGACATCTAGCAAATGTAAAGGGTCAATCAATTTCATAAATAATTTGCATATTTAGAATAATATAAAGAGCAAGAATTTAAACTTTAATATAAATGTCCTAATACCACTTCTTTTATTTTCCAAAGGGATACTTATCAATAACCTCCAATTGACTGTATGATGGACAATTTTTTCCACTTAAATTTTTTTTTAAATACAATAGAATCTCAACTTATTAAAAACTGTTTGACCTTTAAGTGACCTTCATCTTCAATGACCTCACTTGTGGCACATGATCAGTTTTTTTTAAAGATGCATGCAACTGCACATCATATTATACCCCTGTATATAAAAATAAGGAGATGTGGTATGATTGCCAATGAGACAACTATCCACCAAAGTTCAAATGAAGTTGATGTAAGCAATTATAGGCAACGTACGACCTTCAATCAATTTATGGTTATTTGTCTCTGAGAAATTGCTGTGCTTGCACAACTTGGTTGAGCGTTGGCACTCTAAAAATCAGGTATCAGGAATATTAATCGACAGGTAAAGAAAAAATATCAAGTAAATAAAATATCTAACAAAGAAAAGATTGAGATAAATTACAGGTCATTACAAACAATGTTAAACTCACAGCAAAACCATTCAAATTATTAAACTCAGTTTTGGTATTACATTTTTATGTAAATGGTTAGAAAAAATAACTAATTAAAAAAAGGAATTAGGCTGGAAAAATGGTTTCTAATGAGAATTATAAAATCCATCACTGTAAAACTAAAACCATAAAATGAGATTATTTTAGAGCCGTGTCCACATGATCAGATGTGTGATTATAGCAAGCTACAAATGATGGTAAAATTTACTGTTTTCTTATGACTAACCTGGGACTCCAGCTACATAAAAAAAAAGTGAAAAAACATAAAAAACGTTAATAAGACTAGATAAGTGACTTCTCTGATGTACATAGTTTTACAGTTAACTGAATATAATATGAGAGTTTCATGGAGGATATGATTTGACTTGATTTTTTGTGTTTGCAACGCCACTTTTAAGCACCGCTTTTGGGCTATTTCGTGGCGGCCAGTTTTTATTGGTGGAGGAAGCCGAGTGCCCGGAGAAAACCATGACCTTTGATAGGAAAATTGACAATCCTAGTCAATTAAGATTGGAGTCGAGTGCACCTGCAAGAGCGGGGTTCGAACTCACAACCTCCTTGTTGACTGGCTAGTGATTACAGTAGTAACTACTTAGACCACTCGGCCACCGAGGCCCCTTCATGGAGGATATGTGTCAGCTGCACAAATATTCTGCATCAGAGTTTTCATGTGATTGGACCTTGGTCAACCTGGGAAATTTTTTATTTATTATTTGACAAAAATATGATTTCAAAATAATAGCACTGTATTCTTTTTCTTTGTTTAAAGGAAAAAGGTAATCCTACATAATAACTTTATATACTGACTGCAATGATTGTCACATCTTTTTCTGTAAAAAGTAATGTGTTCTTTTAAAGTTTAGACCTATTATACAATCTATTGATGCTACTGAACATTTTTCGTTTAACTTTTTTAACGTTTAAATTTCATTTAGATTTTTCAGTTTCCTCACTTCAGAAATTGCACAGTACATGCAGTAGTTACAGTTCATCCACCTTCTATAAACCTATGTATGCCACTGAAATTCTATTGAAAACTTTATATACCATTTTAAATTTATTTTTATTTTTCTGTTTCCTTACTTCTCGAATGGCACAGTAGTTCATACAGCTTCTTTAAGCCTAGCATGCTACTGTTGGCATCTGAAAAACGATAATAGACTTCACAATTCTAAATATCACTTAAGATTTAGACAAAATAACAATCTTTGCCAATTGATTGCTGTCCTAATCTCACTTTCTTAATAGGGTGATAGTGGTTGATAAAAACTACAGGATGTGTTAATGATTTTTCATTTATTACCAATCAAAAACAGGATTTTTAATGACCTTTCATTTATTACCAATCAAAAACAGGGTTTTACAGGATTTATAAAGGATAAAAAATGATTGTATATCATTCCCTCTAGATCCATCAGAATGTGTCTAGCAGTATAGCAGAATGGGAACAAAATTCCCTGACAACCGAAATAGAAGTTAATTTCTGGGAACTATTTTTGGAAATAATCTGTCAATAAAAAGGGCTGTTATAAGCCAAGTAATCTTCAGCCAAGTTTGAAAATTTGTAACAAATGATGACCAACCACTAATGTGGTAAAATGCCATTTACTTTAAACCTTGATGGTCAATTTTTTGGAAAACAAAACACAAGAGAATCTGACCATTGACACAATCATTAAGCAAAATCTGAAATCTACAAATATAAAGTGCAGCTTGACATTTTTTCTGCAAATGAACAAATTAAAAAAAAACTTTAATTCACAAAGGAATCTTTTAATTGTCCTCCTTTCCTATTAATTCCCAAAGATTCTAATACAGAAAATTCAGTTAACCTCCTTTTTGACAATAAGCTGCCAGTACATAATCATCAACCAAACTTGTATACTGCCATCACTAACCATTTGGTTGTCAATTATTCAAGACCAAATTCAATTAACAAGATCATCCATCTTCACATCAATTAAAATCTAAAAATGAAGGATGCCTTAAAAGTAGCTCCTTATACAATGTATGATACAATAACATGCCATACAGTTTCCAACTCATAACGTCAGCAGACTTACACAACAGGGCCTCAAATGATTTGAAATCAATCACAATGTCAATTAGCAAAGAATTGAATTACTATAAGGTTCCGAATTTATTGCAAAAGAAATACCCCTTTCAGCAATTCAAATGATAATAAAATACTTAGGTTAGCAAAAAATCGATGCGCTTTCAGAAATTTTTTTGATTTTCTCCTTCCTACACTGAATTATCAGACATTCTTTTATAACAGTGAAATGAAGTCATACATCTATTCGTATATCTTTAGGCAAGTGTTTCTAAGGCTTCTTAATTTTATATAGAACTGAAAATAATTCCTTTCAGAAAGTCAGAACATTTTCAACCAATAATTCAAGTTTCATCTTGAAAAAAATCTCTACCCTGCATATCACCATTGCTGAAATTATCAGGGATTCCAAATATATACTGATATGTTCTATCCCAAATTTCTACCACACAGTAGAAGTATTCAATTTGATTTTATACCTTAAACCAACTTTTGTACAAAAGTGCTTCATTTACTTGTAAGAGTAGCATTATAACATGAATAACAAGACCATGTATGGGCCAAGAAAAGTTTGACTCAAATTTTCCTTGTACAATGAGTGTTGTAAATTCTAAACTATCGGCAAACAGGAAGTGGTTGGACATTGGATGTAAAAATTGCTAACTGCTAACAACTCAACATCATGAAGCTGCAGACCATATATCAAATCATTCCCTTCCAAAGGAGCCAAGAAAAGTTTGAGGAAAATTTTCCTAGTACAATGAGTGTTGTAAAATTTTAAAACGATCTGCAAACAAGAAATTACCTACACACAATAACTCAACCTTATAAAGCTGCAGACCAAATATTAAATGAGCCACCTTGAATAGAAATTAACTTTCTGCAAGTGCATGTATACATGTACATGTATAAGACTTTGATTGATTTTGGATCTTCAAATACAAAAAAAAAAAAGATTTTTCGTCTGTTTTGTGGGGTTCTTGTAACAACTCAATTTTCAAACAGCTACAGACTTTCTGTAGAGAATTTGTCAACATGAAATAGATTATCAGATGTATTGATATTCATTTGCATAATGTTGATTTCTATCTGATGCAGCTCAAATCACTCCCTTTCATGGAAGTCAAGAAAACTTTAAATTTTAATAATTGCAAAACTAATCAACACAAAGTTGTCAAGGAAGGGCTAAACATGAAAGAAAGTATCCAGAAATTGCAATCCAAATCTATTGATATGATTCTATTTCTGGAAAATCTTTTAAAATTTGAACCCTTCAAATGACTTTTATTTATATCTGTAGGGCGGATTGTCAAAGATAAGAAATAAAAGCTTATATACATCGTAACTGAAACCAACAAAAGTCCCATATAAGTCTTGTAATAACAGAATTCTTACAACTTCTAGACTCAACCCAGCAGGAACTTTATCTGAGACATCAATCTTTATGTCCAAAAGAAAGAAATTTCTGTGTATTTTAGCAATAAAATGTTTCTATATAAAAACTCCCTATAAAGCGACTCAGATTTCTAAATTTATCAATCAGCTTGAGAAGCCAATGGTTGCCATTATCCGCAGCATCACATCAGCTGGAATTCCAATCGACTTAAATCGGCCTATAATTGGATCTCTCCACTTTTAATGCAAGTGAAATGTGCGATAATTGATGTTTTAATTATATACCTTTTAGCAATAGAGCTTAAAGATAGTGTTTACTGAAAATCCTTAAATATTATGGTTTCTGAAATAGCAATCTTTAAATATTCTGTTTTCTGAAATAGTGATTACACTTATGTAAAACATCTAAATATAGTTCTTTCTAAAATAGTGATACCATTTTTTGAATTTCTGCAGCTAAATATTCTTGCTGGGAGAGAGTAAACAAAGTCAAGGGTTTACTTTTAAAAATACAGGAGCTATATATATTGTCAAACTTTTTAGTTTATTTTCAAATTACTTTTGTCTTTATGTTTATTTTAAGAAAAGATAAACATAACTAAATATCTTAATATTGAAATTGTAAACAAAACCGCTTCTTATCTTCTAAATTAAATTTTCTGTTTATTGTTGAACATACAATAATCTGCTTAAACCTTATGAACTGAAAATAAGTAATAATGAGAAAGTTCACTGAGTTTGTTTTGGTTCAACAGTACGAAATGAAATTACTTTCTTATAGAATAAATGAATTAGTATATACCGTTGTCATATAGTATTGGCAAAATTTAAAGTCATATTAAGATTGTTGATTCCAGTTCATATTTACTGTGGATTCCTATATTTACTTGGATACAAATTTTCATGGATTGCAGAAAATTTGTATTTTCATGGATATTTGGTTTCTTGGTATTGCCAGAGTCAATATGTAAGGCTAGAGGTATAGGGGGAGGGTTGAGATCTCACAAAACATGTTTAATACCCCCGCATTTTTGCGCCTGTCCCTAGTCAGGAGCCTCTGGCCTTTGTTAGTCTTGTATGTTTTTTAATTTTAGTTCATTTATATGTTTTGGAGTTTAGTGTGACGTCCATTTTCACTGAACTAGTACACAATTTTATTTAGGGGCCAGCCGAGAAACACCTCCGGTGCGGGATTTTCTCACTGCGTTGGAGACCCATTGGTGGCCTTCAACTGTTGTCTGCTCTTTGGTCGGGTTGTTGTCTCTTTGACATATTCCCCATTTCCATTCTCAACTTTATATAGAAAATTTGCACTTTGTTGAACATTTAAATTTGTGGCTTACCTATTACCATAAAAATCCACAAAAACTGTTATCCAAAGAGTAATAATTACATTACATGTATGTTTCATGAGAATCCATTAGTTTGATTGGCTAATAACAATCGCACATCATTCAAAAATTAACCTTCATATCAAAATGAAATGTTACATTCGTGATGACACATGCTTCCACAAAAAAGTGTCTTATTAGCATTAAAATGTAATTATAAGAAATGAATGCTTCTCTTTGTAATTTTATTGGGGTGTAAAAGTGTTGATCGTGCACACATTTTTAGAATGAAGCATACATTTTGTATGAAGCGTTTCATTCTAAAAATGTGCTTCGGTCAACACTTTTACACCCCAATTAAATTACAAAAAGAAGCATTCATTTCTTAAATAATTAATCCACAATATTATGTTATTGTGCTAAGGTTACAATCCCCACTCTCAAGCAAAGTTGACCTTAGATGGTTTTAACTGTTCTTTTTAGGTCCTTTTGTTTTTATCATGCTCTCAAATCTTTAAATTTTTGGCTTTCTAAACTTTGATCACAAAGAGTACTTGAAAAGTTTATTCCAGAACTGTGTGTAGAGCCCATGGAAAATCATATCATTTGTTTTTTTAATCTGCATACTATACTGTCACTCACTCATAATAGTAATGTAAGTGTAACTTAAGGATAACAGTTTCCAGGTTAAGGTGGTACATGACACTACAGGGAGATAACTCTGTAAAAATCAGCTGAACGTTTTAATCACATTCTATTAAGGAAATATTAAGCTTCTCAATGATCAAAATTAGTGTTTGCCAAACTGCTTAGTCAAATGAAATTTTTCCAATAAAGTGTGTGGTTCAAGTTTTTTGAAATTTTCATATTTTTGTCAAAGTAAATATTTTGTCAAAATTTTATGAAAATTAAACTAGCCAAATTAATTTTAGTCAAGGTGTTTGGTACCACCTAATTAAACAAAAGCAATGTTGCCTTAAAATAGCCTGCAACTGTTTTCTAATATCTTTTGCTTATAAAAATTACACAGTCGTTTCTGATGCATTATTAGCAAATAAAATGTAAGCAACAGTTCTTTGGTGCAACATAAATAGCCAATCAAATACAAGCTGGCAGCTAACAAATAACTGCTGGTCAAACAGTCTTAAAACTGTTGCAGGTCCAATTTGAGAAGAAAAAAGTCTGCTAATGCAGATTTTCTATTAAAGTTGATAACTAATTCTGCAATTTTCATCAATGATTCTAACCCTATGATCATTTCATACAGGCATTAAGCAAACTACAATCAATCAATCATCTATTTTACAGACACAGTTTTGATACTTACATTATCTGTGTATGGCTGGCAAACAGTCAGAGAAATTTTGTCTTTACAGGATCTACAATTACAAATAATACTTTGATTTTATCAAATAAATAGGAAAAGGTATGATTATGCTAACTTTATATAATCCTATTCATTATCAGTAGTACGAAAAATAATTTGAGGATTAAACTATTTTTTGCAATTTCAGGGGCCAATGATACTGATACAGGCTCTAAACATATCTCCTTTGATTTATTGCTTGTGAACATGGTGAAGAGAAAATTCTGAGACTCAAAAACAATCTTGCAGTTTAGTAGAGGAACAATCAAAAGTCTGATTGCAAAAGAACCTGCAGCATATCCTAAACCAACAGTCAACATGAAATACATTTTTCAACAGTAAACAATTTATAAATGCCAAAATTAAGATAAATGAAAAAAGTTAAATTGTTTAAAAACTTAATTTAACTTACTGCTTTTGCTTCCTGTAAAACATGTTCTCTGCCATAAACATAGTGTGAGACTTTACAACTTTACATCCACGATAACAACTTCACCCTTAGTAAGTTTTTCATTATAAATAATCAAGGTGAGTAATGAACAGTGTTAAAAATTTATTGGTGAGAAGGATCAATTTCACAACTAACTCCATACCCTAATTGCAAAAATGTGACAAATCTATCAAAAATTAATTATCTACATCAATTCAATACCCTTGTTTGTAAAGCCAACTTCTTACGTCCCAGTAGGAAGCCAATTTTCTATGCATCAACACGATTACATTGGAGGTAAATTAAAAAAGTCGCTTAATCAAATTGACAAAACTACAATGCCGAAAAACTAATTTGCCGATTTTTGTCTTCAACATATATTTTCACCAAATAGAAAGAGTTATGCAGTTCTGGTTATTTTGGAATATTAGATAAAATATTTATGAAATTGTTCGCATTCTTCCAAAGTTCATGACAGTATTGGATTAAAGCGCTATGAGCAATTGATGAAACTATCAGTGTGTCAAAGTTCAGAGATATGACGTCAAGTTGATTGCCTGTTGGGAAATTTCATAAAACCTTCTTGTGTGTATAACAAAATTATATACCACTTTCAAAATGAGACAAAATAAAGTTCATATTTTTTACCAAAGATTTTTTAATATACTATCTATTTATAGTTTGCAAGCAGACAGTCTTTAGATGCTTTTATTTGTCATGCAAGATAGAAATTATGCAATTTTAACCATAGTTGTCTTTTTCTCACATCTCCTGACCTCAAAATATTTAGAACTGTGACTAATATTCAAATACAATAAAAAAAAAAAAACTGATGAAAGTCCTTTTTCTCACATCTAACAATGCCAATATATGTTACTTCTTATTAAGTGCAATAATGCAGAAATTGTGAAAAATACATTGACATGAAAAATCCAAGATTTCCTCTCAGAATTTTTTACAAAGAAGCTAACAGCCATTTAGAGCAATTGGGATATAATTCAATAAAACCAGAGACAAATGAAGTTGGTAAATTGCTTTTACCAAAAACATTTAAAGTTAAGCGCTTATGAATGAAATTAATTACATATACAGATGACAACCTCCCTCGTTAACTATTCATGAATTCCACTAGTTAATCGGAAACGAACTGTAAATGGAGTAATGAATAATTTCATTTTAACAATTGACGTCTTTAACCTTAATCAAGACTCATTTATCTAGATGTACTGAAACGCACACTGAACCAGTTCTGAATAGTGTCATTTTGCATAAGTTATTAAGAATTTATTTTCATTTATAATTTGATTTTTGTTATAGAAAATGAACATTTATACCTTACTATATAGATAATATAAATATAAGAAGATGTGGTATGATTGCCAATGAAACAACTCTCCACAAGAGATCAAATGACATAGAAATTAACAACTATAGGTCACCGTACAGCCTTCAACAATGAGCAAAACCCATACTGCATAGTCAACTATAAAAGTATACTTCATGATTTCTTATTTCTACAGATATCATGCTGTATTACACAGATGTTTTTTTAGATAAAATTTACATTATTTTTTATTAAAATTCAACACACTGGTCATAATTAGTTTCAAAATGGCATTATGATAGTAGAACCTAGCTCCTATTTAAGAGACCCCATTTGCTACTTAATCACAAACTTAAACAATGGTTTATGTAGCCAAAGCTAACAACAGCACACCTAAGTCTTACTTCCACAACTTCATTGCAAGTTAGAAAAAGCACTGTTACATCAAAGGTAAAGAATTATGTTTGTTCATTTTTCAAGTATTCTGCTTTTCTCTATTATATTACTCCATTTCGTTTGTAAAGGCATATACCATTGTTCTAGGTAACTTATTTAAGGCTAGCCATCAAACTTACCGAACACAGTCAATGACATATTCCCTAGGAGCTTTCTTTACGTCTTCTCCATTGATTCTGATGATCTGGTCCCCTGGTAACAGTTTGTCAATACTTGGTCCACCTAAAATAGCATAAGTACAATTTGTCTATAGTATTGAATATAAACTTTATACATAAATTTCCAAGCTGACAGATGGGGTATTCAAGGTTTTTCTGTTTGCATTTTGTCCAGTGGCAAGTATTACATGCATGTTCAGGAGGAGAACAAGTTAACAACAGATATGATAGGTAGGTCCTAACAATAGATACAATAGGTAGGTTCTGTTATAGGGGTTGTCTGGGATAAAAGTTGAAAAGTTACCAGTTTGGACTGCCACTGGTAAATGAGGGTATATTGAATAGGGACAGAAATTTTGACTTGCAACAGGCCACCTACAGACCCCTCAAAGAGTTTTTGAAAGGATTCTTAATGTGCAGATAGCATGGCACTCTATGTACACAAGGCATCGATTTAACTTCCCCATTCTGACCTGACATGGCTGCCTACTTGTACATCCCGCACAGCCAAAAGGATGCCCCACTTTGTCAACAGTTTTACTACTGGTCGGAGGAAGACCAAAAGTGACCATATTTCTATTCCCCAGTCACCCTTGGGTTGAGTGTATACAAGGAGGTGGGGTCTTTATATGCATAGCTGCATATGAACTTGTATAAAATTGAATTTTAGGATTAATAACAAATTAATTCACACTCTGCAAAGAAGAGGAACAAAATTAAATATTAAACCTGCTTTATTTTTATATTTGCTAGTGAATAGAAAATACTTTAATTAAATGACATTTTGCAGGGTTTAAGATTTAACTTCTTTCCTTTTTGCTGACCTACTAATTCTAAATAAATTTACCATCCGTAACAAATCTGACTACAACTGGCCTTTCACTCCCTGCAACAAAACCAAATCCTTTCAATGGATCTCGATCTAATTCTACCTCCCGAGGTTTGGGTGGCTCTACGTAATCTGGGTCATCTCTAGGGTCGTCACGTGTTGTGTACTTGTCAAGATGACTGAAAAAATAAAACAAAATAGAGATTTCTTGCTTAAGATTCTAATATGAATGCTCTTCTTTCGCTTTGTGGAGAAAGCCATGTTCTAATAAATATGGAAATTGCAACGTCAGATGTATTTTGAACAACGCTGGAGATCAAAATGGACTTTTTTGTTGGTGTTGCTAGCTATGAAATTTAATAAAAAGTTTTCAAAGCAAGTCTGCATTTTTGCAATTCATTTTCATTGTGAAACAGTTGGTTTTCTAGAATGTTTGTGCTTCATCAAATCAAAATGGCTGACTTTCTTAACTAATCTTCTTTTTAATGCTAAGAGACTTCTTAATGCAAATTAATATAAATGTCTCTATATAACAATTACATACACATCATATATGTTTTACTGCATTTGTAGCAATTTTTTCTAGCATTATATAGCAATAAATCCTTTGAGATTTATGAACGGCTTTTGCATGTGTTTATAAAGGAGTCTAGCTGTCTCAGACATGGTTATTTTCCTGTATTAATTAAGTATTAGATGAAAGTTTCAACCTTTCTTATAGCAACGATTCCCATGCATAAGTTTTATGGCAATGCCAGTGCAAACTAGCTATAGCTCTTTAAATCCTCATCTTTTGCAAAACCTATCCTAGTTATTGCAATTTTCACAATAATCAGAACTTTGCAAAAATCTATAGATCTACAGTACCTCACAATTTCTTTATTATAAGATCTTGATAAAAAAAAAAAACAACGTGGATTTCTGTAGATTGTAAGAATCTTTATAGACAATACAAATCTGCTTTAAATAATTTGAATGCAAACCATTCTAATGACAACAGAATACCGTACAGCGGGTTATTTTCATGGGTGTTTATTTTCGCTTATTTTGGCGGATGAGGAAAATCGCGAAAATAAATTCGCTAAAATTAATGCATACATTTGGTTCTTTCTAATAGCTAAAGCGTTTTGTAAACAATCTATTTTTTCCGGTCGACGGGGCCAATAACGGTTTATGTTAGTTAAACGACATAAATGCCAAAGGGCATCATCCACATATATCTTATAAAATGGCTGTCAGGTGTTAATTAGTTTAATAGTGTAAAATAATATAAGAGTGTAAGGTACTCTGTCAGGTATTTACCCTTATTAATTAGTGTCAAATTATGTAAGAGTTGCAAGTCACTCTTGATAATTTAATAACCTAATTAGTAAATGAAAGGTCCGGTCAATTTCGTAACTAATCAACCGTAAGATTTACAAGATGTTTGTACACCTGTGACAAATATCTAAGTACCGTATTCTTTGATTTACTGTATCAAAATATAATCAATAAATAAGACGTCATGAACGTAAAACAATCATTTAACACTTGTTTGTCAATTTTTACAACTTTTAACTTCAAGCATTTCAGTATCCGTCAAAATATTTAATTGGGATTAAAGAATCCGCCAAAATAAAACCGCCAAAATTTTTCAGATACTTTGTTGCCCTAAATCGAAATTTTACATCCGCTAAAATAACCCGCTATACGGTAAGACTAAATTTAGCTAAACAGAAATATAAATGTACGGAAATGAAATTTAAACGACATTACAAAAACCAACAAGGTGATATTGCTGATAAATTTGCAAAGAAAACTCCAAAAGTTCAGAAGACAGAAGACTGAAAACGCACACAAAATAACATTGGAAAAATTTCAGGAACATTTGAAAAACTTAATGTCAAAGAACATGCAAACAGACAAAGAAACAAATACAGAAACTTTACCAAATGTACTTAAAGAACGAGACATTCCATTTACAGAAACTGAACTAGAAAATGCTTAAGACGATTGAAATCGTATCTGGCAACTGCTTACGTTAGAAAACAGAATTTGATTGCACAAAACTTCAAAAACTAATTTTAATAGACATTTAATTTCAAGGGTTAATTAAAACTGTTGTTTTTGTTTATGATTTAATTCTTGCCTACTTCAAACTATGTTAACAGCTAACTTTTGTTGGTTCAATTTAGTACTCAGCAGTAAGCACATGTAAAGTTCATGCTGTATGAAAATTTCCCACCAAAATCTGTTATTGTGTTCTCTGAATAAACAAATATTTGATAGAATCTATAGTTATTCTCAAAGCAGAATGATATTTCTATAAGCAGCTTTAGAAAATCAAGTAAAAATGTATTTATCCATTTCTGGCTGAGGCAAGGAAATGATTTAATCTATTTTTGTTGTAAGTACTGAATGTTAATTCCATAAGCAGCTTACGGAAAACAGAAAACTGAGTTTATCCCTTCCTGTGAACAACAAAAAAACACTGCAATTCTTCCTAAAAACAATTAATCTTGCTTTGCTCTGCTGTTTTTATCTTGTTTTATTAGTTTTATGATGTTGTCAACAGAATTAGTTTAGTTAAATGAAATTCCTTGTGTTATTGGTAAATATTTACGCTGGAATAGTTCGGATCTTTCCTGATAAATTTATGATGTTTTCTCATTGTTGTTCACGTTTATCATACGTAAGGCCAGATTAAAAATAATTTTTTTCTCTAACCTAATTAGCGTAACTGTTCCTAATATAATCAGTAATAAAAACTCTGAACATAACAGGGCAAAAATTTCTCAAAGATGCGCCAACCAAATGTATCTTATGGCAACAATCTTTGAACTGATAAAGTAACTGTGACTGCTTGACATTATTCAAACACCCGTCTTTATTCTTATGTCCATAATCCAACCCTGCCTAAAGAAATATATTAATTTTATCATTTAAAAACAGTCATACGGAAGTTATCCCCATTAGAATATTCATCCCTTAGCTCAATGTACTGACATAGATTTTATGCCCTACAAACGCACCAATGACGTCAAATAACGTCACCTAAACAAACCATTTTGACGGAGAGATAACGATTGGGATCAAGCGTATTGTCAGTGACAAATAAAAGGATATTTGACTTCCTTTTGCTGAGTGTGTGAGACTCTAATGGGAAGTCAAGGTAAAAAATGTTAAACCCCCTGTAGTAAGTAGACTTCTTTTTGACTGGGTATTTTGAATATTAGGCAGGATCAAGTCAGTAAAAAATTGTCTAGCTTTCTAGATGTTCATTAAAATTTACTCATTAACAGACAGCTAGGTGTTATCTTTGTAAAAATGAGACAATTCACAAAAATTCTGAATAGACCTTTAGAAAAAAAATCTGAATGAAGTATGTTATTTGATCTTCCACTGGTCCCAAGTCAGAATTATAAATACTAGAAACAATATGCAGCATTTTATTTTTTCAGGTTTTGTTTCAAGAGATAATTTTTCTATTGAATATAGTTATTGGCTTATCTCCCCTGTTTGATAATTCCTAGTGCATTCTATGCAATTTATTTGTCAAGTTGCCAGTGATTTGAATTGGGTTGAATATGAATACTGTAAACCGGAAATTATCGCGCCGTCTTTATTTCGCGATTTATTAACACAATCTAAATTTGAGCCGTTTTGAATTCGCGATATCCCAGTGGTCCGTCTTAATATTTTAATAAATGATTTAGAAAGTAAGCAGATTCACATGTATTGTCAATCAAGTAATAAAATCAATGCGAAATCTTTTGTTTTCGGTTCATTAATGTTAAAGGAGATTAAAAGTTGTGTCATGTTTGCTTGTAAAAACACATACACAATAAACAGAAAAGAAACCCAATTAAGAGTGAATTATATGCTGTCAGGATTAATGCTTATTAACTGATCTTTTGATCTGATTAATCTGTGTAGCAGATTCAATGAGGTAATCCTTTTAAAACTGACTGGCAGGTGTCATTTACTTATTTGTAAAGATCGTTGTTTACAAACCAATATCCGTAATGTCCACTTGCTTAAGATGTCTTTCATGTTAAGAAAATTAACTTGAGTTAAAGTCATGATTTCTAACATTGTTTTTATTTAGAAATACAGTAATGATTTGAGGAATAGATCTGTCGTCTATAAAATTGGTGTTATACATCGGTCCTGTATATATTCTTGTCATATACGTACATGGATGGTCTTCATCTTATGAATAGAGTATCCTTGAAATTTTCGCGATCGTTTTATTTTCGCGTTTCAATTCTTACAGCGAAAATAGCGAAAATAAAACTGCGAAAATTTCCTGTTTACAGTACACATTTATTTTTCATAATTCATTTCCAACTAAGTACTGTCAATTAATTCAATTAGCCAAACTAGCATTAATTTGATCTTAATGAGCTGTAGTCTAAATAACCAGTGAAAACTATGCATAATAAAAATAATGTCATTTATGAAGAAGTGAATACAAAATAAATGGAGAATGTGTCCATAGGGACACAGATGATTCCCCCTACTTGCATATATAACGTTATAAAGGGGCATAACACGAGAACTGTAAAAATGAAGCCACCCAAGTTCGAACTTGATCTGTGTTTTGTGGTAATAAGCATTGTGTATAAGTTTCATAACATTTGGTTGAGGCAAACTAAAGTTAGAGAAGGGAAACCAATTTCTGAACGTACGTACGGACGGACAAGGGTAACACTTAATACCCTCTCTGGTGACGGTGGGGGCATGAAAATCATCTGTAACAGTATTAGAATACTATTCCGCAAAAGAAAAAAGAGACAATAAAACAAAATTGATTACTATAAAACAAAAACTTTTTTATATACAATTGCACGACACATAACGATCTATTAGCATGAAAAAAACATAGCTAAGTTAATTCCAATAAAGATGGAATTTTCCTATGGAGAAAATTGTATCCTACTAGTTTTCACTATAAATTACTTGAAATGGACTATCAATTATGTTAACATATAGTCGTGGAAATTCAATTAGGATGCAATGACAGCATCTTCTATAAACCATGATGTTTGGCTTCAGAAATTATATCATCAACAATGGAGTTTTTGGTGTGTGGATATTTTATCTGACTATAAGATCTATTACAAATTTAAAAGGTTTTTTTTCCAGACATTAATACAATATTACAGATTCATTAAATTGACATACCCTTGCTTACTAACAAAATGGCATATCATTAAAATTACTTACAAATAAAATAACATGTCCTTAAAATTTACTTACATCTTTGAAATTGCTTACAAACAAAACTACATCTTGCTTACTTACAAAACTGATACTTGTAAAATTAAGTTAAAACACTGGTTGAATGTCATACAAAATCACAAAAACAGCTACCTGCATGAGGCAACATATTGATAAAGTACCCAAAAATCACCCTTGCTAGTGCTGAGTGAATCTAAGTGAAATAGGGTGATTGCTAGTGATTGGAAAATGGCAATAATCTTGATTTACAACCCCAGTGGCAAAAATGAGTTATACTAAAATGGTCATGACTTACAAGTATTTTTTCTCGTAAGATTTTCTAATGTGAAATCATCAGAGTCTCAGTTGTATTCAATCTTTTTTCTGTAAAAGTATTTCAGAGTGAAACACATACAATCTGCAGCGTTCACTATGAAAAAAAAATCACCAACATCACGGATTTTGAACTGAATCATCTTGTGTGTACTGCAGATTCTATATAGAATACTTACTTGATGAAGTATGGTTTGTTATTCTTGTCCACAGCACATTCCCACCCATGAGGTAGTCCCAAACTACCAGGGTCCCAGCTCTCTGTAGGAGGTACCCACGAGGAGGTTTTCCCTGTATGACTAAAAATAGAAAATAAATAAAACATTTATTCAGAAGTCATTAGAATGGTATCTCACATCAGGATAATAATGTCTTGTCCATAACTGTACAGCAAATTGAAAAACAAGTACAGTGTGATTCATTTATTTTAGCTGGTATCAATCTTCATGGATAGAGAAAAAAAAATTTTCGTAGAAACTTAATTTTCTGGTTTTGCCAAAGTCTGCATACAAGCCAATAGCAAATTGTACAACGTTGATCATTCAAATTCGTAATTCTCCTTTACCTACGAAATCCACAAAATTAGTATCATACTAATAATAATTAATCCACATTACATGAAGAAACAAATTAGGAGAATTTCTAGTTGAAGAACCACCAAACTGTGCCTTACTATAAACTTTTTAGGAGTTTTGGTAATTTCCTTTCAAACAGTTAACATCATAATGAACTTGTGTCATAATTCTTAGGTTGTGTCCACAACATCGTGATAAACTACCCTAAACCAGAATGGTAAAACAAGGAATTATTTGAATCTGAAATAATTTTGAATTCTGGAAAATTAATAAGAAATGTAGGATGATAACTTTAAACCCAACTAAATAATAGGGTAAACCATGCACACATGGAAAAGGTTTATTTTACTTTCACCGATATTTCAGTATGAACTAAATAACCCCCCTATTTAGTTGGGTTAGTTTTTATGATACATTTCTTATCAATTTTCCAGAATTAAAAATCATTCCAGATTCAAATAATTCCTTGTTTTGTAGAACGGATGATCATAAATGGATAAATAGACAGATAAACACACATACAGACCAGAAAGCATAATGCACCCTACTATCAAAGATGGGGCATAAAAAAAAATAGCTTGTATATATGGACACTGATTTTTAACTTGAAGTGATTGTGAATTATTATTCCTTTCTTAGGTGGTTCACCTTCTCTCTGAATCATGTTTCAATAGTGTACTCAATTTTTTTTTATATCAAATGAAATTGTTTCTTTCAGTTTTTCCAAATCAAATCTTTTTAACAGGCAAATTTTATAAAATTGAACTCTTTACAAAAATAAACCTTTTAGTGATTAGAAAATACATCATTTGGTAATATTTTAATAGAATCTGTCAGAAAAATCTAAGACATAAATTGATCGTGACAACTAATCTACACGTATCAATTTCTGTCAGTTCTAATTCAATAATTGAATATTGGCAATTTCATGTTACATTTTAACAAAAATATGATACTGCATATACTAACTGTAAAACTCTGATGCAATTATAAATGGTACATAAATAAAATGCACCCCTCCAAGAAGGAGAGCAATGGAGTACATCTTAAAATATCTTTGTTATCTCTTAATGTTTTTTGACATTTGGGAATTTATTGTTGATGGCTGAACATTGATAGTGTGGTCTACAGTTTCACATATTGAAAACTCCAACATGGTCAAATCAGACCGCAACCTTGAGGGTTTGATGGATGACCTTGTGACCTCATGCCTCATTTAAAAGGACCTGTGACCTTTACAGATGTTCAAAACTGCTTTATTCAAATGTGTGACATGGTGACCTGAGGCAACTTTTTAAACGTAGCCTTGTGACCAATAAGGGATACCCTACTGAAACCCCTAATATTGACTGTTAGATGTCTTTTTGGGTAGCTGTCTCATCGATATATATACACCACATATCCTTTTATTCATATGCTCAATTTTAAAGTCTTTTCTACAAATTTGAAACATCCAGGGTAAAAAAAAATCTAAGATCTAGCGATTGAAGTGCCGTCTGCTTTATACTTATTAGATAAAAGTATTAAACTGTTATCTAGTGTCAGTCAGCTTTTTCAAAAGATAACTCTTTAATCTGAAAATCTCAAAATTTGAATTAGAATTTATTCATCTCGTATCTTTCAATCTCAAAAATAGATTTGATCTTTTGATTATATGTATATCTAACAATCATATGTATATGTCTGTAAATGCAAATAGAAAGCGCCACACCAAAATAAATCTGTCCAATACTAGGGAGTCATTTAATGCTTCTGTAGGAGGATATCACTATAATCAAACTAATGGTATTAGATGGCCGATGATGGACTTCAAGGCTGACAGAGGTCAAGCTATTGATCTTAATCCCAATACAAATGTAGTGACCGCTGACAATCTAATATTACAGAGAATTTGACAGAAACTGTCAAATGTACATGTAGCTTCATGATTGTGTCCAAGTTACTTGACCGAAGGAAGAAAATAATGATTTTAAAGAAATTCAATATTGCTAACTTCTTCACTAAGTTCAATGTTTGTTAAAGTTTTTGAACTTGTAAAAAAAAAAGTATATAAAGTAAAAGCTTAGCCAGTTAGGCTATTAAAAAGATTTTAATTCAATAATATCTATGAATCTAATTCCAAAATGTTATATGGAATTTGGGGAATTGAAGCTACAATGTACTACTGTGACTATAAAAATTATAGCCTTGTACAATGCATTCAAATGGACAGTGAACGGTTTGTGTAGGGTTATTTTTCTGACAGAATAACTTTTGTCTATACTCCGACTTCTACCTTTCAAACTTATGGATCTGTAAGACTCTAAAAATTTAAAATGTTTAGACAAAATTTTTAAGGAGTGCATATACACTTGATACTGGTATTTAATTAGAAATCATTCTCTTTCAGTCTGTTATTTCTAAAAACAGCTTCTATAATCCATAAAAGCATTCTAACAATTACCATAATTCTCTTTTACAAAGGATTTCTAAAAAAAGCTTTAGGGAAGACGAAGAAGTCTAAGAGTTATGTAAGACACTAATTAGTGCTATGCATAAACAATATTTAATCTTTCAAGTCGGTTACCTAAATTCATAAATATATTGAAATAATGAGAATTTGATTACTTTCATGTGGTTGAAATTTTATTTTTGCATAATTTTACTCTGAACTGTCTGCTTCAATGACATATAAAATGTGTAATACCCACAGGCTTTCTTGTTTAATATCGTTCTACATCTGTATCCAAAGATAATATTCATCTAATGATTCAAAACTAACATGCATTACTTTGTATTATTTCAGTATCAAGTGCTTTTGAATACAGAAAAAGATTATTTGTTTGTTTGTTAGTGTTTTGAGTGCCACTTTCAGCGATCTTTGATATATCATGGCACTAAAATGAGTTTTAGTGTGTGTAGGAAGCCAGAGTACCCTTAGATCCATGATATTTAGCAAGAAAACTGGTAATCCTTGTCAATAAAGATAGTAGTTGCTACAAGCAGGGTTCAATTTCAAATTCTCAGAGTTGACCACCTAGTGATCACTGTATAGTAGATGAACTACTTAGATGACTTAGCCACAGAGGCTTCTACAGAAAAAGAAAATCTTAAAGATAATGATGAATACTGTTAATCTCCTATTAGTTACATAAATGCAAAGGGTGCAGAAAAATAAGTATTGGCCAAAAAATGAATAGCCAAATCAATTGATGGTCAACTTAGTAAGTTGAGGTTGGTAAACTTCATTTTAGATTTTAAATCACATACATTTGATTTAAATGTTTGTAGCAATTCATGCCATAGTTGAAGTGTGCTGATAATAGAAGCATTGTATTTATCCAAGACAATTCTATTCAATCAATTTTGTAATAAGTTGGAGGCAAATCTAAAATTCTAATGATGTTAAATCAATTGTTCGTGGGTACCAATTTTTGTGAGATTGTTGGAAATTAGTGTTTTTGTGGATATTCGATATTATGGTTTTGCCAGAATCAGCATTCATTCCTATTGAAAATGTGTACTTTGTTAAACGTTTGAATTCATGGTTAACCTATACACCAACAAGAATGTGTCCATAGTACACGGATGCCCCACTCGCACTATCATTTTCTATGTTCAGTGGACCATGAAATTGGGGTCAAAACTCTAATTTGGCATTAAAAATTAGAAAGATCATATCACAGGGAACATGTGTACTAAGTTTCAAGTTGATTGGACTTCAACTTCATCAAAAACTACCTTGACCAAAAACTTTAACCTGACAAGGAACAGACGGACGAACGAACGGATGAACGAATGGACGCACAGACCAGAAAACATAATGCCCCTATTACTATCGTAGGCGGGGCATAGAAATCAGAAAAAAAAATTGGTATCCAATGAATAATAATGAATAATAATGAATAATAATGAATCCACAGTAATATTTCCTTTTTGCTAAATGTGATTTCTGAATCATTTGTTACCATGACAAAGAATGACGACTGTTTTCCATTCGTTTGATGTCTTTGAGTTTTTGATTTTGCCATTTGACTTTCCATTATGAATTTTCCTTGGAGTTCTGGAGTCGGTTTCACAAAAATGCTTACGACTAAGATTGATCGTAAGTCATGAACAATTTAGTATACTTACGATCAATCTTAGTCGTAAGTTTTTTTGTGAAACTGACTCCAGTGTTTTTGTTATTTTACTTTTTTCAAAACCAAAAGTTAAGTTGTACATGAAAAAAACAACCTCTTCTTTGTATTTGCAAAATGTCAATTTTCTTTCATTTTTTGTAATTAAATTTTGTTTATCAAAATATTTTTAAGATCTGATTGTGTTCCAAAAAAAACAAGAAAATAGAAACATTCCAATCTGATAGAATATCTTTTACAGCAACTCTATATGATCAATACCTTCAATTACAACTAATAAATTAAAATTTGGAAACATTTTCTTAGACTAATGGTTGAAATAATTAATTAACTGGAAAAATTTCTATTTAAATCATTTAAGCAGTTTCAAGCAAGATCAATTTCCAATTAACTGCTATCTATACATTTATACTTTTCAATCATTCAATAACTCAAAAGAAAAGAATTAAGCAAAATTCTGAAGAAAAAAACACTGAAAAATTTCATAACTGACCTGTCAACCTTAGGATGTGCCTTCCTTCTGTCCCTAGAGAGACAGCCCCACCCTGGGGATCTCCGAGAGTTAGTATTCCCCATTATATATAATCCAGTGTGGTAGTCATCGTCTATAAACTGATTACAAGAAGTTTGTATGTCTTAAGACTCTTGGCTGTGAGAGAGAGATCCATGTAATTATTGAAACCAATATTTCTTGATTGTCTAAATTTGAAGGGAAAACTGCACTAGTAAACAAGGGGGTAAATCATTTTATAGTAAGTGAATCTAATTTTACAGATTTTTTATGGTGTTGACAAATTTTATTAATGAAAGAAAGTATTAAATTACTGGATAAGTTTCTTATTTAAGAATAGAAATGGCAAGAGATATTAATATGAAGCCATTAAGAAGATGAGAAGATCTTCCAGAATGTAAAAGAATTCCATCATTTATCATTTCCAAAATATAGTGCAAAGGAACTTAATATGACTAGAAATACTATTGCTGAGCAGTGGAATACTACTCACAATTTATTTGTGAACAAGAATGTGTCTAAAGTACACTGATGCCCCACTCACACTATCATTTTCTATGTTCAGTGGACTGTGAAATTGGGGTCAAAACTCTCATTTGGCATTAAAATAAGAAAGATCATATCATAGGGAACATGTGTACTAAGTTTCAAGTTGATTGGACTTCAACTTCATCAAAAACTACCTTGACCAGCGGGACAGACGGACGGACGAAAGGACGGACACACAGACCAAAAAACATAATCTCCCTCTACTATCGTAGGTGGGGCATAAAAATCAGAAGTACCTATTTCTTTAGTAAAAGCAGATTTTCCAATTTTGTAAACAGAGGATTTGACATAATCAAGTATGGGAGATGGCAGCAATGTGTAAAGTCATCTGTCTCTCAAAACGATCTATTTCAAAAAAGAAAAAACACTAAAATACAAAGGGAAAGTTAGAAAACAAATGCATGAGACCTTTACCAAGAAAAACACAATCACATGTACTAGTAAAAGGCAACAAAGACAAATACATCATGTATAAACAAATCTTAAGACGATCACCAAATAAGATAATTAGAAAAAAAACATTCCAAACTTAATTTAAAAAAGCTTGAATTAAATTTCCCACAGTTAAGTACAAGAAATATATGTAATATTTGTCACTGGACAATAAGCAAGCAACAATAAAGCTATCATCAGGTCAGTTATGAGTTCTTCTGTGTTTTCAAAATTTGACTTCATAAATGTATAGATATCAGACTGTAGTAATTGGAAATTGATTGTCCTTGAAACTGCTTCACTGATCCCTCTTTGATTGATAGATTGATTGGTGTTTAACACCACTTTCAACACTATTGTGCTATTACGTGGCAGTCAGTTTTTATTGGTGGACGAAGCAAGAGTGAATATGGTAGCTGTTGCAAAAGAATGAACAGTAATTAAGGTTTGTTTATGACCCTGAACATAATATTGGTACAACTTTTACTGCATCAGATGCTCATTTTGTTTATGTTTAATTTTTATTTGTTTGGTGAACATTTATAAGAATATTTTGATAATCCAACACCTAATACAACTTTTGAAGATATATAAACAAAAAGGACCAAAACGAATAGCCAAATCAAGGCAAAGAATTAAAAGAGCTTTGCATGACAGAGATACATTTCTTAATTTGAAAGACTCCCTTCCTTTTCCTGCTGTCTAAGTTATAAAGAGGGTTATTTCAAATCCACACAAAAATTTTGAAATTGCTACTGAGCAATTCTGTAAATATCTGCCCGATTCCTATGTTATCTGTAGTGAGATTTTGCACTGAAAAACTTTGGCATGTAGAAATGCTTTTTGTGGATTTCATATTAATAATATTGCATATTGACCAATTTTTGAAAGCTTTCATCTTTATTTGTTACCTCTTAACCTTTTGACTAAGTAACATAACCATAAATTAACCTGCATATACAAGTTCTGATTATCATATTGTTTTATTTTATCTATTTCTTTATTTGTATTTTATCTTTTGTGTTTTCTTCAGTAATGTACCGGTATTGATTTTGTAATACCAAAATGCAATTTTGCACCTAAATTCAGCTGTTCAAGTCAGCCAGAGTTATCTCCCATTCTAGTTCCAATCCTAATCCATGGGAGATAACTCCAGTGTCACAAAATTTCTTTCAGTTTATTTATTTCAATGACAATCATTATCTGATCAAATCAACAAACAGATACAATTGATTATTAATAGATTTTTTAATTAACTTTAAGTGACAAGATCACGGAACCGGAAATAACTGGTACCGGTTGATAGATTTTTAATCCTGATCTGAACAATAAATAAAATTTATGATATAAATGCTATAGAATTTTGAATGCTATCATGGGACAAGATCATATTAATCTGTTCATCTCAATAATTAGATCGAATTATTAATAATTGTCTATTAAAAATTGATAATCATATCGATCAAGTGAGAGTCTGTGATTTACAGTCATAGATAACGATCTAAAATTGAGCAATCCTCCTTTAATTTAAATTTCTTAATTCAAATAATTAAATCATAGTCATTCATTATATTTTCAGTACTGTAGGTAAAATATTTACCATGCAGGTAAAAATTCAATTAAGTACACCTTTCTTTTGAAAAAGGATTAATTTTTATCATAAATACTTACAAAATAAAATCTTAAAGATAAGCCAAAGAGTTTACTTTCAAAATGGTTTAATTTAGCCTTTCCCCAATACAAATTTACACTAACACAGTAGCAGAGATTTAAAAATTAAGTCTTTTAGTCTTCATTTAAACAATCTTGAAACCTTATTTGTTGGAACTTGAAATATACTTCTTAAAACTATGTCAATGTTAAATTTCACAAACGAAACTCAAACTATGTCATCTTTGATTACTATTTGAAAGTCTCCTAAAAGTTGATTATCAAAAAGTTTGATTAAACCTTTCCTCAATGATTTTTTAATTGCACATAGCATGAGAAGTGATTGAAATTAATTGATCTTATCTCTATCAAAAACTTATCTAAAAACTGTATCTGTCAAAACTTGAAACATACATTTTTAAAACTGTCTCCTGTTAAATTTCAGTGACACAAATCTATGTATTCTTCTATTGTCATTTGAGTGCATATTCTTTAAAGAACATTTAAAATGTTATTTATGTGTACATAATGCATAATGAACAAATATTAATATAATTACAGAAACTAACAGTTATACAAGAGAAATTTTCAATGCCAGTCGATCTATTAGATATCAGTTCTGATTTGGAGTCGGCTGATCAAGATTATGGTTGGTATCTCAAAATAACTAGTTCAATCCTGTCACATATTATTGTGTCTGTCTAAGCCAGGTGAACCTAATGTCTGTGGTCCTTTTATGTCATATTTTAATATAATTTTGTACATTTGGAGAATTTCTACAATATTACCACTAGAAACCTCCATGAGTACACAGACATATAAGAATGCTAACCACATGTTAATAACTTTATTGACTAACTTTCACTTTTTTTACTAGATTCTTATTTTACTTTCACTTTCTATTTATATCTATGTCATCATAACAACCTCTTTTGTTACTTTGAACCACACACATAAAATTTGTACTTCACTGTTTGATTTCATATGTAAATTGTCCTGAAGGCATACGCTTTGACCAAATAAACAGATACTTATGTAAAAAGTGTTGTTGTCTTTATTGTCGACATTTGGAGAATTTGGTGTTGATGCCTGATCTTTGACAGTTTCTGTTAAATGTACCAGTTTTCACAATTTAAGTTTCAAGACCAATTAGTTTGACATATTGTATTGACACCAGTCTGCATGTTACATTCTAGTGTCATTACAGCTTGACATATTGTATTGACACCAGTCTGCATGTTACCCTCTAGTGTCATTACAGCTTGACATATTGTATTGACACCAGTCTGCATGTTACCCTCTAGTGTCATTACAGTTTGACATATTGATTTGACACCAGTCTGCATGTTGCCCTCTAGTGTCATGTGGTTATTTATGTCTTTGTTAATGTACATCCCACAATTCTGTTTGTATATTTCTAAAGATGAAGTTTAGGATCAGGAATAAATTACACCAGCTGGTCTCAAAATGGTGTCAATAGGAGGCTCATGCATGTTTTGACAATCTCCACCAAAAATCCTGTTTTTAAAATTTTCCCACCACGCTTAATTGCCCTGAAACTCCGAAAAATACAAACAATATAAGCCCTGGAACCCTTATATGATAATGAGGCACACTCTGCCGTGGGACCAAAACGGAGGCAAAAACTAGTGCCTTATATAAGGAAATTTACGATATATCAACTCATATCTTTGGTATGTATATTTCTAAAGGAGAAGTTTAGGATAAGGAAAAAATTACCTACAACAAACAGAAAACAATGTGTTATTTTCGGCCAGATGAGCCAAAAAAACAACAAGCTGGAAGCAAGAAACCTGAGAAGAACTTGAATCATGGAAAATTTTCTGTAATTCAAAAGTAATACAGTGACCTCTTTATATACTCAGATTTGTATAACAGATTTAATATTCTTAAGAATGACAACTACATTATTTACATATTCTATAGCTGGACGATTTGAATTTCTAAAGAAAATTTAAACAAATATTTATTTTATATACTAGGCCCTGTATTAAATTCTGAAAGATCGACATTTTTCATTCCTTATAATTGCGTATTCCATTATATATGAATTAGATAGGAATACTATCTGATTTGTAATTTAGATATGGAATTTTCCTGAATGAATTTTACCACAAATATTATTACTATCTAGAGCATGGGCATTGGGATTAAAAATATAAATAATATAAACATATCAATCTAGAATTCATTTATTTTTTTGAAGAAAGAAAAATTGTGCAGTGCTGTTTTTTATAATGAAAATCTGTAACCATTTTCAAATCTCATAACTTTTTACTTGCATACATAAAAATGGAAGACATGGAAGACATGGAAGACTTAAAATTAAAGAAAAATGCACAAAAATTTACATAGATTTCAACTAAATCAAAACAAAAATAGTAATAACAAACTTAACCATAAATCATTGTTTAAACATGTGGTCCAAAGAATGTATAATTGTCATTCCTGTATGGAGGTCTTTTTACCCGACAGTGGGCCTTTTGTTATTTACCTTGGCATAAACTTACTTATTCGTTCTATTGTGACTGTCACGGAAAAGAAATACCGCTGTCTATCGTAAGATCGGTAAATTTGTTTAGATAAATAAAATTTATTTCATTAATGACATCAAGGTATCTTCTGTTACCTGTTTAATCACAGCCTGGTCAAAGTGTTTACATTCCCTTGTGAGAATGTGTCCATTCTTATTTTACGATTTATAAAACAATTTAACAATTTTTTGTTTCTAGTCTAGAATCCAAATCAAAGTGTAACCTAGAAGATAATTAAAAACCTATTTTTGTTTCTAGTCTGGGAATCCAAATCAAGGTATACCTAGAAGATAATTAAAAACCTATTTTAATTCTTTTCTTTCATCTGTATACTGTGGGAAAATTGAAATGATCGGCTCTGGTCAACTAATCTGGGTCACCAACCCTGTAAGCTTAGTGTCCTAAACAATTGTAAGTTATATCGATGTTTACAACACTTACTAGCCATAGGGAAGAACAAAATGAAGAATTAGCTCTATCCTGAGTGAGTTTTTCTTGTCCTGTCATAATAAAGACTTGTAATAAAATAGTGATTTTGAAAGAAAGATAAGCTGATCTGTCAGTCAGGGTTTTTAGCACAGAACTGAAAGTTGGAGCGCAGCTGGTTGACAAGGCATTACTCTAAGAACTGTCATTAATTAAGACTTCATACTACAGATTTACTTATACTCAGATGGTGCTTCAAACACATATAAATTAACTTGAAGGCCTTTAACATATAAAAGAAAAAAAAAACAATAAATGGGGAATGTGTCCATGCCCCTGCTTGCATATAACAGAATAAAGTGACATAACTCAAGAACGGCAAAAGTGACACTACCCAAATTCATACTTGATCTGAGTTTTGTGGTAATAAGTATTGTGTATAAGTTTCATAACATTTGGTTGAGGCAAACTTAAGTTAAAGAACAGAAACGAAAAATTGAGCAATTTTTCCATTTGTTAAGGGGCATAACTCTAGAACGGTTCAGACAAACTAAAGTTAAAGAACGCAGAAACCAATTTCAGGTCGTGCAGATGGACAAGGGTAAAACGTAGGACTTAAAAAATGAATGCCTTCTTCTGGTATCTACAACTTCAGAGCATTCCTTAAGAGGAAATAAAAGTTTGGAAAAATCTGAAAAAAACAGGTGTTTTATAGTAGTGGGATTAGACTTTGACCCAGACACATAAAAGACTAGATGACATCTAGATGTCAGCATGGTCTTCAACAAACACAAGTATCTATACAATATGTCAAGTTCTTAGAATCTCCTGAGTCTTAAAAGGTGAGATTAAATTGAATAAAGACTTTCAAAAGACAGCTAGCCCCTTAGATCACCACCAATAACAATTTCCCCAAATTACAAAATTCATTTAGATGATAAAAAAAATACCCAGAAAAAAACTAAAACTTACACTATTATTTATGAACACATATATACCTTTACGCTTTATTACCCATTTCAAATATCATTATTGTTAAAACATTTTACTGCTATTACTTTCATTTTTATTTCACCCACAAAAAAAAATACCTACTAACATAATCAAACACATCATAAACGTTTTTCAATTGTACTTAAGGTGGTACCTAACACTACAGGGAGATAACTCTGTAAAAATCAGCTAAACGTTTTAATCACGTTGTATTGTTAAGGAAATATTAAGCTTCTCAATGATCAAAATTAGTGTTTGTCAAACTGCTATATAACCAGTGAAATTTTTCTGATAAAGTGGTTGGTTCAAATTTTTTGAAATTTTTATATTTTTGTCAAAGGGTCAAAGTAAACATTTTGTCAAAATTTTATGAAAATTAAAACGAGCCAAATTAATATTAGTCAAGGTGTTGGGTACCACCTTAACATGCTTTTTGATGAAGAAAATTATATTTATGTATTAAATTCTCTACATCAGGGAATAGTTATTTTAAATCATTTTTTATCATGTACTTTTAGCCAAAACTTCTGGTGTATTTTTTTCTGGGTTAGAGATTAAACTTTCATTTCCTATTTTGAGATATTTCTGTAGATTAGATGAAATTATTAGTTTTATCTTTTGATCATCCCATCCTTGAAACCTACGGAAGTCCATCAAATATATTGTGTACTGCAAATAAATTTAAACTTTCAAAGAGATCCCATGATTTTTTATTAAAAGGATATTCATTTATTAAACCCAAAGTAAAGTCCATAAGATAGATAATGAAGGTTTTTATAATAAAGAAACTTTTCCATCAAGACTTTATCACTATTAGTAGTTGTATATTTCATTATTAAATCATGAAAGGTGCGAAATTGACATACACAGGTATTTATTTACCTGGATCTAACAATCTGTAAATGGGCAATCGACATGGCCAAATAAATTACCTACAATTTATCAATCTTCTAATTCTGTATTTATTTAAACCAGCCTTACATATAATTTACCAATCTCCTTATTCTATATGTATGTTAACCCTGCTTATTTTACCATTAAAAATGTCTGAATGACTACCAAAAAACTCCTCGATGTTTAGTAGATGACAACCATAATTATGTCTTGTTGATTGTTACAGTATAAATTAGGCAGTTGGTTTTGTATTTTGAATGTTTTCCCATTTAGTTATGCCAAGGCCTTTTCTAGCTTAGTATATGGTACCAGTTTTGTTCATTGTTGAAGGTCATACAATTAACTATGTTGTTCACATCCATGTTCTCTGGTCTTTGGCGGGTTACGTTGTCTCATTAGCAATCATATGACCACATCTTATTTCTATATTGAAAATTCTTTAAAGTTATATAATTTCGAACCCAAAACACTCACTGCAGTTAATCTTCCTTTCATTATTTACATAACATTTGAAAATATCACAAGATCTATCCCCTCTTCCTGATTTGAAAGGCAGGTTTATATTATTTGAACAAAAGGAGATATGTCAATGAGAAAGCAATCCAATGACCTTAAAAAAAAAAAAACTAAAGACATCTTTGTATACATTTTAAGAAGCAGAAAACATAATCAAGATAAAGGTCCAACTCATGAACAGTCTTAAATTTGACAATACATTTGTAATAACTTACACATGCATGTGCTGTGTTATATAATATTCACAAAAATGATGTCTGGTGCCTCCAAACTTTTTCTGGATTTACCTTCTTCAGGAAAATTCAAACAAAAAAATTGAAAGCCAAAATATGAATGTATAAGTACTAATTGAATACGTGAAGAGCTTTATGACCAAAAAGGACCTAAAAAGAAAAGACAAATCCATCTGAGGTTAACTTTGCCGGAGGGAATTTTAAACCTTAGTTTCTTAATAATTTCTAAAATAAAATATTATTCAGATAAGATAGCTTAGCTGTCCATGAAACAATTCCAAAACAGGTCAAGTATCCCTAGTTGAAGAAATGACATGTTGCCTTTTTACATACTCTCAGTATATTACAATTCAAAAACATACCTCTTCAAAAGAACAAACATTGCATAACCGATATACTTGTATTTATTATCAATAAAGTTTGAGATATTTATTTATCACTTGGATTTTCCTGTTCAATTTTAATATATAAACAAATGTCCTTGACAATTTCCTAAATACCTCCACTGCACTACTCATAAATACACTTGATCGATAATTTTCAATACTAGTCATTATCTATATATGAAGGAATTATATGTTATGCAATGACTGTCGAAATTAACATGCATTTTTTAAAGAATGCATTGATTTTGTTTGAAACAGATTGTATAATACCACATATTTTGAATCATCACTAAGATTTATCTGTCTTTCAAATTGCTGCACAATCTTTTCTACTCAGACAAGGACTTCAATGGGGTACGTGAGACCTCCGTGTTTACTTGATCCAAAGCAATTTTCACAGGTCCTCCTTCCTTTGTGGAGGATTTGATTGAGGGTTGGGGCCTTCATTATGGTATATCAATTTTTAGGTAATTTTTCTCTATTCTTTTTATTTTTCCCCATAATTTTCTATTTTCTATATTTTGGCACCCCAGTATTCTTTATCCTTCATTTTTGGCTCATTTTTCTCTACTCTATTTTTTTTTTTTTTGCTCATTCCTTTCCATTCCATAAACCCCATTCACACCCTCCCTCTGGGACAACAATATGCATTGCAGTTTGTAAAACTTTTTATCTCACAGTAAAAACAAGACTGCATGCAACACTTATATTAGTATCAGCTAACAGTAAAATTCCCAAAGCTCAATATTTATCACCTTTTTTGTCTGCAGAATAAATATCGCTTACATAAACCTTTTTTTTTAGTACAGAATCTATAGTATCACATGATTCACTAAGTATAGTCATGCTTTTATGACACATATAACAATATATGTCAAAACTATACATAAAACGAGATATTTACAATGATTAACAATTATTTAGTCTTGTTGACATTTTTTTTTTATCAGGAGGAAGGAAACTGACCACAATAAAGATTTCAGTGAGGTGTTAAACAATCCTGTGTCATTAAAGTCCAGTTGTCACTATCAAAGTTAACATGGTCAAAGTGTTCATTGACCAGGTAAACTTAGTCCAAGTCATCTGTTGTCACTGTCAAATGTTTTCATCAAAACTTGCCAAAGAAAAAACTGCACTGTGATTGGATAATTATTGTAACCCATCCAAGTTCATTCAAGTTTCAAGAAAAATAGGATGAGATTCTATTCCATCCAAGTCCGTCAAAGGTTTTGATCGACAAAAAATCCATCCAAAACTTTGACCAAGAAACATGTACAAGAAAGCTTTGATAGTGACAACGGGCCTTAAGCATTGATGACCTTATAGTCGGATTTGGCAAAACTTTTTGAAAGTTTTGGTTTTCTAATTGATTTCGTTTTCCAACTATTTTGATCCCTGGAAGACCCTTAATGTATATCATGTAGACAAAATGTATGTAACTACATTACAATACCAATTTCAATCCACTAGATGCACATTTCGACAATAAATGTCACTTAAGTGATGCTCGAGGTCAAAATATTTGTAAATCCAAAACTATAGCTGCTATTGATTCAACTGTACTTTCATATATATTTCCTTTAAGTTTGAAAAGGCTAGTTTTCTACATAAGGAAATGCCTGTACCTAAGTCAGGAATATGACAGTTGTTTTCCATTCTTTTGATGTGTTTGATCTTTTGATTTTGCCATTTGATAAGGGACTATCCGTTTAAAATTTTCCTTGGAGTTACGTATTTTTGTTATCTTACTTTTTTCAAAGCTTCTCTACAGCACCTGAGGTACTATCAACCTCATTCAGCTTGCTGAATACAAATGTCCACTACACTTCTTTTTATCCATATATATTCAACCCTTATAAAATAAGGAAATGCGGTATGATTGCAAATGAGAAAACAATCCAACAGAGTCCAAATAAAGCAGATTTGACCTATAGGTCAGATAGCGTACAGCCTTCAACAATGGAGGTATTGTTTATGCATCTTCAGATATTCACAAGACTTAGTAAACAATAGTAAAAAACCAGATTTTTATGAATGATGTTCATCGAGAAGGATATTGACCTGACAGTTATGACCTTATAAGGTTACAAGACCCATTTTAAGTAAAATTGATAGTTAAGATGTAGCATTACTATTCAAGCAACACATTTTACGATGTCTTTTTTATTGTAGCCTCTGGTTAGCGAAACAAATAATCATGTTAAACAGATGACATATGTCCCCGACAGGATAAATTTTGTCGATATGGTGTTAACATTTCTTATCCTAATTAAAATCTGTGTGGTACATCAATAAACTGCGACTTAAAGATACGATCAAAGATCTTTTGGATTAATATTTATCTACAAATATAGGCATTCCTCTGATGTGATCAGAATATACAAAAGAACGTCTTCATACCCAAAGTTTAAAATCCTACCGTTTGGGAACTAGGGTATATATTTATGTAAACAAAGCTCCAGTGTTCTCTATTACATGTATGACATACTGACAGTGTAATAAATCGGTAAGGGGCCACAAATTATTCTATTCATGAATTTGCTATTAATATACTTTTATTTATCTGTATTGGTAATTTGAGATGGATGAACACTGAACAGAAATCTAATAAATGTTCAAATCAATTTTTCAAAACTTAAGATTGGTGACACCTTTTTAACTCTCCTGAAGTGAAGGTCAAAAGTCCATCTCTATCATTATACATTGACATATTTGCTACTTTTGTTACTTTTTGTGATTTGTTAGAAAGATTGGGTTCCAGAGAAGAACAAAAGCCAGAATGAAGTAGGAGAGATGAAAGAAGACAAGGCTGGATTTGTAAATCAGAAATGTATTACCAGGTAGACATAATGTGACAGACAAATAAAAAAATAATGAACAGGTACTGAGACATTGCAAAAAGATTATTGTAGTTGTGCAGATCTGGTTGGTGGGAGGGGTACAGGGCTTGGGATTCCCTCCCAAATTAGAATTCTAATAAGAAACCGCAATTCTTCTCAACTTATATAAGATTTCATACAATTACACAAATATAAGGAAAGATCCCCTTCAAAACTCCTTTTAATAATTTTCTAAATAAGCTCCATAGGGCTTACTTATATATCCTCAGGGATCACCACAGGCTATTTAAGGGTGGAGCTCCTCCATCCTTAAATTTTCAGCTCCACCCTTAAATCTCCAGCACCACTCTTGAATTTCTCAGCACCACCCTTGAATTTTTGAAAATGTGATGAAAAGGTAAAATTTTGACAATTTTACTTCAAAAGTATAAATTCATGCTATAATTACAATTTTTCTACAATGGCTTTAATTTGTATATCTTTTCCTAATTAACAGATTATGATCTACAATTAAAGATCTTGTGTGATTGTAATTTCAATATAATTTTTTTTTTTCGTGAACACCACCCTTAAAATAAATTCTGTGGTGATCCCTGTAACCTTGTGTTGCTAACTTAACTTCATTTTATTTTCTTTCACATTTTCTTTCAATTAATTTTCATCTTCTCTTTCTAGTTCAATTTCTACTGCCAGATATTGTCCATCATAATCAAGTTTGAATTCTCTATTTGCATAACGTGCAAGTTTGTTTGCTTGCCCTTACCGTAAACTTCATTTTTCGAGTGTTCATTCAACTTGAATTGATTTCGTAACTTCTTAACCTTTAAATTTATATCTTCTGATACAAAGAATTTTGTTACACACTGCTTTATAAGCGATTTATCAATATGTTGAATTTGTTTAATTTGGTTATCGTTGCCAATTTGGTAATGATCGTCTATTTGACCTTATTAAATGTGAAATAAACAATGATTGATACGAAATTTATTTACAAAACACATTATTAAGCTAATCATTAATCAACTGAAAATATTATTTCATAACAAATCAAGTAAACAGAATTTCGATACGGCACCAGATTAAAAGGTACCAGTTATAATGAACTTGCTCTTTATAAAATTATGGAACAAAGTTGAGACTACGTATGGGGTGTTTAATGACCTTGACTATCCATGAGGGTCTCACACGGTCGGTATGACTTGCAGACTAAACTTGAGACTTAATATATTGTCAGTATACTTTTTCCAGAAGAAACTTAATAGAACTTGATAGCATGCTATAAAACTGTTTCGAACACTTATTGAAAGTGTCAACATGACTTTTTTAATTAAACATGATGAATCAATATTTCCTATAAAAGACATTAAATTGAAGGAAAACAAACTGTGATACTTAGTTAATAGCGGAAGTAAGCTGAAAAGGAACTCAGAAAAACAAATACATACATCAATACAATCGATGTGCCAGTTCTCAATTATTCAAGTTATTTATTAATAACTGCTATATTGCTGAGAAAAATTGCAAGTCAGCAAAACAGCTAGTGCAATGAAATTAGGTTAACTTCTTATATAATCAGCAGATTAATATTTTAGCCCTTAACAAGAATCTATGTCCAGAGGACATGATGCACCACTCTTTCAATGATTTACACAAAATTTCTTAATGGACAAAAACACTGAGACTTTGGCAACCACAGCTGATGTTCCATAAATTTTCCTAATGAAGGTTGGCTAAATACAGCTAGAATTTTCTAAAATGAAATGTTGGAAGTGTTATATGCACTGAACTGCCCTTAATATGAATTTTCAGTCAATACAGGTAACAAACACCTAAACAAACAAACTCTTGACCTTCTAACCTCAGACTTTATAAGAAAACTGTTCCCAACTTTAAAACTTTGAAGTGGTTTTCAAAATGTTATAAACCTTTAGATGACCCATACCTTAGAATGTCCCAGCTGATATTCTCAGTCAATGAGTTAACCTAACACCTTTTCTCGTTTGTTGGGTCAACTCGCCCATTATAAATCACAGGTAAACATAACACCACTAATCACCCTGTACATTTATTTGTTTACCTGATTTATTTTATTATCTCATCAACACAAAACAAACAAAACTGGTTGAGACAAACAAAAAAACAACTTGGATGAATTATGAAGTGTTAGAAATAGTTAAATAATGGTCTGAAAAAATACAAGCTTTATTACATAACAAAATTTTATCCAGAATAATTTAATTGAATTTGCAGAAATTCAGGAAGAAATATGGAAAATTGATACTCTGACATTTCTGATAATACCTAAATGATGAAGACAAAGAGGTTGAATTAATTTCATTATCTGAATGCAAGAGCATGCTGTCATGATAAGTCAGTACCCTTAGTATAAATGGACTGAGAAGGAGAGATTCTCTTCTGCTGTAACTGGAAAGAAATGTCTGCAAGTAACTTAAGCCACTGAGCCTTCAATCAAATAATATCCCCTCTTTACATGATACCATATTCTTATTTTCTTTTAAAAAATTCTATCTATCTGACTTAAAAGCATGAAGTAGACACCTTTCGTCTTCAATCAAGTCTCTTGTACCATTTAAAATGTTTTTCTAAGCCAAATAGAATTGAGTATGGAAATGGGGAATGTGTCAAAGAGACAAAAACCCGACCAAAGAGCAGAAAACAGTATATGTGTAACTGTACAGTTACAAGTAAACCCATTGTTTCATATTCCCATAAGGATTTAAATTTCACTAAGTATAGTCATGCTTTTATGACACATATAACAATATATGTCAAAACTATACATAAAACGAGATATTTACAATGATTAACAATTATTTAGTCTTGTTGACATTTTTTTATCAGGAGGAAGGAAACTGACCACAATAAAGATTTCAGTGAGGTGTTAAACAATCCTGTGTCATTAAAGTCCAGTTGTCACTATCAAAGTTAACATGGTCAAAGTGTTCATTGACCAGGTAAACTTAGTCCAAGTCATCTGTTGTCACTGTCAAATGTTTTCATCAAAACTTGCCAAAGAAAAAACTGCACTGTGATTGGATAATTATTGTAACCCATCCAAGTTCATTCAAGTTTCAAGAAAAATAGGATGAGATTCTATTCCATCCAAGTCAGTCAAAGTTTTCTTTGACAGTTGTCACTATTAAAAAATCCATCAAAAAATTTGACCAAGAAAACTTGCACAAGAAAACTTTGATAGTGAAAACCGGCCTTAAGCATTGATGACCTTATAGTTGGATTTGGCAAAACTTTTTGAAAGTTTTGGTTTTCTAATTGATTTCGTTTTCCAACTATTTTGATCCCTGGAAGACCCTTAATGTATATCATGTAGACAAAATGTATGTAACTACATTACAATACCAATTTCAATCCACTAGATGCACATTTCGACAATAAATGTCACTTAAGTGATGCTCGAGGTCAAAATATTTGTAAATCCAAAACTATAGCTGCTATTGATTCAACTGTACTTTCATATATATTTCCTTTTAGACTGAAAAGATTAGTTTTCTTCATAAGGAAATGCCTGTACCTTAGTCAGGAATATGACAGTTGTTTTCCATTCTTTTGATGTGTTTGATCTTTGATTTTGCCATTTGATAAGGGACTTTCCATTTAAAATTTTCCTTGGGGTTCGGTATTTTTGTTATCTTACTTTTTTCAAAGCTTCTCTACAGCACCTGAGGTACTATCAACCTCATTCAGCTTGCTGAATACAAATGTCCACTACACTTCTTTTTATCCATATATATTCAACCCTTATAAAATAAGGAAATGCGGTATGATTGCAAATGAGAAAACAATCCAACAGAGTCCAAATAAAGCAGATTTGACCTATAGGTCAGATAGCGTACAGCCTTCAACAATGGAGGTATTGTTTATGCATCTTCAGATATTCACAAGACTTAGTAAACAATAGTAAAAAAAACAGATTTTTATGAATGATGTTCATTGAGAAGGATATTGACCTGACAGTTATGACCTTATAAGGTTACAAGACCCATTTTAAGTAAAATTGATAGTTAAGATGTAGCATTACTATTCAAGCAACACATTTTACGATGTCTTTTTTATTGTAGCCTCTGGTTAGCGAAACAAATAATCATGTTAAACAGATGACATATGTCCCCGACAGGATAAATTTTGTCGATATGGTGTTAACATTTCTTATCCTAATTAAAATCTGTGTGGTACATCAATAAACTGCGACTTAAAGATACGATCGAAGATCTTTTGGATTAATATTTATCTACAAATATAGGCATTCCTCTGATGTGATCACAGTAAACAAAAGAACGTCTTCATACCCAAAGTTTAAAACCCTACCGTTTGGGAACTAGGGTATATATTTATGTAAACAAAGCTCCAGTGTTCTATTACATGTATGACACACTGACAGTGTAATAAATCGGTAAGGGGGCCACAAATTATTCTATTCATGAGTTTGCTATTAATATACTTTTATTTATCTGTATTGGTAATTTGAGATGGATGAACACTGAACAGAAAACTAATAAATGTTCAAATCAATTTTTCAAAACTTAAGATTGGTGACGCCTTTTTAACTCTCCTGAAGTGAAGGTAAAAAGTCCATCTCTATCATTATACATTGACATATTTGCTACTTTTGTTACTTTTTGTGATTTGTTAGAAAGATTGGGTTCCAGAGAAGAACAAAAGCCAGAATGAAGTAGGAGAGATGAAAGAAGACAAGGCTGGATTTGTAAATCAGAAATGTATTACCAGGTAGACATAATGTGACAGACAAATAAAAAAATAATGAACAGGTACTGAGACATTGCAAAAAGATTATTGTAGTTGTGCAGATCTGGTTCAGGTGGGAGGGTACAGGGCTTGGGACCCCTCTCAAATTAGAATTCTAATAAGAAACCGCAATTCTTCTCAACTTTTATATAAGATTTCATACAATTACACAAATATAAGGAAAGATCCTTCAAAACCCATTTTAATAATTTTCTAAATAAGCTCCATAGGGCTTACTTATATATCCTCAGGGATCACCACAGGCAATTTAAGGGTGGAGCTCCTCCATCCTTAAATTTTCAGCTCCACCCTTAAATCTCCAGCACCACTCTTGAATTTCTCAGCACCACCCTTGAATTTTTGAAAAGGTAAAATTTTGACAATTTTACTTCAAAAGTATAAATTCATGTCTTAATTACAATTTTTTACAATGACTTTAATTTGTATATCTTTTCCTAATTAACAGATTATGATCTACAATAAAGATCTTGTGTGATTGTAATTTCAATATATTTTTTTTTTTCGTGAACACCACCCTTAAAATAAATTCTGTGGTGATCCCTGTAACCTTGTGTTGCTATTAACTTCACTTCGTTTTATTTTCTTACACATTTTCTTTCAATTTTAAGCTTCTCTTTCTAGTTCAATTTCTACTGCCAGATATTGTCCATCATAATCAAGTTTGAATTCTCTATTTGCATAACATGCAAGTTTGTTTGCTTGCCCTTGCCAAAAACTTCATTTTTTCGAGTGTTCATTCAACTTGAATTGATTTTGTAACTTCTTAACCTTTAAATTTATATCTTCTGATACAAAGAATTTTGTTACACACTGCTTTATAAGCGATTTATCAATATGTTGAATTCGTTTAATTTGGTTATCGTTGCCAATTTGGTAATGATCGTCTATTTGACCTTATTAAATGTGAAATAAACAATGATTGATATGAAATTTATTTACAAAACACATTATTAAGCTAATCATTAATCAAATGAAAATATTATTTCATAACAAATCAAGTAAATAGAATTTCGATACGGCACCAGATTAAAAGGTACCAGTTATAATGAACTTGCTCTTTATAAAATTATGGAACAAAGTTGAGACTACGTATGGGGTGTTTAATGACCTTGACTATCCATGAGGGTCTCACACAGTCGGTATGACTTGCAGACTAAATATACATAATATATTGTCAGTATACTTTTCCAGAAGAAACTTAATAGAACTTGGTAGCATGCTATAAAACTGTGTTCTCTTTTTCGTGTTTCCAACACTTATTGAAAGTGTCAACATAACTTTTTAATTAAACATGATGAATCAATATTTCCTATAAAAGACATTAAACTCAAGGAAAATAAACTGTGATACTTAGTTAATAGCGGAAATAAGCTGAAAAGAAATGCAGAAAACAAATGCATACATCAATACAATCGATGTGCAAACTAGTTCTCAATTATTCAAGTTATTTATTAATAACTGCTATGTTGCTGAGAAAATTGCAAGTCAGCAAAACAGCTAGTGCAATGAAATTAGGTTAACTTCTAATATAATCAGCAGATTAATATTTTAGCCCTTAACAAGAATCTGTGTCCAGAGGACATGATGCACCACTCTTTCAATGATTTACACAAAATTTCTTAATGGACAAAAACACTGAGACTTTGACAACCACTGCTGATGTTCCATAAATTTTCTTAATGAATGTTGGCTAAATACAGCTAGAATTTTCAAAATGAAATGTTGAAGTATAATATGCACTGAACTGCCCTTAATATGAATTTTCAGTCAATAAAGGTAACAAACACCTAAACAAACAATTACCTCTTGACCATTCTGACCTCGGACTTTATAAGAAAACTGTTCCCAACTTTAAAACTTTGAAGTCGTTTTCAAATGTTATAAACCTTTAGATGACCCATACCTTAGAATGTCCCAGCTGATATTCTCAGTCAATGAGTTAACCTTACACCTTTTCTCGCTTGTTGGGTCAACTCGCCCATTATAAATCACAGATAAACATAACACCTGTAATCACCCTGTATGTTTATTTGTTTACATGATTTATTTTATTATCTCATCAACATAAAACACAAACAAAACTGGTTGAGACAAACAAAAACAACTTGGATGAATTATGAAGTGTTAGAAATAGTTAAATAATTAATGGTCTGAAAAACACAAGGTTTATTACATAACAAAATTTTATCCAGAATAATTTAATTGAATTTGCAGAAATTCAGGAAGAAATATGGAAAATTGATACTCTGACATTTCTGATAATACCTAAATGATGAAGACAAAGAGGTGAAATTAATTTCATTATCTGAATGCAAGAGCATGCTGTCATGATAAGTCAGTACCCTTAGTATAAATGGACTGAGAAGGAGAGATTCTCTTCTGCTGTAACTGGAAAGAAATGTCTGCAAGTAACTTAAGCCACTGAGCATTCTTATTTTATTTAAAAAATTCTATCTATCTGACTTAAAAGCATGAAGTAGACACCTTTCGTCTTCATTCAAGTCTCTTGTACCATTTAAAATGTTTTTCTAAGCCAAATAGAATTGAGTATGGAAATGGGGAATGTGTCAAAGAGACAAAAACCCGACCAAAGAGCAGAAAACAGTATATGTGTAAATGTACAGTTACATGTAAACCCATTGTTTCATATTCCCATAAGGATTTAAATTGGACTCATGAAATAAAATTGTAATTCATAATTTTGGGCCTGAACATAATCCAGTGCATTCTTCTACCTATTTGTGAGAATCTGAATCACAGAGACCTGAATAATGGTCTTTCAAACCATTTGAAAATTGACCAAGAAACATGATGTACAAAATAAGCCTTTTCCCTAGGGCTACATTTTACAATCAGTTCAAAGGACGAAATCAACAATTTTTCTTACAGGGCCACTTCAGATCAGTATTTACCAGTAAATCAAAATGTGAATGTGAATTTTACAAGCCAACATATAAAAACTTTGTATATACATGTATATAAACTATACAAACAGCATAAGTCCTTGGCAAGGGATCAGAAATTAAAACAGATATAACCTTTATACCTCTATTAATCACTAAGACCATTACATTGAGTTGTTGACAATTCAAAAGGAAAGTAGACAATATAGCTTTCATTTTCTGCTGACCAATCAAATGACAGAAAATCAATATGGAGAGGATAAAAAATATGCCAGATATTACAGACCCTGACCTTGAGCCTTATTAATAAATGATTCTGTTTAAGACAAGCTGGCTAGATTTGAATGCTACTTTTTCCATAATCTATATTATTGCCATTTCAAATGCTACTTTGCTTTTTATTTTCATCATATGACTGTTAAAGAAATCTTAATGCTACTTTTACTTATATTCCTATACTGATATGTCTGTTACTGCCAGATGTGAATGTTAATCTTGTTTACATATATCCATAACTTTTTGCGACTTCCAGATTTGAATACTAACTTATGCTTAAATATCTATTTTAATAATTAATTATCTGTAATTGTAATTTGAATTATACTTTTATTCACAAGTTATCGACATCTTATATTAGAGCGATCTGGGCCTACCGTTATAAAACTGTACTCAGTACTGGAGTAAAAAATTTGTGCTCGAAACAGCGAATCCAGTATTTTAATTGATTGATTTCTGAGTCAAAATACGATAAATCGTGCTCAGAATTTTTATGACCACAAGGCCTGAGCTTTATAGTTCTATGAGCATGTATATATAATTATTACTTCCAAATTTCCAAAATGAAGTTGCCAAAATATGAATTGAATTATTGAATTATATTGAGCATGTTATAATTAAAGGACTGCCTATCAGATACATGTAAATTGAATTTTGTAAGCGCCTTCAATTTTACTCTGTTAAACTTCTTCGAATTCATGATCCAACCAGTTTGTAATAAGGCGATAATCAATCAATCGATCAATCAATCAATCAATCAATCAATCAATCAACCAATCAATCAATCAATCAAACTTCCCTCAAATTCAAACCTCCACTGCATTTTGTCGTAAGAATCACAGTGAAAGGCCTAAGACCATCTATATATGGAATCAACTGGAAAAACAGAAATTCAGGTAAAACTATCACAAAATTTGGGACCATCTCAGGCCTACTAAGGCCAAAAATTTTTAATTGTTTGATGTTACCTACCTACCCACCTAAAAAGCAGCCTACCCCAAAAATTTTATGGCACAAATCGCTTAAAATTTTCTTTTAAAGTCGTTTTCTTGTTTAAAACATTAACTTATGTTGTTGGCCAAAAAAAAATCCCTACCTTACCTAGCCAACCCTACAAGGCATGGGTAGGCAACATCAAACATATAATTTCTTAAGGGTGGCCTAAAATGAACCAGTTTTTAATGACCTATCAATGGGAGTTGAGTTTTTTTATACAGATCCACTAAATGCAATGACAGTAGCCATGCAGTATTGACCTCTTTTTTATCATATTAATAAAAAGTTCAGAAATTTGTGAAATAATTGATTCATATTTAGTGGGAATCGATCAATATATTAAAACATCAGATACACATATTGACAAGTCAGCTGTAACGCACACAAGGATATAAAAAGCTTCCAGACTACAGACTAGTACCTGATAAGAACCCTCGGAGTCTAACTAAGTACATCAGAGTTTATCTACAATAATATCAAATAAGAGGAAAAGTAATTTGTCAAAATATCTATATAAGTTCAAAATTTCAATAAAAACAGAATTTGATGTCCGTCAATTTTTGCCGCATGAAATGTCATAACATATGATTGATAGAATGATAACAATATTATTATGGTTCTAATAAAGAGTTGTTTTCATTATAACATATCTACGGGGAGAGATATATCTTTTATCTATCATATAAATTAGAATGGTGTCTGTATATGTATTGAGTACTTGTATACTGCATAGCTACGGTATAGTTACTAAGACTAATGCTCGCCTTAAAGTATGAATGTACAATGATTTTTCAAATAGCAGGTCTGAATGTGCTCAGAAAAAATATAGTTTCTTCTTGTTTAAAATAAAATAAATCAGTATCAAATAAAATGTCAAATTATTTGACCAGTCAAATCTTTAATGAAAGGAAAGACCGAAATTGAAAAGACACCACTTGGTCACATATAAGGTCAAAAGTGCTTAACCAATCAGGCAAGAAGACCCCCACTACCATATATACAGACATTTTAGTGCATGTTTAGTTCAATGAGAGCTGATGATTGCTTTTGTGACCATTACTTTTCAAACACGTTAAAAATGTTCTCCTAAAAGTTGAACTACAACAATTTTAACGAATTAACTACCACAGATACGTTTCAGCACGACAAATTAAGTCATTAAAGAAGACAAATTATAAGAAACCTCAGTCAATGGATAAGTCATTCAATGTTAAATTTCATAGTCTTGTGGTTTTCTTTGAACTAAGGACTACATTTTATCACACATGTAACATGTAAAGATTTTTATGTTCACTGTAAATTATAGCCACTGTGTAATACAGACGGAATCTAAACAATTTTGCATTGCAATGTTTTTTTTTTATCATCTTCTCATTCATTTTTTTCACTGTTTATCTAAAAAATATATTAAATATAAAATACAGTCTATAACATTTTTTTTTTTCAAAAATATAAAATAAATACACATCTGTTAAAATACTTTATAGTAACTTGTGTATTCCCTATACTAAGACTTTTGCATTCTTATTTTCCCATTGCACCCAAAAAACAAACAAAAAATCATTTTTTATCTTATTATTTGATTTTTGCACAGTGTAAATGTACTTTAAAAAAAATAATCAAAACCCCATTATTATGATCTGCCTTCTACAGCATTTTAATATTTGACGCATCAGAAGGTTAAGTTTATGTAACCATGTATACTACTGCAGAATCATTATTATTGGTGAAGTTTCATGGGTAAGCCCTACTGTGTCCTATATTTGCTTACATGCATGTCCAAATTGGTCTCTGGTGGACATTTGTCTCATTCCAATTTCACCCCATCTTTTTATTTTTATAGATAGGTTTTGAAAAGTTAAGTTGAGTAAGAGGATATAGTGTACGTTATTTTGATTTAATCTCAATGCTTTGTCATGTTGGGTTGCATTTATAAATTTTATCTTGCCACAGTTTTAACTTTAAATGTGGGACAAGTATCTCCTTTTACTTAGGCTGAGTAAATTAGCATCAACTTTAAAGTCCAATTCCGCCAAGAAACTTATCAAAAATGTATAAAAGTATGAATTGCATTTGATGTTAGCTATGTCACAATATAACATGAAAGGAGAATTATCACTTTGTGTAAATTTGTTAAGCATAAAAATCGGAAAAGGGACTCAAAAGTTTCGGATTTTCTATGCACAAGGAGGTCAACTTTTTACTTATCAGTCAATATGTCAGATGGCCAATTTTGATCTTCATAACTTATACATTACTATAAGTATATCATATTCACAGGTAAAAATGTGTCAATAATATCACTTTCAATGCAGATATAATATATACTGGTGTGGAAAGGCATTCAATTTTCATACAAAACATTCAATAGGTTTCTAATTCAAATTCATTTATCATTTATAACATATAAACGTGGGTGTCTTGTGTAACATTTGTGAAGAATGTTGGTGAAACATGTTGCAATCTTGAGAAAATTGTTGTAGACATTGTAAATATGTCAACTCTGATATGAAAATAATTCCACTGGAAAAGGGACATTTTAAGCAAGAGTAAGAAGTTGAAAATGGTCATGATTGAGTCATTCCCAATGAGAGAGAGTAAGACTGGTTGAAAATGGTCATTCTACATGAAAATTCCAAAGCTTGAATTATTTATTTTGATTGAACTTATAATACAAGAATTATTAAAATTAAACAATGGAATTCAGTTATTTGATTAGATGTATTAATTAAGACTCAGTTAACAAATTTCCCCTCAGACATGTAAAACTAAGGAAGTGTTTCATATTAGCTTTGACAGAATTGCATTGATGCCCCCTGTACGAAATGTGACGCCCGTATATGACACGGAAACCAGGCATAAAAATCATACTTTATCAGGGCGTCATTGCAGTGTTTAAGGAATGTATGTCCAGGCGGAAACCAAGCGTAACTGAGGCGGAAACCAGGCGTAAAATTAGGCGTAATATTTAATTGAGTACGCCTGGTCCACAGAAAACCAGGTGTCACATGCAAATGAGTATGCCAGTGGTCAATAAATAAACCAGGCGTAATATCCTTACATAATACTACACTTATTTTAAATCAGTGTATTACCCTAGCTGTGTACTTTTGTGTATTTGATACAAACTTCTGTACTGTTGCTTTAATTTCTCATTGTTTGACATAAAACTGGAAATATTAACCATTGAAGAAGCTAATATATAAATAAATACATTTTAGACAGACACTGGCTCAAATAAGTTTAAGTTTAAATAAGAATTATGACAATTAATTTTTCTTGAAATAAAACTAGCATTTAAACTAAGTTTTGTTTGAAAATTAATGTCCTTTGAACTAAAATATAAATGATAATACTGCTATTTAACTTATTATAATGTAGAAGATTTTAATGTTATTATCCATTAAGATAAAGATTTTGGGATTTCAAAATAACTGTTAGAACTTCAAACTTAATAACTTAGTTATACTCACATAATTATTATTTACCATGTATACTACTTTCCTTTTATTTCACAATTTTAATTAATCAATTTGATTCCATAATTCCAATTTCAAATTCTTCAAAATGCACAAAACATTAGCTAATTATCCCTGAATATATGAAGCTGCTATAAATCCAACTCTTGCAAACTAAAATCAAAGAGCCAAATTTTGGAAAAAATCCCATGATCCTTTAAACAAAGGGCCATTTGAACATAACTATGCAGAGGCACATTAATGGAGCTATATGTATGGTTAATGCATCAACTTTTTACATGTCTTTCTCCAAACGTCACATAGGTTCGGGCCCAAGGTCCCCCTTTTTTAAATTCTGGATCTGCATCTGCCATGGTTTCTGATCCCTATTCAACATTCTTGGCTCAGTATCACTATAGCTGTCAGTAAATTAAGTTTTTGAAAATATTCATTTTCCAGCATAGTCACATCCGCAATAGATATTAGATGATGATGGTCATGACAGGAACTACCGGTATTTCATGGATGGATTTCATTTATTAAATATATATGGGACCCTTTATCTAGGGTTGTGGTTCTATTTATAAACAAGTCAGGTCATCAATTTTTGGGGAAGGTTTTATCACCTTTTAGCTTTCTCTTAATGTTCTAGGGTTTCGAACTACAGTACGTATATGCAATATTTCTAATACACACTGATACTTGCTGATTTAATTTCAGTTTAATGGATATTTGGTCATAGTTAATTGGAAATATGAGATTTCAGTTTATTATCAACATCCAATCCTTTAAACTATATAAACCACAAATGTCATTCAAAACATCTAATCAAACTTTAAACAAAATTTAGAAATTATGGAATTATAGAATTTAAAATCCAAACAAGCTAGCAGGTATTTTTTCAGTTAATAAATTGTAAATCAAGCACGTCAGATTTCATACATGATCATACAAGCATTCAAAATAGATAAAAGATTCACACTCCTAAATCTACTGGGTTTAAGACTATTGACAAAGAATATTTTCCCCTTTAATGAATCCTGGAATTTAAAAGTAGATAGGGATTTATTTTTAAATCAATTTTTACTATGAAGTTAAAAAAAATGTTTTTCAAAAACCGCAGGATAAACGAGATTCCTTTCTTATATGCATATCTGTGACAAATTTACCTTGCGTAAACAATCTATTTAAAATAAACATATAAAAATACTTGAAATCTGAATGGATTTTAAAATATATGCATTAATCTTGTTCTTATTATCATATTTCTTCAAGGTTATGTATACCTATGCAGACATAAACAATCAGCTTTCCATATCATTATGATAAATATATGACTATTACAATGTAATGTTTAAATCAAAAGTTTATTTAAGAAATTTCCTTTTGAACCTTTTTGTGACTGTTTTTTTTTGTTTTTAGTGCTGTTGGGTTGCTGTTTCATTGATGTATAACTTCCCACCTCTCATTTTATTAATACATGCATGTCAAACACTGCATGTGAATATGAAAAAGATGTGGAGGTGGAAAAAACATCAACAGAAAAAAAAAACCAATACAAAAGAGGGACGAAAGATACCAGAGGGACAGTCAAACTCACAGATCGAAAACAAACTGACAACGCCACGGCCAAAAACAAAAAGACAAACAAAAGCACAGATGACACAACATAGAAAACTAAAGACTAAGCAACACGAACCCCACCAAAACTGGGGGTGATCTCAGGTGCTCCGGAAGGGTAAGCAGGTCCTGCTCCACATGTGGCAAATACTACTAACAGACATGTGGAGGTCAACCCTATGGGCTTCATCAGTAGACAGATGTCTTTGCAATAAGTAGGGGCCTATTATGTCATAAAACTTTACTCAGTGCTCAGAGTACAAGATTTGTGCTAGAAAAACCAAATCCAGTATTTTGATTGGTTGAATCCTGAGTTTGAGTAAAATAATGATACCCAAAATTTTCATGACTGCAAGGCTTGGTCTATGATAGCAAAACAAGTTGCCAATAAATTTAGCAGTTTAGCAAAGATCTGCCAACAACACCAAAATCTCCAAATGACAAACAAACATCAAGATAATTACATGTAATAAAGTAAATATACATGTACTGAGTAAAAATAGTTCAGCAACATATATTTTTAATTTTGTATCAAATAAAATGCTCCATGGGCGCAGCTTGATACGACCGCAGAGGTCGAACCCTGAATAGTTGGGGCAAGTATGGACACAACATTCAAGCTTGATACAGCTCTGAATTTGGATTGTGATTAAATATTTGACACAGCATAGGTTTCTGACACAGAATGAATGTGGTCTAAGAACTTAAAATTTTAAATTGGACATTCACCTATTATGGTCCAATATCCAAAATCTAAATACATGGTTAGATTCAGCATATCAAAGAACTCCAAGAGTTCAATTTTGATGAAATCAAACAAGGTTTAATTTTGGACCCTTTTGACCTCAATGTGGACAAAGTTGATAAAGGGCCCAAAATCAAAATCTAAATACATGGTTAGATTCAGCATATCAAAGAACCCCATATATTCAATTTTGTTGAAATCAAACAAAGTTTAATTTTGGACCCGATTTGGACCAACTTGAAAACTGGGCCCATAATTAAAATCTAAATACACATGTTTAGATTCAGCATATCAAAGAACCCTAAGAATTCAATTTTTGTTAAAATCAAACTAGTTTAATTTTGGACCCTTTGGACCTTAATTTGAAAACGGGACCAAAAATTAAGAATCTAAATACACGGTTAGATTCAGCATATCAAAGAACCCCAATATTTCAATTTTTGATGAAATCAAACAAAGTTTAATTTTGGACCCTTTTGACCTCAATGTGGAAAAATTTGTTAATGGGCCCAAAATCCAAAATCTAATTACATGGTTAGATTCAGCATATCAAAAAACCTCATCAATTCAATTTTTGTTGAAATCAAATAAAGTTTAATTTTGGACACCGATTTTGACCAACTTGAAAACTGGACCGAAAGATCACAAATCTAAATACATATTTAGATTCAGCATATAAAAGAACCCCTTGAATTCAATTTTTGTAGTACTAAGTATAATTTTGGACCCTTTGGACCTTAATGTAGACCAATTTGAAAACGGGACCAAAATTAAGAATCTAAATACATGGTTAGATTCGCATATCAAAGAACCCCAATAATTCAATTTTTGATGAAATCAAACAAAGTTTAATTTTGGACCCTTTTGACCTCAATGTGGACAAAGTTGATAACGGGCCCAAAAATCAAAAATCTAAATACATGGTTAGATTCAGCATATCAAAGAACCCCATATATTCAATTTTGTTGAAATCAAACAAAGTTTAATTTTGGACACCGATTTGGACCAACTTGAAAACTGGGCCCATAATCAAAAATCTAAATACATATTTAGATTCAGCATATCAAAGAACCCTAAGAATTCAATTTTGTTAAAATCAAACTAAGTTTAATTTTGGACCCTTTGGACCTTAATGTAGACCAATTTGAAAACGGGACCAAAATTAAGAATCTAAATACACGGTTAGATTCGGCATATCAAAGAACCCCAATAATTCAATTTTGATGAAATCAAACAAAGTTTAATTTTGGACCCTTTTGACCTCAATGTGGACAAAATTGATAACTGGCCCAAAAATCAAAAATCTAAATACATGGTTAGATTCAGCATATCAAAGAACCCCAAATATTCAATTTTGTTGAAATCAAACAAAGTTTAATTTTGGACCCGATTTGGACCAACTTGAAAACTGGGCCCATAATCAAAAATCTAAATACATGTTTAGATTCAGCATATCAAAGAACCCTAAGAATTCAATTTTGTTAAAATCAAACTAAGTTTAATTTAGGACCCTTTGGACCTTAATGTAGACCAATTTGAAAACGGGACCAAAAATTAAGAATCTAAATACACGGTTAGATTCGGCAGATCAAAGAACCCCAATAATTCAATTTTTGATGAAATCAAACAAAGTTTAATTTTGGACCCTTTTGACCTCAATGTGGACAAAATTGATAACGGGCCAAAAATCAAAAATCTAAATACATGGTTAGATTCAGCATATCAAAGAACCCCATATATTCAATTTTGTTGAAATCAAACAAAGTTTAATTTTGGACCCGATTTGGACCAACTTGAAAACTGGGCCCATAATCAAAAATCTAAATACATGTTTAGATTCAGCATATCAAAGAACCCTAAGAATTCAATTTTTGTTAAAATCAAACTAAGTTTAATTTTGGACCCTTTGGACCTTAATGTAGACCAATTTGAAAACGGGACCAAAAATTAAGAATCTAAATACATGGTTAGATTCGGCATATCAAAGAACCCCAATAATTCAATTTTTGATGAAATCAAACAAAGTTTAATTTTGGACCCTTTTGACCTCAATGTGGACAAAGTTGATAACGGGGCCCAAAAATCAAAAAACTAAATACATGGTTAGATTCAGCATATCAAAGAACCCCATATATTCAATTTTTGTTGAAATCAAACAAAGTTTAATTTTGGACCCGATTTGGACCAACTTGAAAACTGGGCCCATAATCAAAAATCTAAATACATGTTTAGATTCAGCATATCAAAGAACCCTAAGAATTCAATTTTTGTTAAAATCAAACTAAGTTTAATTTTGGACCCTTTGGACCTTAATGTAGACCAATTTGAAAACAGGACCAAAAATTAAGAATCTAAATACACGGTTAGATTCGGCATATCAAAGAACCCCAATAATTCAATTTTGATGAAATCAAACAAAGTTTAATTTTGGACCCTTTGGACCTCAATGTGGACCAATTTAAAACGGGGCCCAAAATCCAAAAACTTAATACACGATTAGATTCAGCATATTAAAGAACCCCAAGAGTTCAAGAATAAAACCCCATTGAAATTGGTCAAGAAATAAGTAATTTATACAAAGTATCTTCTTTTGCACAATACTGTGCAATTGAATATTTCTTAAAATTGCGCAATACTGTGCAATTGAATATTTCTTGCTATTGTGCAATACTGTACAATTGACAATTTCTTGCTATTGCGCAATATTGTGCTATTGGATATTTCTTGCTATTGTGCAATACTGTGCAATTGAAGATTTCTTGCTATTGCGCAATACTGTGCAATTGAAAATTTCTTGCTATTGCACAATACTTATTATATAATAATTTACACATCCTGTTTGGTGTGTATCTCCTGCCATATCATTATTATTTGCTTTTAAATATAAATCAGAAATAACCAACTTAAAATGGAAAATTGAAAAAAGGAAAAAAGAAAAAAAAATCCCCAAATGTTTTGAACCCCTTATGATTCATCACCCCAAACTCAATCCCAGCCTTCCTTTGAGGTATGGTACCTTGCAGTACAATTTCAGAGAGATCCATACACTTGAACACAAGTTATTGTCTGGAAACTAGAAAATGCTTATTTTGGCCCCTTTTGGCCCCTAATTCCTAAACGTTTCAGGCAATTACCCCAAACTCAATTCCAGCTTTCCTTTGTGATATGGAACCTTGTAGTACAATTTCAGAAAGATCCATACACTTACACACAAGTTATTGTCATGAAACTAGAAAATGCTTGTTTTTGCCCCTTTTGGCCCCTAATTCCTAAAATTTTGAGGCAATTACCCCCAAAATCAATCCCAGCATTCCCTTTGTGATATGGAACCTTGTGGTACAATGTCAGAGATCCATACACTAACACACAAGTTATGTCTGGAAGTTACAAAATGCTTATTTTGGCCCCTTTTGGCCCCTAATTCCTTAACTGTTGGTACCATAACCCCAAAATCAATCCCAACCTTCCTTTTGTGATATTGAACCTTATGGTAAAATTTCCTAGAGATCCATTCACTTAAACTAAAGTTAGAGTCGAAACCAATGCGTCTTCGGACGATGACGACGACGACGCTAACGTCATACCAATATACGACCACGAAAATTTTTTGCGGTCGTATAAAAATAAACTTTAAACTTCTAAACATAACAATAAATTAATTATTGTAACAAAGAAAATAAACCATAAGGTGTGATGTTTAATCAACAAAAATTCGATTATAATATTAATTTCAGCAACTTGGTGATTTTTTTTGTATCTAAAGTTTATTTATTGATATATATTGCTGTACTTTTTTTTACTCAGTATATTTGTAAGACAATCACTGACTGTGATGTGGGACAGTCAAATGAACTGATTGGCTTTTCTCTCATTTCTGGTTTCAACAATTCCATTTATTCAGAGCTTCTGGGACCACTCTAAATAAGGCCCCTTACAAATCAGAGACAGTAGTAAACCTAGGTACAATGACATTGATTTATCCAATTCATTAAAATACCCCTTAGGTTGCATTCCAAACTGAATACAGGACTATGTTGACCTGGACAAACTAGTGTGTTATTGATACTTTACTAATCCTTTCAACTGACGTAGCGTTTACTTTACTAATCCCTTTCCAAATATTACTCTCAAATATTTATGTCACCCAACATTTTTCAACTTATCACATGAATATATAGGATTGTTTATAAGTGTTCATAGGACATGACCATGTAAATCATGATTTATACTCTCTTGAAAAGAAAAAAATGCCCTTTTAATTCATATTTGCTGACTCAAAGTGCAATGACTCTACTCTGTTTTATTACACTTTTAATTTGTATGTAAAATTGTAACGTGATTTAATGCTCTCTCTCTCGTGAAAGGAAAAAAACACCCTTTTCGTTCATATTTGCCTACTCAAAGTGCAATGACTCTACTTTGGTTTTATTGCACTTTTAATTTGTATGTAAAATTTCAAGTGTTTATTGCTGTACTTCAATTCTGCTGAAAGGAATAAATTTCAAACTTAGGTCAAATACAAGTTGGACCAATATTTACCTTGCTGATTAAACATGATCTGCAGATTTTTACATTTTTTTGCATGTGAAGTGCATTTATTATACTCCAGATGATAAAAATTGTTTACCCTGGGTACCCACTGGAAATGCATTTACAAGCCATGTGACCAAAAAGGAGTCAGTTCACTGACAGTTTATCTATGGGGTATTTATATGTCAATGAGACGGCAACCCTTTTCTTTCTAAGCTGTACTGGTAATCTTTTAAAAACAGAAAGAAAACTGTTGTATCTAAATTACACTATGCATCAAGAAATACAACATGTCAAACGAGAAATATAGGATCAAAAGATAAATAAAGTTTATTAGAGAATCCTAAAGGGAGGGGGTGCAAAGAAAAATGAGAAATAAAATAACCATTTCATGATGAACAAATGAGAATTAAAGTTAACCAAGGTTGGCAAAAGCGGTCAATACTAGTATTGACCATGCCACCGTAAATACCGGAAATACTGGCAAATACTGGTCAATACTGGCAAAACTGGTCAATTGAAATTTTGATAGGACTTTACTATAAAACTAGTCCCTACCTCAGGTCAATTACTTGGTAAATGGATAGATATAGTCACAAGGCAGAAAGTCACTTATTTACTACATTGTAATAGGACAAAAAGTCACAATTAATTAGTTCATGAACATGGTTTAATGAAGATTTATCAAATATTAATTTAATCATACAACAGATATAGTCATTAACACCATGAAGTCAGTCACTTAAGAGAGACTCTATAACATCTGGTTTTCTTAACAGTAATTTTGAAAGATGCAATTAAAAATTTTTAAAATTGTTTTATATATATATATATATATATATATATATGTTATATATTTATTAAAAAAACATTTCCTGCATTTAGAACATTTTTATCATGCTGTTGAATAGTCAGGAATTAATTCATTGTTTAAAACAATCTTTAGAAATCACTTTTATGACTTTTTTCCTGTTATGTCAACATTTATTAGGGGACAGTTGTTATAGTAATTAAACTTTTGACACCTGTTAGCCATATAATAGGTAATGCTCTGATAATCTATATATTGCTAGTCACTTGTAATTCTATTTACCTGTAAAATTCAAACCTTTTCAAGAAAAAATATCTTGATTTATACATGTTAAAATAACTGTCAGATATAGCTGCTCAATTCTGTATGTATACCAAAATTATGCAATATCATTACCCCTAAAACTAAATTAGTAATTTTAATGTTTTAATAATTAATAACATACCAATATCATTCATTTTATAAACTGAAACATGCCAAAGGAATAAAGTTTTCCTCATCTACCATTTTTACTAGAATTGATAGATAAGTCAGTCAAAAGAAGCATGAAAATTTCAATTGACCAGTATTTGCAAGTATTGACCACTTGGGAGTATTGTCCGGGCGGTAAATACGGTAAATACCACTGGTAAATACCGGGGTGGTAAATACCGCCCAACCTTGAAGTTAACACATTGCCTTTTACCAATTCGAATGAAACACAGAGAGCAAAATGAGCTTTAATCATGAAAACGTGTAATAAAACATGCAAACATATTGCATGAAAATAAACCATTACCACAACCATCTAAAGAGTACCCTACCACTTTAAAATATAATCAATTTATTCCTTATACATATCATTGCCAAAAAAATATGCCCACATGTGGCAGGCTTGCTCAACTCCAATCTTAATTGACTTAAGGATTGTCCTATAGAAGGTCGTCAGTTTTGTTTTCGTATCTGGAAACTCTGGCTTCATCAACCAATAAAAACAAAAGTGCTGAAACAGCGTTAAAATCCAATCAATCAATCAATTTTTATGTTTCTTAAAAATCATAAAATTGATGTTATCCTTAATTATTAGGGAGGTCACTTTAAAACCCTTGATTGAACTGTTCGATGTCAGCTAAACTTTATATAGTCCCTCATTCAGATGGGGGAATGCAACAAAAGCATTATAAGTTTCTATGAAAAACTGATTTTCTTATTAAATCCCATTGGCCATTTCTTTAAACAAATTTATTTTTATTCTTCCATGCGTAATTTTACATGAAACGAAAATAAAATCTATTATAACAACTGTAACAATAGTTCGTCTAGACAGAAAATCATGCATCCACTATGCATGAACGCGCGGCTCAACGACAACAATACTAACATGTGGCAAAATTTGTATACATGTATTCACTATCCCTTTATTATAAAGTTTTAATCACAGCCTTCCATACACTACTATTTATTATTTAACTTTAAGCAACTTGGCCAAATAGTTTCACAGAAAAAAAAGTCTTGCATGGCAAAAACGTGGATTGTCATTGTTCATGCAATTGTATACTTTGCTTTTTAATGACTTTAAAATTTTCAAAATAATTAAGTTTCCATGTACTTTAAATGAGCCAACAATCCATGTTTAACAAATTATGCAAGTCTATGAAATTCATTGATTCATGAAAAATGCATTGAAACTGGGTGTTCAAGTTTTACATCAAATTTAGTTAATTCTTCATTTATATCTTGTGACTAATGTATCTACCTGTAACTTCATTTTCATTTAGCTTAAAGGTGAGTTTTAAAACCACAAAATATCGGAATATTTATATATTATTTACGATCAAATTCTTACGTATTGTATTCCCTAATTCGGTTTGACGGAGACGTTTGAAAGCAATTATATACCTGAATGGAAGAATGTTTGGTTCAAATAGCTCCACAATTATCAATACTTCATTACATATATTAAATAAAGAAAACTTTGTTTGTACTCTGTGACATCTTTTCAAATGAGCAAAACAGAAAGAATTTTTAAACATTTCCATTACATGTGGGACACGCTTCTTAAATTTCTAATTCTAAACACCCATAACACCAGAGTGCTATAAAACATTATTTATTATTAATTCATGAATGAAAAAATGTATCAAAATTGAAAGACTTTAAATGATATATAATTCATCTGAACATTGAACATTTTTACTGTGCACTTTTTTTTATTTGCAGACTGCACTCTAGAATGACTCATAAGCATAGGATGTTACTTTAATATTGCTTAGATACAAAAAAGCATTTGCCTGTCATTTTTATAACAGGCCACATAATATCAATGTTCATCCCATCTTTAACTTACTTCTAGATATCCATGAAATATTTGCCACTGGATATTAAGGAATCATTGAGTTATCAATTGTTGATCCCCACCCATATTATGCTATACATGTATATAAACTCATTATAGATAACAGGCTTTCACCTTTCATCTTAAAATATATGCTACATAGTTTAAGATTTATGCTTATGTGTAAGAACTATTTTGTTTTAAATATGTTCTACTTTCCAGTATGTTCTTTTTTGACAAAGAATTCCGCTCAAGCCAGTGCCTAAGGGGCCGTCTTAAACTTGCAGTGAGGTGACAGTTTTTTTGCTTCGTGTTGAAGGCCTCACTGTGACTTTGAGATGAAGAACAGCAATAAAAGCGCTGTTCCTTTGCTTTTGTGTGTTTTTTTGCTGTGCATGAACTGATTTTGTGTCATGGATGGATACCCCATATCCTTTGTTTTTCTATTAAAATTTTGTATGCCAGGCCCAGGTTTCGTCTACATAAGACTCATCAGTGATGCTCGAATAAAAAAAATTAAAAAGGCCAAATGAAGTACAAAGTTGGAGAGGACCCTAAATTCCAAAAGTTTTTGCAAAATACAGCTAAGGTAATCAATTCCCTGGGGGTAAAAAATCCTTAGTATTTCGTAAAAATTCAAAGTTTTGTAAACAGTTACAAGTACTTTAGTTGTATATTTCATTTCCCATTTTCATATTTTTCTTAAAAAACATTTTTGAAAATTATGCTTAAACAAATATTGTCATGGTTGTTGTAGTTTTTTTCTATATACCTTTATTTGATATTTAACAACCCAATCTTTTTAAGAAAATTTACTCAAACATACACAGAAAGATGTATTCACGTAAAAAAAAATCTCAACTTTTAAGCAAGCAACTACAGTGGCATTTTTGTATGAGTCTCTTATCTCCCAAAACTTAAAGACTGAAATATATATAACAACTGTATATCTTCCTAAAAAAAACTAATTAAGATAAGTTATAATCAAATAAAAGTCATCAAAAGTTACATCAACCAAATGTTTATGTTGATAGCAACATACAATTTTTTAATTTTAAGAATGTTTAGGTTTTCAGTTTGTTTCATTTGACATACAGGATATTTTGAATTCAAAATCAATTATTTATTACATAATTTTATAAATTCTATTGATAAATTTCTAAACTACTGGCTTTTATGAATAAAATTTTGAGTTTTACTAATGTCAGAATTATCAAAATTTCTTTTCTCGAGGCTTTTATAAACAATGTAAAGATAAGCTAATTGTAATTAGGATTTTATTATTTTTTAAGTCCATACCTGTGTCATTTGAATAAATAGCTAAAAATAACATATAAAATGTAAATTTCATAGGACTGGTCAGTATATCAACAATAAAAATCGATGAAATGTACGTTTATCATGTCAGTTTCCATCAATCTTTCTGTAAACTTATCGATAATTTAATCAGAATTAAGTTATTGACAAACTCATTCCTTAACAACTTCATTAGGCGATAAAAATTGTATCAAAGACCACCATCAATTGTCAACTCTAGAATCGGAAATGAAGCTACATGTATGGACAAGATTCTAAGTATTGTCTTCGGAAATATAATCACTAATCAAAAGGAACTGGACAATTGTGTCATTCAAACAGAAACCAATGACCGTTCGTAACAGTATTGTTTATCCTTGCAATACCATTATAAAAGAGGGTTTCAATAATCTGATTATGTCCTTATTAAATGGATTTTTCAGAGAAAATGATTTGCAAATCGATAGATGTCCGTTTCATCAAAGATGCTTCTCCCTTTATTAAGTTTTTATCTGTTTAATCTAGAAATTTTTGTATTTGTTCTCACTATGTGTTAGTGGCATGAAAGAAAGAGGAAAGCCGTGTTTAAATGTAGATAAACTTTTCTCATGTTATAATATTGATTTCTAAGACATGAAATCGTATAGTACACCAAGCACAACTTTTTAATTCTGTTGAGATTTGAAACAGATTCCTTAAATTCTTTCTTTTTATTTTTGAGTGGAACAGAGACATTGTAAATGGAGAGATTAAAAGACAAGTTTTTAATACTGAAGAGATTTCAAACATCATTCCTTTTCTTTCTTTTTAATTTTTTGAGTGGAACAGATAAATTGTTAATGGGGAGATTAAAAGACAAGTTTTTTACATTGTCGAGATTTGAAACATCATTCCTTTTCTTTCTGTTTATTTTTTTGAGTGGAACAGATGAATTGGGAGATTAAAAAAAGATAGGACCAGAAACCTTTATGCAGTCCTCTAACAGATTTTAAGTGCATGTTAGACTACACCAAGTGCAATTTTGTAAAGATATCATTTAAAATCATTTTATCGTCAAGATACAATTGTAATTCAACCTAACAAGCATTTGTTGAAAATTGAAGAAGGCCAAAAGGATGACAAAATATCATAGAGCAATTCTAAGAAGAAAACCATAAATTTGAATCACAAACATTCCTAGCCCTGTACAGATCTGCCTTATAATAAAGTTAGATTACATGTTATACAACTGCATAAAGCTCAAAAAGTCAATGTAAATTACATGTTAACATGCAACACTGCATGACATAAAACAGCGGTAATCCTTAACCCTTCATTGCAATGAACTAATAAAACTTTTAAAACTATAAAAATAAGAAGATATGGTATGATTGCCAATGAGACAACTCTCAACCAGAGACGAAATGTTATAGAATTAACAACTTTAGGTCACTGTACGGCCTTCAACAATGAGCAAAAACCATACCGTACAGTCAGCTATAAAAGACTAAATGTAAGATTTCTCTATAGAATTGTTGCACATTAGGATGTATAAGTACCTAAACAGTTGAAGAGCTATATTACCAAAAAGGACTGGTATACCAGTGCAGGACTGCTGCTGTTCATATACCTACATGTACATGTATAACAAAATCTATTGGCACAAACCTGTCAGTAAGACATTGGCAAGACATCCTTTAAACCCCTTACCTGTGTATATTGCTTATTCCGCCAACCAAGGGGTTAAAAGGAAGTCTTTCCTGCACATTACCTTCCCAACACGTACCTTAGATAATAAATGCGTCCCTGCTCTGCCACCAACTTTGCCTCCCATTCATCAGGTAGTTCATTGTTAATCCTTTGCAGTATATTATCACAATGTGACATAGTGATGGCATAGTCGGAGTTTACTTTGTCAATCATATGTTAGCCTTGACATACAGATGACATGGTAAATATTCCAGAGTATCATGTAGTTTATACTTAAATCCAAATAGAAAAATCCTACAATAATGAAAAGAATGAGATTTTGAAAATTTTGCTAATTCAAAACCTAGGTATTAAAATAAAATAGACTTTCTTATATATACATGTAAAATGTCAAAAAATCAACACCTTTAAAGTTCTAAAACTACATGTAGGTAATTTCTCGGACATTCTAAAATCTCCTGTTCATTCATTTCATTATATTGGTCTGCCCAAGGGAAGGATTTGTATTGCAAGTCTAAATTACTATACAAATCCATGGTCTGCCTAATTAATGTCTTTATTTGGAGTTTTTAGTAAACTTCAAAGGTGTTGCTGACATATACATGTTTGACACACATCTCCTTTTGATTGTTTATGTGATAAAACTGCACTGACTTTTACATACATTGTACTGATCAAGCTGCTGTTCAGTTAGTCTTTCCAGTAATAATAATATTTATAATAAAAATAATTTCATTCAGGTAAATTGTACTACATGTATTTAAAATCAGAAAGTGCACTCAGAACTTAAATTTAACATACACAAAGTAGCTAAAATAATAGATACATTTGTAACCATTATAATCATAACAATTTCAAACTTAGATAACATCAGTACAGCTAAAAAATAAAGTAAAGGTGTACTAATTAAGGTAAGTTTACCCATAATTGACTAGTTTGAACAGGATATCCACAAAAAACTATTAATTTAAGCTTATTTCCACTGAGCTTCTTATTCATTAAGCTTGTTTCCAGTGTGGTCAGAAAGCCTGCTTCACTTTCACATACCTTATGAAAAACATCCAATCAACTTATTCAGGTAATAAATACAGTTGCCCTCTCCAAATCAGCTGTTGATAGAGTCTTGATAGTGTAATGTGTATTATAATTTTGAGTATTACCAACCAATGGCCCATTAAATTGTTAATTAACACATCGTTGTTGTTAGGAGCGAATCTTGCCTAAGGCAGCATGAAGATATACTATTATAAACTAATGTCAGAAATAATTCACCTGGCCATAAAAAGCACATGTTTCAGGTAATCTGTGTCAGAAAATACCTGTAAAATCATTAAATACCTAATGAATGTAATAATTACGTCTATCAATTAAATATGGATATGAAACATAAACCAAACATTACTTGAATACACAACTTTGGAAAGTTTCTTTAAAAAATTGATTATTTTTTCTCTCACCTGTTTCGAAGTTTATTCCATCAATGCTTTATTTTTGCATTTTAAATAAATGTCCATTTGCTATATTTCAAATTTTGAAGAAAATATCCAAATTTGTTATTCAACATGTTTTAAAAAGTATTAGATATTGTTTTTCATGCACTTTTTCTTCTGTTGACAAGTTGAATGAATTCGTGTGTGAACGAGTACCTGTCGTGTGACGTCATTGTCATGTGACTAAAGAAAAAATGGACAAACGGAAGTAGATTTTTGGAAATATCAACAAACAGTTACTTTGGATAATTTTGTTAGGTATCAATGAAATTAATTATCAATTAGATCCAGGAGACACATTTTGTACTAAGCCTTTTGTCTTCACAATAATTTTGTTACAGAATAACGATTTTCCTGACGCAAAACGTGATTCAGAAATCACATTATTTATTCAGGATCACACTTCTCACATTGTTACTTTGAAAATTTCTAATACGGTTTCTATATTGCCACCTCATCAACTTGTTCAAAACAGTTTTATTGTAGCAAACAGTTGCTACTATATATATGACATAAGCTGAGTAGGTACAATTATTTTCAATGAACATGCCAAAAACACTTGTTTCATGTGCTGGTAGAAACCGAATACGGTCGTTCGCCCTGATTCGCGTTCACCTTAATACCTGTTTGCCCTGGGTCCGTTTGCTCTGATTTTTTTTGTTTGTCTTCTTGTATAATGTTTATGTTTTGAAAAGAGTATGTTAAAGTTTGTTAGAGTACCAGGAATACAAAGTATTTAATATAAAACAACTGAAGGCCATGCTTATCTGCATGTATTTATCTTAATTGATAAATTTATACAATTTCAAAATAATCATTAACACTAACAGTTATAACAAGATCCAATTCGAACTTCACATCACACACTAATTATGTCCTTAATTTTTTACACTATTATTTTAAAGAGCACATATATAGAAAATGTGTCAAAAAGAACTTGAGATCAAAGAAGCAAAGCTGTGTGCGAAAAAAAAATCCCTTGTATGTCTTACAATTTGTACATCGTTGTTTTTACTCATTCCAAGCTGACTAGTTTACTTTAAAAAAATGTTACTATTATTATTAATCCAACAAAGACAATTAATACAAAAATAAGTGAGCTCAAAGATATCATAGTTATATACCTAATCAGCATTCTAAATGAAAATCAACTGTAAGTCATTAAAATTAATTCTAAATACAGTCGAACCTCGTTGTGTCGAAGTCGAAGGACCGGACCAAAGTATTCGACTCATCCGAGGTCGAGTGTCGTCATAAATTTTGAATGCATGAAATACGGTATGAGATTTGTGTAAACTAGATACAATGAACAGTGTGCCTTTTTTCTATATGACACTTTATGATTGTGTATTCAATCTCCATTTTGGTCCTTCGTAATAATTAAAACACAAGTACAGATACAAATCATGCATAAATAAAATCAATAGTCTACACAAATATATACAAAAGTCAGTCGTTATAAATCATGAAATCACTCATGCACGAAATAAGTTCTGAACGGTCTGTGATGAGGTCGTCTGCTTTACATTAAATTATCATGAATTTATTATAATTGTCCTAATCCTTTTATCTATTGTAATTAATGAGTTTTAAATCTAACGATTCATTTAATCTCAGCTTGGGTCATTTAAATTGTTTCGTTTTTATCTCGGTGAAAATGTTCAACACACTAACATTCCGCTTGAACGATCAACAAAGGTGTTAATTGGCGGTCACCATAAACATGTCATTTTAACTGTTATACAAACAAGTATGTTTACTCGGCTTTAATCTCTTTTGAAAATGATTAGGTGACATAAGAAATACATCTGATTTGAATTTTTGTCATTAGGTCTGCATCTTTCAAAATTCTTACTTTCAAGTTCGAGACATCGGGTCAATTTACATTAATTTTACTTGACGGGACTATAAAATTTACTCGACTTAACCGAGTATTCGAATCAGCGAGTTCGACTCATCAGAGGTAATTATGCATTGATCAAACGGAATTTTACCGGGACCAGAAATTACTTCGACTCATCCGAGTTTTCGACACAACCGAGTTCGACACAACGAGGTTCGACTGTAAAACAAATGTAAGAATGAAGCCCATTAATGACATTAATGCTCCAAACAAGCCTATAATTTTTAAATATTTCCATAGTTTTTCATGATTTCAAGAATATATATTTTCTTTAATATTGATCATATAAATATCTGAATATGTTTATTAAACCTTAATACCACTATATTAATTTTTTTTAAAGTAGGGCGAACAGACTCTAAGGGTGAACAGACTCAGGGCGAATGGACCCAGGGCGAACATGTAATCAGGACGAACGGACCCGATATCATAGAAACCACTGCCCCTTTCTTTCCTATAAGAGTGAGGGCCTTTAGCTTTACCATTGCATGAAACAAGTTCCTGTAGCACTTGCCAAGCACACAAAAAACATTAAGAATAGCATAAACATTATGTCTCTTAAAAATGTTATTTTTACGTTATTTTGTGGACTCCAATCAACATTTAAGTAATATATATATACATGTTCGAAATAACATTAAAATGTACATAACATACAACTATAAAGTATTAAAGTTACATTTAGATCTGTTAACTTTAATAATGTACATCTAACCGACTTTAGAATAACAACTATCACAACTTTATCATGTTTATATTTTTTCAAAAAACTAAAGTATAAAAGTTTACTCTAATTATGAATGTTTTGTAAAGTTGACTTGAGCTATTGGAAAACCATCTTGATTGAAGTAAGCTATGATGAGAGCTCCATATGCTATTCCAATAGAAACAGTGTTCCCGCCTGCCCTAAATAGAAGGGCAGCCCGCCCTTGGTGCCCTTACCCCCGCCCTTCTGCCCTCCAAAGTAAAAGAATGCACCCCTCTGCCTTTTCAAAAAAATAAAATTTCCAAATTTCACGCCTACCGGTGTTTCTGGTAAAATTGTTACCTGATTGTGCAACACTAATTAACTGACAATGGGATTAAGTTAAATACCTAATGCTTTGGCAGTTTTATCACCTTTGTTAATGATTGTTTACTGATAATTAGATGATTTAAGATAATTGAACAAATACTAGATATTTAATACAGAATGAAATGTCCACATGTTATCCATTTGTAATGTTTATGTACAGCATGTACACCTGAAAACATTTATTTCAGTAGGCATAACATGAAAAATAAAATCTTAAACAATTTTAAAGGCATACATAGTTTTGACTTAATTGGTAAAAAATGTTTTGTTTAATATCCATGAGTATGAAATTTAAAGAAGAATCAAAGAAATTTGTACTTTGAACATAACAAGATTCACTTCCTGTTTTACTTCTTGTATTTTATAATCCTCCTGACATAGGAGCACTCAACAAATTTATTTTTAACAATGATGGAGAAAAAAGTAACTGTTTATACCTTCTGCAATATATTATTGCATCAATATAATATGATCAACTCCTGTCTCGCCTGTTATATTTATAAAACTCCTTACTGAGGAGCACTTTGGTGTGCATTTAAAATACTTTTTGTAACAATTCAAATGATAATAAATAACTCTCAATAACATAAATACTATATGTTTGAACAAGTAATTTAAATGTAGATGATTTAATTACATTAAACATTCAATTTTGCATGTATAACTCCATCTTTCAAAACTACTTGTTTATTTTTATAGACTGGTATAAGTTATAAAACATTGAAATTTCTGATGATTATTTTCCTTACCAAATGTACAAGTTTGTTTAGATTAACATCAAAATGATATGCTTTGCTTCATGGTATGATAATTTGATAAAAGAAAATTCTTACTGGAACCAACATCAAGAACACATTAATTTCTGCATATGGTTTAAATACAACTAATGTTCTCCAGCTGAGCCTAGCAATATTCAAGGTCATTTATACACTGTCCAACATTGCCCTTAAAATCTGGGTTATAACGCTAAAGTGCCCTTTCAGACAACTAGCACCCTTCTGCCCTGAAATTCAAGCTGGAACACTGAGAAAGTATGGCAATTAAATGGAGTTGCCGATCTCTGTATTTCATGAACATAACATTAAATGAACAAATTTTCAGGGTGAATGAATTTACCCACCAGCATTGTTATAATTGTATAATTCTTGTCATGTTATATTAATTTAACATACTTTTATTAAGTTCACAAAATGATCCTTGTATATTTACAGGAAACTCTTACTGACTGTCTTAGTGGCAGAATTTGTCATACTTTCATTATGTCTGGTGATGGCATGAAAGAAGATTTATACAGTGTCCCATTGTCTAGTGACAGTGACACAGGTTTGTATCACTGTACAAAATTAATGCCAACATGTTATAATATAAGTTCCTGCAGAAAGGACTGGCCCATGCTTCTGTAAAATAATATTTTAATCTTTGATGAGCATACACAACTTATTTTTACATATATTGATTGATTGATTGATTGGTGTTTAACACCACTTTCAACACTATTGTGCTATACAGGGTAATACTGGGTAATCTGAAATACTGGTCTGAATCTTTAAGAGGATTCAGTAATCAATTACAAATGCAAGCCATAAACAATTTATACATGTAAATAATAAGCCATTTATCTCTTCAAATGTGGGTGATTTGTCCCTTAGGGGTTTATTTACATCCTTAGGGGTTTATTTAACAATTGATTTGCACTATCTTGCAGGCGATCTACAACAAACAAATGGATACACCACGAAAAGAGTTCCCAGTGGAGACAATTTTACAAGTATGTACTATGTATTGATTGACATACATGCATGCAAGTGTTCATTCAGTGAGTCCTGGGGTTGGCAAAACCAGGGTTTCATGAGTATTACCCAGCCCAGTGGGAAATACTGGTAAAAATCCGGATTTTACTGGGTTTTACCGGGTAATATGAAATTTTGGCCTGAATCAGAAAGAGGATTCAGTGATCTATTACAAATGCAATAAATAAACGATTTATACATGTAAGACAGTATTTTAATTTATAACTGAGACTACTATAACACATTATGGTAGTCTCATTTTATAAGTTCACTTGTTTGAAACTCTTAGTATAAAGTGTATAAATTTGTGAAAGTATTGGTCCAGCAACTCGAAGACATACATGAACACATGAACACACATAGACAAATGTAATTATTATACTCAATAAGTTTATAGATATTTCGTATAAACTTTTATTAAATTACCTTTCTGCCTAAATTGGTCAAATAGATAGCATAAGTCTTAATTTATTGTTTTTATGCCCTCGCCGTAGCGGAGGGGCATTAATACCCTTGTCCGTCCCAAAGTTGGTTTCGTTCTCTAACTTTAGTTTGCCTTAACCAATTGTTATGAAACTTATACACAATGCTTACTATCACAAAATACAGATCAAGTTTGAATTTTAGTGGTGTCACTTTTACCGTTCTAGAGTTTACAAATGGAAAAATCGCTGAATTTTTCGTTTCCGTTCTCTTACTTAAGTTAGCCTCAACCAAATGTTATGAAACTTATACACAATGCTTATTACCACAAAATACAGATCAAGTACAAATTTGGGTTCACTTTTACCGTTCTTCAGTTATGTCCCTTTATAGCTTTATATGATATGCAAGCAGGGCATCATCTGTGTCCCATGGACACATTCCCCATTTATTTTTGATATATAAATATCTAATATTTAGATTAAATAATTAATTATATGTAAGGAAAATGGCTATTCAACAATCTTTGTTCAATTCTTTTTTTTATTTTTTTTAGAATTTACACAATTCTAGCAATTTACATGCACATCACTAAATAAGTAATAATTCGGATTATGACACCTATTTGTTTACAAATGTATATTACAAGACAAGACAATATTTTATTTAAGTCTCACCTCTTACAAAACTTTTATATATTATTACAACTTCACATATAAAACAAGAGCCACTCTAAAAAGAGTTATGAGAGACTATAAAATTATATATAAGTTCATATATATATACACACATAAAATATAAAACATAATAAATATATACATTTTAAGAATATAATAAACATTTTCTTTTCAATAAAATATCATAGCAGATTTTGGCAGTGTAAAAGTAAACATTTTCATCACTGAATAGAAATACAAATTTATCATCATCTGACATACTACAAAAATCATGACAAAAAGAATTCATAAAATTGAGAATGGAAATGGGGAATGTGTCAAAGAGACAACAACCCGACCAAAGAGCACATGACTAAACAAAACAGCACGTAAATCTGCATATAGTGGACAACTCAAAATTACATGTTTCTCATCTTCAATTGTATTATCATTACAATTAAAACATTGTCTTTCATTAATAGGTAAGTTCTGATACCGGCCAGTTTCAATTTTTAGGGGCGCAACACCACAGCGAAATTTTGCTTCTAATTACAATAGTAATCCTTTTTATTTCTTCTAATGTGGATGTTTTGTCCCCCAGGGTATATATTTAACAATATGATAGTATGGCAATTAAATTTTACAATTCACAAATGACACTACACTAAAATATATTTTTTCAAACTTTTAATTGATTCACTTAAAGCTGTGAAATTAACAAGATATACAAAAAAAAGCAAGCAAAAAATAATTTTATTTTGACAATAAAAAATTATTGGAAAAACATGAGAATAGGAAGAAATGGAATTTGTTATCCTCTGAAAATGACTTTGAATGTTTATCTGTATGAAAGGTATGTTTTTCAATATAATACTATGAAACTAAAATAATTCTTTACTATTCTGTGTGTATTAACATAAGCTTCAAAATTCATATTACCCATTATTACCTGGTATTACCCATTTCTGGGAATATTGCCCTTCCCAGGAAAACCAAGATTTCCCACCCAGGTAATACTTAAGCAACCCCAGTGAGTCAACTGCATACTTTCAAAATTTTAGGAAGTTTTAAGTTAACGTTTAATTTAATGTTGCCAAATTATATGACCAACAAGGAAAGTTGTGTTAAAGGTGTAATACCACCAAAATATAGTACCTCACATATGGTTTCATGCTAAAAATGGTTGAAAAAAATATTCCCTCGGATTTAACAGTTGTAGGAAACTCATAAACCTTATTTTTCATTGCAGAAGATTTTTATGAGTCATAAACATATATCTTGGGTGTTTCAAAGCACCATTCTTTTTTTTATATGGTGTTCCAATAAAATATTTTAGAAAATTGAGGTGACATGGTTACCACAGCTTGTAAACAGAAAAGAAAGGGATGAAAAGTTGGTGGTTGACTTCCAGTGATGGTTATTTGTATGCCCCCGCAACTGAAAGTTGGGGGCATATTGTTTTACCCCTTCTGTCTGTCCGTCCGTCCCATTATGGGTATATAGTTATTCCAGATAACTCCTCCTACAGTTTGAATGCTAGGAAGTTTTCACTTTGCTGGTTGTTTGTACATATATTGAAGGTGTGCATGTGGTCAGGGTTTTGATTTTTATTGATATTTGCTCATTTGAGAGATAGTTGAACTTTGTCATTTCTGGAGTATATACTTGCATAAGAGGTGCATAGCGTTTCGGATAACTCATCCTATAGTTTGAATGCTAGGAAGTTTTCACTTTGCTGGCTGTTTGTACATATATTGACAGTGTGCATGTGGTCAGGGTTTTAATTTTTATGGATATTTGCTCTTTTGGAGATAGCTGAATTTTGTCATTTTGGAGTATATACTTTCATAAGAGGTGCATAGCGTTTCCGGATAACTCCTACAGTGAACCATAGACATAAGTACTTCAGTGCTCAACTTTGTGTATTTTAAAATAACACTTTGCATCTACGGGCATCATTTGTTACTTCAGAGTGGAGTGCGGGGGCATCACTTTGTCTAGTCTTATATCTGCAATGCCATGTCGTGTGAAATTTTCACACATACAGTACTGGACAGGATAAAACTTTACCAAGTATTTCTGTATTTGAAACAAAGATGAACTCAATTTTTTGAAAAATGCCAATTAAAACAAAGACTAAAAGGGGGAAAACAATGGTGGTATTACTTCTAAAGCAATGATATGAAGAACAGAGGACATTATCATCAATAATCAAATATAAATCTGAAATTTAAATTATAAAGCAAGGCAATTACATTACTATGCCATCATCCTGAATTAGCATGTTAATTTTGCTATTGGACATTAAGCAGCCATCACTCAATCAGTTTATCAAACAATCAATTTTGTGTTCTCTTCTAACTTCAGGTCTGGACCCAGATATTAACCCTGATGAAGAGGAGGAGAAACAAAGACTCATAGCACAAGTTCTTGAACTACAAAACACACTAGATGGTTAGTACATAATAGAAAAACAAAGGATATATATGGGCTCTTTCTCGTTATTTCTTCAAGAAAATATTCAAATAAACGTGAGATAAAGGTATCAATGACAATTTAAGCATTTTTGAAGAAATAAGAAGGCATAATTAAATTTCACACCTGCGCACGCCAAGCACGTGTACTAGTTCAAACAGAGCCATGTCTCTGATTCAAACAACGTAGTTATGACGATTTTCATTTTCACCTTTTAATTTTTCATCAAATCATATTTGTAAACGTATTTCTGATAATTTAAATCTTTTGACTAAATTAATTAGATGCAAACCGCTGAAATGTAAGAAAATAACATAAAATAGACCGATCAATGTCCGGTTCAAAATAGTTTACCTGCCACATGAACAGGTAAATTTCAGCTGTTCGACAACTAATTAGCCTTGATTAAAATGAGAAGGTATTAAAGTAGGGGTTGTTTTGATAGTACTAAATGATCACGTCACTTTTATGACCGGAAATGTGGCTGTTAAAGGCAAAAGGTTGGATCAAAAGAGGTGTCCATCCATGACACAAAATCAGAACATGCACAGCAAAAACACACAAAAAGCAAAGGAACAGCACTTTTATTACTGTTCTTCATCTCAAAGTCACAGTGAGGACTTCAACACGGAGCAAAAACTCTCACCTAACTGCAAGTTACATGTATTCATAAATTCCAAATAGTCTCTTATAAAGCAAAAAATTGCTTATCTTTTTCTGAAGAATGACAATAAGGTGTGTAGTTTGTCTATTCTTGTAAATATTTTCCCATAAGAAATTTGCTTGTATGGGAGATAACTCTGTCAAATATGGAGGAAAACATTATCATATAATAGAAGATCTTCAGTAGTCTTAAAACGTATGAGAAAAGTAAAATAAAGGTTTGGTCATTCTTAAAGGGATGAATATTTCTCTGATCAAGACTAAAAAGAAAGGTATTGTCAATTGTAAATACACAACCAAATTTGTGATGAACATTTCAATACACGATGATGTGTTTTGTAAAGCAGGAAGAAAATAACTGGGAAAAAGTGACATTTAGGAACTTTTACAAGAAATCTAAAAGTGCTAAATAAATAAATGTACTATTTTAAACAATAGAAATTTTAATATTTAGAACTTTTTAATTCTTGTAGAAAGTTCATAAAAGTCCCTTTTCCCTTAAGTTTCCAAGGATTAATTTTAGGTTCCATTTTCAGAAAATTCATAACTTTTTACCAATCCAACTAAATTATCATTTTTATAATGTTTTTGGAATTTTTATATACTTATGATTGACAGTCAGATTTATAGTGCCAGTAACACAAGAATCTGACTATATATCAAATGGGAGACAACTCTGTTTGATTTTTTGATTTTTTTGTCTGTATAAGTATTTTATAAACAATTTTCTTGTTCAAGTTTCAGCCTTTTTTTTTCTTAACTTTAAAATAAAACTATACCATTTAGTGCTCACAAGCGCTTTGAATTTCCGTATTATTTTGGATGAAAAACATAAAATTCTAAAATGAAATACCCTTCAAGGAACATTAGCTACAAGATACATAAAAAAAAATAATATATAAATTGTTTTTGTTCAATCATAAATGAAAGTGAAATAGTGAAATAATAATTCACTTTTAGCAGTCACTTTGGTTCAGTTTTGTCAAAATAAGCTAAGAAACATCGCTGATGAATTATTCACTTGCAATTGAATAATTCGACCTCATTGAATCTGTATTCATGTGACCGTCAATTTAAACCCTTAGCTAGAGATGGGTTACGCATAAACTAGGGGTGTTCAGTTATTTAAAGGAAAAGAATGTCAACATTGAAAGTGAAACATGGGTAAACCATTTGGTTGACGGATTTGTCCCACAAAAATTCATTCTTATACAGGTAAAAAAGATGATTAAAATATTATTTTAACCTATTATATGAAATAAAACAGACCTAGAAAAATCCAATTGCACTTGTTTGCTATCTATATATTTCTTTATTTATGGGGTTATTTGACCGTCGGCAGTCATTGGAGGTCACCTCGATGGTTAATTATATGACGTCAAAATACACACGAAATGCTGATACATATTATCGAGTATTTGGGTCATAAATTTTTTATTTTAGACTTTTTATAATTTGGATATTCGTTTTAGTATGTTATAAATCAAATATGAGAATTTGAGTCAATTAGCTGAACATGAATTTGACAGCTAATGCCCATTTAAACATGATGAAACTAACAAAGCCATGAAAAAGTAGGTTACTTTGACTATATTTTTCTCTTAAAAACATTTTCAATATCTTTTCAGATCTGTCATCAAGAGTAGACTCTGTAAAGGAAGAAAACCTGAAATTAAAGTCAGAAAACCAAGTATTAGGGCAATATATAGAAAACCTCATGGCTGCCAGCAGTGTGTTCCAGTCAACAGAACCTAAAGCTAAGAAAAAGTATATATATATATATACATGTATATATTTATATTTTAAAATTTATATTAAGAAATAAAAAAATACTTAATAAATTTTGCATCCGAAGCCCGTTTCTGGTTTTACCAATACTCTTTATCACCTTTGTGCTTCAGAAGCTCTTTTCTGGATTAACCTTCATCAGAAATGCTCAAACGTTAATATGTGTAACATCAAGGATGTACAAGTACCTGAATATTAAAGTCATATGAAACCTCAAATTAAAAAAATTATGCATATGTTTTTATAACAAAATGGATAGTTTTCATTCTTAAACTTATGTACATATACTTTTTCTGAAGAAAATTCTTTAATTTGTCCACATTTAGAAGAAGTTTACTTTTTTTAATTGCTTGCTTCCAGGAAGCAATTCACCGACATATTTTCCGTATGCAAAGTGACCTTAGCGTGACCCTTCTCGTAAAAATCCGTTGATCGCAATACGCATGAATCTATCACTGAAATAATCTATTATTAGATTTTACATGTTAAACACGTGCTCAATATCAATGCTTCTGTGTTGATTGTTTACTATACAGTGACAATCGGTAAACTTGACTTCAAACATGACAAGTAATGAGCAGCCATATTTTCACATCATAACAAAGAGAGAGAAAATTGACGATTATACGATACATTTGCGTAATAAATGATAAAATCGTACACAGAAGACTAAGTTAATGATATATACATGCATTGGTTCAAAATTGGATAAACATTATTTTCACCAGTCACTCATTATACCCCACGCAACGAGTTGCGGAGGGTATAATGTTTTGACCCGTCCGTCAGTCCGTCCGTCAGTCCTGTTTCTTGTCATCGCAACTCCTCTCAAACCACACAACAGAATTTCACGAAACCTTTTAGATAATAAGGACATACTATGTAGTTGTGCATATCGACAGGAAATTACGATTCAATTCTTTTTCTAGGAGTTACGCCTTTAAACTTATTTACTTTAATGTACTACTGCAACAGTTTGTCATCGCAACTCCTCTCAAACCACACAACAGAATTTCATGAAACCTTTTCAGATAATAAGGACATACTACGAGATGTGCATGTCGACAGGAAATTACGATTCAATTTTTTTTCCAGGAGTTACGCCCCTTTGAACTTATTTGCCCAATATACTACTGCAACATTTTGTCATCGCAACTCCTCTCAAACCACACAACAGAATTTCATGAAACCTTTTCAGATAATAAGGACATACTACGTAGATGTGCATATCGACAGGAAATTACGATTCAATTTTTTTCCAGGAGTTACGCCTTTGAACTTTTTGTTTCAATGTACTTCTGCAACAGTTTGTCATCGCAACTCCTCTGAAACCACACAACAGAATTTCATGAAACTGTGTAGATAATAAGTACATACTATGTAGATGTGCATATTGACAGGAAATTATGATTAAATTTTTTTCTGATACAAGTTTTTTTCTTACACTTATTTTATTTCTCCAATGACAATGTGGGGACGTGGGGTATGTGAGCGCACTCACTAAGGTTCTTTCATTTCATATGACTTTAAAGGAGCTATTTGACCAAAAGGAACCTACAATCCAAATTCATCTATGGTCAACTTGAGGAAGTTGGAACCTTAGTTTCTTTATAATTTCTAAATTTATCAATGGAGATATATTAAGGGACAAGATAATTTAAGGCAAAATCAGTACCTTTGTATATTATTGGTGTTCAGGTCATTGAAAAATATTCACTATAAAGGTTTTAAGACCATAATTGACAATGTGATTATTTATAAAGCCCAAAATAATCAATGAAAAGCAAACTTGGTGATGTAGGCAAACATTGGTAAACTTCATTATTTATTAAAGTAAGTTTTAAGAATTTTACTACTCATTATTTATTAAAGTAAGTTTTAAAGTGCAATTTATAATTGTCAATAATTAAATTTATTATTTATAGTTTCATTTTTTTTTTTAAATTAAAATATTTGACAGCAATTTGGGTTATGATTCAGTGGACTGATGGTTAATAATTTTAACATTTGTATTGAAATGATAAATGCGCACAGTAGATAAAATCCTGATGCACCTTTGGAAATCAGAAATTCACTGTTATTTGTTGTTTTTTTGTAAGCCCGCCACGGCGGAGGGGCATAAGTTTACCTTGTCTGTCTGTAACGTCCCAAAATTAGTTCCGTTCTCTAACTTTAGTTTCCCTCAACCAAATGTAATGAAAGTTATACACAATGCTTATTACCACCAAACACAGATCAAGTTTGAATATGGGTGGCGTAACTTTTGCCGTTCTTAAGAAATGTATTGAATATGTTTGAAGTATAGAAAGGTTATAAATACAGTTCAACAGATGATCTAATATACTAACAAATTCTTTTTTTTAAGGTCTGGGAAGAAAAGAGAGAAATAAATCAAAGTCTGCTAACAGTTAGAGAAAGCTTTGAACTACAGCAAAATTTCATGTGGTTGCATAATATCTAAAAATAACCTAGTCTTTATAACTTATAGAATAGAATGCTGATTGATTTTTATTTCAACTGCATCAAAAATGTTTGTATTGTTGAATCTCATTTAATGTTTGTATTTATATTAAAAGGATATTTTGCAAAACATGTATATGCATATTTACATGTATATGCATATTTACAAAATGTGTATGCATATTTACAAAAACGATTTACAACCAGTATAAATATACCAATGAGTTTTTTATCTGCAAGTATCTATGTCAGTAATTGTTTTGTTGAGTCACTTGAATAATTGGTTTGTAGCAAAACATACTTTAAATGATTTTCCTATACTGCTTGTAACCATGTAGTTCTATTAACATTAACATAAAAGCATTAATACTGGAAATTCAGAAAGTACTATGTTCATTTATTTTGCAACTGTTGACATATATATGCAAAATCAATTATTACAATTTCAGGAAATGCTGTATGCAAATAATGCTATCAAAATTTAAAATGAGAGTTTTGTACATTTGAAGGAATTCTGTTGTTCTTTTTGCAATAATTGAAACCATGCAAAAATTTCTAGATTAACAGTTTATAAATTTCTGGACATTTTCCTATAAAAAATTATTAAATTCTATTTCATATGATAATTATTTCCCTAATTTTGCTGTAATTATTGCATTATTAGAAAAAGAAAAATAGACAAATGTACATATTTATCAAAAACAACTGTTCAGCATTTTAGATCCATTGATCTTGCAGTTACAAGTGCATTCTGTAGATGAAATTCATAATCATGCAGTTTTGTAGACAAAAACTATGAAATGTGTATAACCTTTTTAAATTTTCATACTTTAATAGATTAATTTTTATCCCCATGTTTCCACCATTATTCACACATTGCCAGAGGCTTTAAAATACTTCTACATGAACTTTATTGAAACATTATTAGCATATATTAAGGGCATTGTAGAATTTCTGGTAAAACTTACAAACTAAGAAAACCTATAGTTTCTCTCTTACAAAGCATCTTTTCCCAATGTCTACACAGCATTTGTAAACTTTCTGAACCTACAGCATTCTGCTCAAAGCTAAGCTCTATCTCTCTGGTGTATATACTTAGCCCTAATTATCCTGTATACAGTATGTGTACATTTTTGATAGCTTGAATCAAATTTAGGACCAAACACTGGCATTGCTAGTTGATTTACTCCTGGAAAGTTGAATCATCCTGGAAATTCAAATTTTCGAATAAGTGTAAGATGATGGAATGATACCTTTTTGTTTGAAAAATGAAATTGAAATTTATGTTATATTTCACCGCATTTTAAAATTGTATTATAACACAAAGCTTTCAAAATCTGTGTTTGTGTAAAAATACTTACTGAAAAATAATCAGGCAAAATAAGAGAATGTTCTATTTTTATTTGAACCCTTATACCTCCAATGTCTGGAGATCTAGTTCACTGTGAACACATTTCCCACCATATTCTTTTTTTTTTGTTATATAATTTTGAATACAGGATTTCCTAGTTCAGTGGAATTTGTACCATCAAACCAATTAGAATGTCATCTAGACAAGAAAGAAGTGAGTTTATTAAAAAATGGTGATTTTCCCAGGAAAAAAATACTCAGTTTAAGTAACATGACATCATTATAAGGGAAATTCATCAAAAAATACAATGCATGTTTTTCATGGAACCTTTAAGTACAAATGTGTTGTTCAGTAGGTCCTTATGATGAAAATGAAGTAGTCCTAACCATATACTTTGTAGAAAGAAGATAAATTCTGAAAATCAAAATTCAAATTGATTTGAAGAGTTTATGACAAGAATGAAAAAGGCTCACTGTTGTTAAATGATAAGGTTATGGACTAAGTTTAGGGCTAAAGGGTTAGTTTTGGGTAATTTTTGTGACCTAGAGAGCTGGGAAATCCTGTATTTTTTAAGATATTTCGTTTTATTTTTAGACATATATGTGATATTTGATCTGTTAAAATTTAATATCTTTAATGTTTGGTAATTTCGGTTAAACTTGTTGTTATTTACGCTATTTCCTATCGTGTACTTCATATTTTCAAATATTGTAAGTTTTTATTATCGAAATCCATAAAATATGTATGCAGCGTTCTCCTAGGAATTTCAAATACCATCTTGTCAGAGAGGAAGTTTTCAAATGCAAACTTCTTATTGAAACTGGTAGCATCACAGTAATGAAATCCTCCAAAAATATGTGTATAATGTAAAATATCAAAAATAACAAACTCAGAGGAAAATTCTTAACAGAAAGTACATAATCAAATGGCAAAATTTAAAGCGCAAAACACTCTAATCCCACTTCATCAGTATAGTTGATATACTGTGGATTCATTATTATTCGTTGGATACCAATTTCATGGATTTCGTGGGTAAAGGTGAACCACGAAATTAAATATTCAACTCATGACAAATTTTCTATAGGCTTTGTATGCAGACTTTTGCAAAACCACGAAATCAAATATCCACGAACATGTAAGTTTTCCTTAATCAACGAAAATTGGTACCCACCAAAATAAATGAATCCACAGTAATAGGATCTTTGTTCCTAATTGCTATTGAAAACAATATTTTTGGCTATCATATACAGCAGGTCTGTATTTCCAATTGCCATTGTAATACATTTACAATAGATTTTGTAATGGTGTCCAGCAGATTTGATCCGTGTTACCTAATTTATTTGCTGTACTAATAGGCAGTTGTAGGTTGAAAGTGATGATGATTAATCCGTAGATAATTCTGTTCTTTTGGTATTGGAGTGAAAAATTTGGATTGTGGGATTCTTGACAGCCCTAGGGAGAACACTTTATTTTGGATGTTGTTGTATATTGTGATGCATATTTTGTTTTTGTCACTGCCGTACTGCATAGATCACTTAAAATAAAATATTAAGCAATATGTATATCTATACATCTATGTTTGAATTGAGATTATTTATAAAAACTATGAAATCAAGATTTGGTATATGTGCCAATGAGACAACTATCCACCAGAGACCTAGAGGGTATTATACAACCTTCAACAATGAACAATACCCATACAGTGTTGTACGCTAGAAGGAATAGGAAAAGATAATATGGAACAATTCAGGACAGAAAAAAATACTTTAAACTGATTTAAAGCAATAAAAGGTGCCACATGTGGAGTAGGAACTGCTTATTCTTCCGGATCACCTGAGATCACACCCAGTTTTAGTGGGGTTCATGTTGCTCAGTCTTTAGTGTTCTATGTTGTGTTTTGTGTACTATTGCTTGTATGTTGGTCTTTTTCTTTTAATGTTATGGCATTGTCAGTTTATTTTCGACTTATGAGTTTGATTGTCCCTCTGGTAACAGTCGCCTCTCTTTAACAACAACATCAGTATAACAAAAGACAACCAATAATAATCACTGGATTACAAGTTCATGGCTTGGGACATGTTCATTAAGAATGTTGCAGGGTAAAACATGTTTGTTTATACAAAATTGGGACTGTGGTATTACAGCACAAAAATAGAAAAAAGTTTAACTATAACAGTTCCATGGAAATGGCTTGACTCATTAAATCAGCACTAACCATGAAAACATTGAGAAATATAGCATATAAACTCAAGACGTACTATCAATATTGAAAGCTAATGCAACGCTGAATTTCAACTTACAAATTGACCATGTTTTCTCAGACTGAATTCCAATCAGTACACCTCCAATAGATTTAATGAAACACAGTTTTCAAATTGGTCTAAATCAAGGTAAACTTCACAAAAATTGAATTTATGTGGTGTGATTCCTTGAAATGCTGAATCTAACCATATATTGAGAGCTTTTGGATTGTGGGCTCCTTTATCAAATTGGTCCACCTTGTGGTCCAAAGGGCCCTAAATTAAATTTTTGTTTGATATCATAAAGAAATTGAATTCTTGGAGTTCTTTGATATGCTGATTCTAACAATGTACTTAGATTTTGGATATTGGACCATAATGGGTAAATGTCCAATTTCAAATATTTCAATTCTTTGACCACATTCATTTTGTGTCACAAACCTATGCTGTGTCAAATATTCAATCAAAATCCAAATTTCAGAGCAGTTTTAAGGTTAAATGTAGTGCCAATGCTTGCTAAACTGTTCAGAGTCGACCTCTGCGGGAAAATCCGGTTTGCTGTCACTCCGACAGCCTCTTGTTATTAACTTGATTACCCAGAATTGATGTAATAGTTTACATGGGACTTATCTGTATAAATCACATCACCATAAATGGGGATGTAATTTATGTAACTGATTTTTTCAGATTAATAAATACCAAATAGCCCATCTATATCTTATCTATCATTACTTTCAAAAGGAGTAGGTTTGGTAAGGGTCATAATTGGTCTCAAATGCACAACTATTTCTAGATTAAAAAAAAATCAAGTAATACATATATATGCGTGAAACTGGACAATGTTTATAAAGTTTTTCTTATATCTTATTGTTCCTTTTTGTTTTTTTATTGGTTGTGTACATGGTTTCTGAATTTACCATGGACACCAGTTATGCAAATTATGAAAGTGATTTAGATTTCTGTCTCCATTATATAATACATGTATATTCTTTGTGATTTCCATCCTGAATCTGTTTTTTAAACAAATATATAGCTGCTACAATCTGGGACATAGTATATTGTGTAATTGTCCCAGCTTCAACCAATGCTATTTGGACTCTCATTGACAATCATACCACAGCTAGATCTACTTGTTAATCTTTTGTGAACATCTAATAATCAATTCCGCTAAATCAGGTTTTAGTGGCCGCATTGATGTTGCCAACGGGGAGTTATGATCTTTTGCTTCACGATGAAGCTTACGGCACTCCTACGACTTTGATATGAAGAACAACATTACAACTTCATTTGATTTGGCATATGCCATTGATTAGTCAAGTGTAAAGACGCATTTCGTATCAAGAATCAATACAATATTTCTATTCTTTTCTATTCTGGAAAGATACAGCAATGACTTCAAAACATTGATAAAAACTATTTTGTATGTTTTTAACAATAAATAAAGGCAGCAGTAGTATATCGCTGTTCAAAAGTCATAAATCGATCGAGAGAAAATGAATCCAGGTTACAAACTAAAACCGAGGGAAACACATTAACTATAAGAAGAAAACAAGAAAACAACATAACATAGAAGTGTAACAAAAAACACACATCAATGCAACATACATAGAAACGAACTATTAGATAACAACTGCCATATTCCTGACTTGGTACAGGACATTTTAAGAAAAAAATGGTTGATTGAACCTGGTTTTGTGGCTAGCCAACATTACATGACGCGAATACATTACAAATAAATGCAAGAACACCAAAGACAGAAATACATAAATAAATGATATAATATTACATTTAGACATGTTAACCACAGAATAACAACGAATAACTAAGTTATTTTCTTTTATGGTGCTATGAAAGTCAATATTATATTGTTGACTAAATACTAGAATAAATGTCTGAAAAGGTATAGAAAATCATAGAATGTTAGGGCCGTACGACTTTTAAATGTTTGGAACCTCTCCCAACTATTGGCTGGTCGATCTTATTGAAAACACCACTTAGTTTACTTTATGAAAAAATGCAGTCTATATTATTGAAGAAGTAAATATTCTACAAAATTTATTACTGAACAATTGCATATGTTACAAAGAGTATTGCAAAACAACAATATCTTATAATGAAATTTTTTCTGAAAAATTACGTACTAGTATTTTAAAAAGAAGATTTATATACAGAATATCTAAATCATTTACAAAACGGATTCTATACAATTACTGTCTTTTGATGAGGTAAATATGTGGTTTTATTGACTTTTGAAAACTGATATTCATTGCCAACGGCGAAGTGAATATCAGTTTTCAAAAGTCAATAAACCACATATTTACCGAAACAAAAGACAGTAATTGTTTTATTCCATATTCCGAGAGAGTACGGAGAGAAATGTATGTAATGACAATTATTTACCAAAACCAATTTTACATCAAACGATTTTAACATAATTATACACGTAAAAGCACGCGACGTTTTGCGCGGTGAATATACTTTTCCGCAGGTGAATATGCTTATTTATTCAAAATCCCATTCATATAGAAAAACCTACTAAATTTCTATCAATATGGAATAAACCTAAATATTTAACAATATGACAGTAATGCAACATAAATAACAATTAAAAAAATGTAATCAAGTTAAAATTTATGACATATTTATACTACAGTTAGAAACATACTTTTGGGCTATCTTTTGCACTACGTTGAAACTTCATAACATGCAAACAGACAGATGATCTTGATTCAAACATTACCTAACCCAGATCATCCGTTTGGTCATGATTCAGTTTATCGGCTGGTACAAAACACCCGCACTGAAATAAAAGACCAAACAGCCTATTCAGTTCTACCAGTGATTTTTCCTTAAAATTTTGTGTGAAGGTATTTCATGATTTGAGGAACAAAATATGATAAAAAAATTGGGGTCACCGACTTAGTTTTGTCACTATACAGTTTCGTGTTTTCCAGAATATTAATATGATATTTGCTTGTTATTTAAACTCTCAAAAATGCCATTATATCAAACCTACAAGCATAATTCTTGTTTCATGTTAAACAGTAGATTTGTGTCTATCAAATACAGGTTCAAGAGTTTAAGACTCTTATTGTTTTGATCTTAAAAATACGATTTATTTCATTCCGCCAAAATAAAACGCAAGAATGAAAAACGTTTCAAGTATTAAAAATATCTACCAGTGATTTTTCATAAAAATTTCAAGAAGGAAAGTGCCATGTGTACTCTTCAAAATAAAGCAAAAATGTATATGTCACCGACCTTTCAAAAAGTTATGATTAATTTTCATGTTTTTTCTCGTTCGTTTTGAAAAAAGAGTTGTCTTTCTTCAGAACGTCGAATCTGACGTCATAGTACAAGTTTTCCTTGCTGGCGCACTACTTGAAAAAAATTGCAAATTGGACGTTTGAAACCCACATTTAAATTTTCAAGAATCAAGAATAACAACTATATTCACCTACTTTATTATCCGGTAATACAAGAGAGATCACATGTATGTATCAGTATCAGATCTCATGATATTGTTGCCGCACACAATTAACCTTCAGAAACAACATCCGTCGGAATGAAAAATTGTTCGAAATAACCTTTTTCGACGCTTTAGAAAGGAAAGTCTGTTTTTGTCCTCTCCTTCTCATTAGCAAAATCATTGAAAATAAAAGAGAAATGAAAGATGACACTTGCTAACTTACAGACTATTTGACTATATTAGACTAGATGTGTGGGTTTTTTTGTCGCGTCAATTTCAGAACTTTGCCCTAGCGCTCTCTTTCGCTACTATTGACAGACAGACAGACATTAGCACGGACGGACTTCTTTATACCATTATGTGTCCCGACTAAGACGAGCGTATACAAATTATTCCATCTAGTTTGTGGATTCATTATTTCTGAATATTTAAAATATAAGAAAATTAAAATTATAGGTATAATATATGAATTAAAGTTTTTGATTCTAAAACGTTTTACATCCATTTAACCTATCAGAAAATACGATCCCCGTTATTACTACCTCACGTGTTTTGAATAAACGAGACAGTAAATATAAAATACAAATAAGTTTTTAATTCAAAAATTGATTTAGAATCTAAGAAATAATTTTCCGTTGAAAACTATAAAGTATTTCTCAAAACAGGATGAAATATTATGAATCTAAATAGCTCATTTTGGAAATTAAAACAAAGACAAGGTTGTATGTATAGATTGACGGCATTGAAAATCGAAATTTGTTTTCAATCTTTCCGGTCATTGTAGCTTTTTGAAAGTGAGAAATTTTATGTTGGACCTTATTCTTGAAGCAATTGTTTTTGTCATAAGTTAAATTTACAACAAGTTTAGTTTTAAAAACCGTAAATTTTGATTTTAATTCACATTCACTGAGTATATTAATTTCTTTTATTTTTTGCCTTAAGCTTCAGTGAGATCAGGCGAAATCTTTATCATTTCTCCTTGAGACAATTTGAAATGAAACAAATGACAAAAGACAATGAACCTTTATTATTTTTAATTTTACTATAAGATTTTGTCATTTAAGCAGTATAGATCAAATTTGACTTCATTGCAAGATCACCATTATTTTACGAGAATCTTAAAGAAATAAGTTAATCTCAACATGCATACGTTGCCAGTATATCGAAACTTCTAGAAAGTATTGTTTATCGGCATAACCTTCTGAAAACTCAATTTTGAAAATCACATATTAAGTTAAAATTCTAAGCGTAAGTCATTTAAATTTACCAGTGTAAAGTTACACGGGCGTACAAGATTTGCGCCGATTTAAAAAAAATTTCGATCTTTAATTTGCGCCGATTTGATTCTTTCGTTAGCGCCTATTTTTTTAATTTTTTTTTTATCACTAGCCCCGATACTATATTTGCTATACGAGTAAATACATGTACATGTAGTAAACCTAGAATGTATATTGCATGGTAATATATGGATATAAACAGTGTTCCCTTATGTTTAAGATAATTTTGGTCATATTGTTCAAGAACTTCGTTTTGACACGAGAAAGAAAAGATGGACTTCGTTGTTGGCAAGTACAACAAGTATAGAAAAGATGAAATGACAAGAAAGGAATATATCAGATGTGTGGCATATAAATTCTAGGCAAGATAATAATTCATTGTACTAGTATTACGTTTTTATGGATTTTATTGTGGTGCTTTGAAATGCTGTAAATAGAATTTTACTCCGTGATTTTAGTGGATGTAAACAGAGTGCGCAAATATCTTTTAAATTGACCTATCCTGCTCGAAATTCTACTCCTATCTCCCCTTTGTTAGCAAGGGACAACAGTTATATACATGTTATAATTGACAATTCATAACATATGTACAACTGGCTAACGGAAGAGATTTATATGATAAATAAAAAAATAACTTTCACCTCTAATTTTCCTGTACACAATCGGCGCAAATGAAAGACAAAATCGGCGCAAGTGAAAGAAAAAAGTGAAATGCAGATCGGCGCAAATGCAAAAAGCCGAGTTCTAAATTTATATTTTTATTATTATTTTTATTAGAACGGAGGTTACAGATAGTGTAGTATCTTTTGTGTCCATTTGTGTTTAATTTCCACTAGGTATCAGTGCGACGCTTAATTCCACTTTTCTTGGAAGACGTAGTTTTAAGCGAACATCATGTTGGAATCCGTGAAAAACGCGAAATAGGACGTTATAATTTGACGGTTTTTTTTCATGGCTAGAAACAACGTCATAGAGCTGTTATGTCACTACCAAATTGCGTTAGTTGATGCGCATCAATAATAGGTTGTTTGGTCTTTAAAGCATGGGGCGGTGTTGAGAAAGTAGACTTGTAAGTATAAATATTTCATTTTAATTATTTATACTTACCACTCAGAAAATACTTTTGATAGATTCCAAAGCAGTCTTTCTGCTAAAGTGGAGGCGTATTCTTGTAAAAAAATTATGTATCTAATTTGTACCATATGATCAAATGTCTATATTTAACACATTAGTAGTGTTGTAAAAATAACGTCCATCATGAAATCATGATACTTAAAATACTTCCACCAATAACAAATTCTGGAATGCAACTCGCCGAAAAATTAAAAATGTTTACAAATTGTCTAATAAATCGACTGACAAATCTCTCGGATAAAAATTTTCGAATGTGAACTCTGAACTGCAATCAGCTGCTTCTAAAATGAAATTTATAGATGCCCCTTTGTATAAGGCACAAGAGGGTCCAAGTGCTGTAAATGAATATGCCTTGATGTGTATCATTGGAAAATCAGGATAAACTTATCTATTATAAGTCATGTTTCAGGCTTATGCGATTAACATACAGAAAGAAATAGTTTTCCCCATTGGTCAATATCTAAACTGCGCTTCTAAATTTCACATGAAAGGGCCATAGTGAACAATATATCATATATAATGTCCACCAATTTTACTATTCTTTAAGAGCATTTAATGTGGAACGCATATTTGTTTATTCTTTAGGTAAAATTTGAGACATGTTAAAATATGCTTAAATTGTCGAATAAGAAAAAAAAGGGGGTGTACACAAGCGATACACTAGTAAATGTGATCAGGTAAATTTCTCCACACGTATACTATAAATATGTGTCCTCTTTCAGTTGACGGCTAGGTTAACTGCATACTATCGACTATTATAAACAATTGATTTGGACTGAACACCAAACTATTGAACGATTATGTGCATGATGTGCAGGAATTTAAAATGTGAAATTTATATTATTTTTACAATAACATTAAATAATACCACAAAATACAATTACTTTACCCTATGAGAAGAAAACTAGAATGTTCATTAATAACATTTCACCTAATTAACCTTTCTACACAAGTCATATTTTTAAAACAAGTCAGTCTGACCCTTATCTGATCTTCAAGTGATCTCTATATCTGTGTAATACGATCGAGAAATGAGGTTAGCATAGCAACGATAGCATCGCCATGTGCGCACATTCAAATATGACTACTTTAAAATCAACATGACCATACACCTTAATAGAAGTAATAAAAACAAAAACACAACACAACTTTAAGAAAACAATAACAACAAAAGGACAATATAACTTTTAGCAATTTTCTTATTAAGAAAAATCACGACATTATCATATGCAAGGCAAACACAAATTCAATAATATGTATTCTCAACAAAGACAATTATTTACGTGAAGGGTTAAGACAATTACATATAATACAATAAAAAGAATAAGCTGAATTTAGAATAAAGGAGATAGCCAAGTTTGCGTTTAGCATGATTGAGGACTTACATGTACACAGTGAAAACTATCATGACAAATTCAAAATTCATAGACTGTATTCATAAAACATCATGTACTCTTCCTTAATGTGCATTAAACCTGCCTCTGAACGTTAACTTGCAACTGCCTTCCATTATCGTGACCATGTATTATCTATTTTACAGAAGTTTGTGAAACAAATCAATGGCTGAAATGTATCTCAGTGGAGCAAAATCAAAATTCAGTTTTGGGAATTCCAATCTATAAAATCATTAAAGGTAGGTTTTTTTCTGTATATATCATTTGTGTTCCATGTTAAATCTGTTGTTTATTCTATTTTTATGGACCTTATATACCATATTATTTTTGTCTAATCTAAAGTATTCTAGTAAAGTTCTGTAGATTATATAATTCATAAGGCATTTATTCATTCTGTATGAGCATTATTTATTAACACCAGGTGCTGTGCTTACACTTCGATATTTTCCTACAATCTCATCAGCATCATCAATTATTAGGTGTTGTATATATAGACATCAATAAATTATATCCTCAAACCTTATCCCAGTTTTTAGGAAACCTTTACTGAAGTTGTTTTATGATCAAAAGATATACAAGGCAATATTTTTTATACCTTTTTTCCATTTTCTATTTTTTATACGCCCGTTTATGGGATGTATTATGGTATACCTTTGTCTGTCTGTCCGTTGTCAACATGTCAGACAATAACTCCTAAATGCTTTAACCAATTTTTATAAAACTTTAGTGAATGGTGTATATCTATTGACGTGATCCCTTTTGATTTTAATAAACTTTAGATTTTACATTTCCGAGTTGTGGGATTTTTATTCATAAAAAAGGGGGAATTATCCAGTTTTCGGACAATACTTGTAACTCGAAAATGATTTGAGCAGTTTTTATGATACTTGGGTGACTTGTTTATATATATATTAGAATAAGCTCCCTTTGGTTTTTATAAAGTTTAGATATGACATTGAGGAGTTATGGAACTTTATTCATTAAATAAGTGACATGTGCTCAAGTCGCTGCTCTTTAATGATAATGGACTTGTGCAGTTATCAATAAAAAACCATGAAAGGTTAAGTGTTTTCAGGGTAATTAATTACGAAGTCAAACCTGCGATTGTACAAATCTCGGGTAGAAGCTTCTTCATTATCAAAAACTATCAATAGTAAACATTTATGTATATTTTTTTTATTAATGATTACCTTATTACTATATGTGCTTTGCCATACTGGTTTTATATTTCATTGGTTCTTGAGGATGTCTAGAAACAAATTTAAGGTGGCTCAAATTTAGGATATCTTTTCTGGACATATAATTTATATTTATTATCTTATCTTTTCCAGAGGTTAAATATGCTGCAAAAGTACAAAGATGTCACTGAGAAACACATATCTGATAAAGACTCCTCCTGCTTGAAGTCTGCCGCAGAAAGAACTTGAGGTGGTGGAAGAAAGTTGACATGCAAAAAGGACAAAAGAGACAAAGATAACAAATGAATTTATAAAATAAATCTTGAATCAAAAGAAATATCATTGTATTACTATAGTTAATGTTGTTCTTCAGTTAATTTGTATTTGTGTAATGGTTTATACCAATTATAGGTTTGAGGGTAAAATATATATGTAATCAAGGACATTTCATTCCTTGTGAAGAGTTGTCTGGTTAGCAGTCCTGCAGCATCTTCTTATTTTCATATGTATTGCGATCATCGGGTACACACGTTGGATCTTATAATGTCTTCACTCTTCTTTGGATATCCCTCTTTAAAAAAATGGCTTAACATTGGTCAGTAGCTTAACAAGGACAACTTTTAACTTGTGAGAATTGTTTAGAACTATTCAACATTTTCTTTCTGTTTGGTGATGCTTTCTGTGGTGGGAATAAAGTGTGTGTCATAATTTTTATGCAAACTATGTAATTAAATTCATTGAATCATTTGTATTTTGATACCTACATTTGTATTCAGAACAAGAAAAACTACAAGTAGGAATATATCAAATGATGGTGTGTGTCCACTTGTATAACTATATGGATAATTATTTATAGTTATCTTTAAATACTAGTGGACACATACACAATCATTCAGCTATTCTTTCTTGTAGTTTTTATTGTTCTCAATAGTAAAATACACATGATTCAATAAATTTAACAGGAACTCCCATATATATATATACATGAGACACTATAGTAGATCACACCAACCACTAACCTTACTGAGAAAATAGACACAGAAGCCAACAGAGATCTTAAGATATGGCATTTATAGTCTAGATTATTGACTTTGTACAAGCACAGAATGTTGTATCAGTAACAGTTGATGAATTTATTTAGATGTCTCCCATTTAGCCTATCTATCTGGTTCATATGTTTCTTGGGGAAAAAGCATTAAAAAAAAACCCTGTACAGTCCAGCTGCCTGTCTATCATCAATAACAACAGGACAAATTTGGAAAGCAGGTAAAAATGTGTATGTAGCTTTATAATATATTTTATTAATATACTTTCAACTACTATTCAACCTTGAATCAACGTTGAATGGATGTTGAAACTTCAACGTTGAAATTACAACGTTGATTCAAATTTTCAAAATCAAACATAAATTTGACATTGTTTCAACGTTGAGAAACAACATTGTTTCAACGTTGAATCAACGTTGAGTGCCTGCTGGGATGGTTCACTCTGAGAGACTGCAAATCTCTACAGCTCCTGAAAGTAGTAATAGAGATTAGAAAGATTGTTTTAAATGTCATTTGTTTCAAATCAATATTTTCAATGGGTTCAAATGGTCTTTCCTTCATTAAGGTGAAACCAACTGCAAATCCCATTCAGGAAATAATTTTGAAGTAGGCGGTTTAGAATCAAAAACCCCTTTTATAAGCCTTGTAATATATGGATGTTGACCTACTGCAGTATTGCCAACTTGAGGTAAAACATTGGAAAGCATTGTTCTGTACCCTGCAATAGTCATGTATTGCAATCCATTCTCAAACAGATGGGCTAAAAAGTCTGCTATCTGATTTAAAGTTGCATTATGGGGATAAATTTCCCTTGTACTACACCAGCTACGGTACTTTTTGAAGTTTGCACTATTGTCTTTCTGAGTTGTTTTCCTCCATGAGACTGAGAGTAAATTTCTAGCTTCTTTAGACAAGCCCTCTGCTTGGAAAGATCTGTCGATAGAAGCCAAGAAGTCAGATGGAATACCCTGGGTCCGGATGAAAAACTCAGACAACACAATCGTGGTTCAGTACATCAACACACAAGAGGTAAAAGACTGCCTCAGTTGTGTTACAAAATCTGGGAACTTTGGACTTAAGCAATTTAATCCAATATAACCCTGAAAGTAGCTCATATAATCGGGATTTTTTTTTATTGCAGATCACCTAACCCCCAAAAAATTCTTAAAAATGAAAATATTTAGACATGTAAATACGCGTATATTTTACTATATCAACACTTGTTCAGTGAATCCATCTTGAAATATTTTTCTACATCTTCCCATTGTTTTTTGCGGACTAGAAAAAATGTGATGTAAAAACCTGATTGGATATGTTCTCTCCGAAACTGTTCTATTGCTTTTTTTTCTATTAAAATATTTACCTCTTGAAGTAAAATTTCCATATTTTGTAGACACTATAGTGTTTGTTGTATTCCCTGTCAAATTGGTTTCTTGGTGAACTCTAATTTGTAACCTTTTTTTATTCCAGAAAAAATTCCATTGGTCGTCTGTTTTATTTGACAATTTTCTGGAACAAATCTGAGACGACATCCTACTGGTATCTTGTCTTAATTTTGAAATTAAATTACCTGTATTTCTCAGTGAGCTGGATTTTTCCTTAGGGATACGACAAGAACCCAAGGAACCCGTACCACTGCTTGATGTCTTGGCATCTTTGTCTTTCTTGTCTTTATTTCCAAAGCCATCTTTCTGTAAAGACTTGTTAGACGAATTGATAGAAGACTGTCTATTACTATTAAAAGATGGTTTCTTATAATTATTATATTTGTAATCTACAAACTTTGATTGTTTGTTCGACCAACTATCCGGACTATCATAGTCCAACTTTCTTTTGTTGCTTTAGTGAAATTCGGGTTACAAATCTCCCCTTTGCTCTTTCCTTTTGTCAAGTTTTTTTCAAGACCTTTTCCAAAAACACCATCTTCAGAAAGCGGTAGATAAAGTACCTAAACTTGTATATCATTTAAATTATGTATGCCTGCATCTGTTGCAGCACATTTCCTTCTAATCATTTGATGAAAGACTCCAACTTTACTCATCTGATCAAGATATACGGTTGACATAACAAATAAGTCTTTTTCTAATTGACAATTTTGTACACTACCATTGTCTTTTTCTAAATCAAAATAAGCTACCTGTCAAGAATAGAATAACTGTGTTTGCTTGTCCCAAGATTTCACAGTTTTATTGGCATGAACACATTTTATCATAGGATCTAGCATATCATCTAAACTTGGCACTTGTACACTGGAAAAGATTTCTCGTGTACAGGAAAACTATAAGAAGATAAATGTTCAGGATGTTGAAATCTTCAAGAATAAGATAAAAATCTTAACTTGAGAATCATCTAACATCAAACCTACTGAATCATGACTATTGTAACCTGGTAAATCATCCTTGAAAATCTTAGCTAGTCTATCAACTTTATTGTTGCATATAGTTTAAGACTTAGTGTAATTGTTACCTGAAAAATTTTCAACAATATAATTATAACGTTCACTTGAATATAAGTATTTACTAAACCTGTCAATTTTATTTGAATTACTGTTTTTATCAAACAAATGACTATACTCACTGATTTTAGTCATATGAAACGAGTGACTAGTGAGAAATAATGTTTATCCAATTCTTGAACCAATGCATGTATATATCCTAAACTAAATCTTCTTCTGTGCATGAATTTATCATTTTTACGCATCGATATCGTATAATCGGTCTGTTATGATGTGAAAATATGGCAGCTAATTAATTGTCGTGTTTTGAAACCGTAGTAAAGCGATCACCACCTTATAGGTAAACAATCAACAAAGAAGCATGGATATTGAGCACGTGCATAACATGTACAATAAGACAATAGTTTATTTTAATGACACATACATGCATATTGCGCTCACCAGATTTTTACGAGAAAGGTCACGTTGAGTTCACTGCATACGGAAAACACATCGGCGAATTGTTTACTGGAAGCAAACAATTAAAAAAAGTATATTTCTTCTAAATTTGGGCAAATTATAGAATTTTCTTGAGAAAAAAAGTATATTTACATAAGTTTTATAAGAAAAACTAACCATTTAGTTATGAAAAAACATATGCATTATTTTTTTTTTAATTTGAGGTTTCATATGACTTTAAGTATTACTCTCTTCCTGATCTGAAATCAGACCCAATTAATCTCGTCTCCCTCGACGATCTACTTGTGAAGATATTTCTGAGCGTATATCAATATTTTTTACTATTCTTGGACTACCTAAATCTTCATTTGAGTTGGGTTGTTTGTTTATTTTGCTATCTTCTGCAGACTGGAAAAACAATGGAATTAATACTCTATGCTCACTCTGTACAGGGCCGTCGTTCTCCGGCGTGGTTGATCCACTAGTATGAGAAATATCTACAATATTATAAGCTGCCTGAAGCAAGCCAAAAAGTTTATCAAACCGCGATTTAAAGCTTTCTTCTATGCTGAAAAGCTTCATTTCTTGTTCCGCCGTCTTGGACGAACGTTTCTTATACTTACTTGTTGATTTGGTGCAGGTTCTGGTCATATTCACAGTGTAGATACTATTCTGTACGCTATCCGGAAGTCGCGATTTTCGAAGCGAGAACTTTTTGGATCACATTTTAAATTTGATGGATATACTGAATTAAACGGTAAGTTGATCATCTGTACATTGCTTAATGATTAATTCAGCTGACATCGATATTCTCAAATGGTTTAGAATTAAGTTCAGCACATTCATTATTCGTATCTTCGCCTTAATCAAGAGATTTTCAAGTGCATCACTAAGGAAAATCAATCGGTGAACCTAAAACAATCTTTTACCCTCTTAGTGTACAAATTAACGTAAAACCAGACTTAATTAACTAAATGAAGTATATTTCAAGAGGTGGTAAAGTTTCAACCAGATCTTTGAAGCCAGAAATAAGAAAATTACACTTGTTTGAATTTCTCACTGTACGATCAGTCTCGCTTGTATATTTTGAAAATGTATGATCAGTCTTTATTTCACTGTATTCTAGTGACGATTTCAAAGTTATTTACGATACATTAGAAGGTGGCATTTTTCTAAATAACCCAAATATATTTCAATAAATTCACATCCTGAAAACTTATGAAACATGTTTTAGCTTGATAGGGTGTACTCGACTTACTACATTAAGTATAAGGATGTTTAAATGTTGCTAAAATAAGAAAAAGGTTTGTTGTATACATGTATATAAGTTTCAGAAATGTCCTCCGTTATACTTAAAATTATACAAACACACGGATTTAATTGTTATATAAAAATGCATGTATTTACACACATTCGAGGCCGTACTGTAGCCTATAATTGATCACAGTTCCTTCACTTTGTTTTGGATGTAGAGCTGTCTTTTTGACACTCAATTGTACACCACTTTGTAAAGCGGGGGTTTATAGTGATAATGAAGTCCGTCTTTCCGTTCGTCCGTTGGACCGGTACAATATGTTTCGCCGGTTTTGTAAGCGCATCTCCTCATAAACCACTTAATATACATTGGGGGTTCCAGCCATTTTTAAATGGAGAGGGGTCCAATCCAGGAGAAAAGGGGATTCCAAATATATGTTCCCATACAAATGCATTGATAGTTAAAAAAGGGTTTCAAACCGCCGGATCCCCTTTTTTTGGATCCGTCACTGATATAACTATTAATTAATCTTTCTCGGATTCCTTATCATAAATGATAATGACTGTACTGTGCACCGTCTATTTCGAATTGTAGTAAAAAATCTTTTATGGGGTTTCTTTATATAAGATACGGACTTTAACATTGCATTATATGGGGGCACCCATCAGGTATTTCAACACCTCCTAAACCAATTATTAAAGTTTTCTGAAATTGCTCCATTTTAATCAATTAATGCATTATGGACCTTCTATTTCGAATTTTGGTAAAATATTTTTGATGTTTCTATATCTAAAATACGGACTTTGCCATAGCCTTATATTGGGCGTACCTATTTTATATCCACAACTTCCTTCAGACACTTGTCATAACTTAATGAATCTTTTCAGATTCTTCATCATTTAATTCAATTGTGCACCTCTTATTTTGATTTTTCGAAAAATCACTGTTTTCTCTTTCCGTGATAAGGACTTTTCCACTACCTTATTGGGTGGTACCCATTTACTATACGCAACTTTCCTAAACTTACCGTATATTAATAAAACTTTCTCAGATTCTTTGTTAAATGATGCCACTGTTCACCTATATTTTAGTTTTTTGGGGGTTTATTTTTTCCAAAACATAGACTTTAGAAGTGGGGGTGGGGGGTATAATTTCGTTAATTCTTTCCTCAATACCTCAAGTTTTTAAACAAATCACTGCATGTTGTATTAAGTTTTAAATACTTAAATTTACAAATATTACCTCAAAAAGAAGATGAAATATGATTGCCAATGATACAACTTTCCCTCCACGACCATATGTCGTAAATATAAGCAATTATATGTCACTGTACGGCCTTCAACGTGGAGCCTTGACTCACACCACAAAGTTTGCCTCAAATGGCCCCTAAATAAAATAATTCACATGAGACAAACCAACGACCATAAATTATATGCAGCGAGGTTATACGTATTTGTTAGATCCCACAAACACACACACACCAACACAAACACCGACACACACCAACAACCCTTTTTTAACCCTGGACAATTGAAATATGAAAAAAACAAACGTTTAAATCCCTTTTAAATAAGCTTTACTCGTCAGACCGACAAAATGCCAAACTTAAAGCAAACAACAAACGAACAAAAATTCCTCAGAGTCGACTAATACCAACTTTTAGCCTGAATGTTTCTATAATGGGGCAGATGTAAATGAAAAATGAAGATAAAAAAACATAGCCGACTCCCAAGGAAAATCAAAACAAGAGCCTTTCGGAAGACAGCAATCCAGATTTTTTTAAAATTTATTTATATCTTGCATTTTTCAATCTTTCAAGAACCATCTCTCTTGAACGTTGAATGTGAAAATCATCAATATCATACTTGACCTCCATGTTATCATCAGTAACAACATATTAAAGTTTGAAAAGTTGTATGATTGAACGATTCATGAGTTAACGCACGGACACGACTGGAAACACCATTTTTAAATCTTCCAAGAAGCATACCTCATGATCAGAAACAGTAAAAATCGTCAATATCAAACTTGACCTCCATTTTGGCATCAGTAACGACAAATTAACATTTTAAAAGCTTTAATTGAACGGTTCATGAGTAAAGGGCATGGACAATGTTTGGCAGCATTCTAACATCACCAAAATAATATAAATAAGAAGATGTGGTATGAGTGCCCATGCGACAACTCTCAATCCAAGTCCCAATTTATTTTAAAATTTTAGTACAGCGGGTTTAAACGTTTTAATGGTCGCACCAACCTTAGACTTACCAACCGATTTTTCTGTGGAAAATCCTGTTAAAAAGGATGAATTAAAGTACATAAGCAAATTATTATCATTTTCACAAGTTGCCACGCAATTAACAAATGCAATCAGTACAATGACATATATGGATTAACCCAGAAATCGCTTTAAGTAAACTGATAAAATCCTTTTCATTTTAAATTCATTCGTTATTGATACAGGTAATGATTTCTGTAAACTTACCCAAATTATATCACATGAATTATCCCCCTACGCAAAGCTTTCTTTATCCATTTTTTGTAATTTTAAAAGAGACAAGCTTGATTTATGTTATCATCAATTGGTCAACGGCGGACGGTGAAAATAGTCTTTAAAAATGTAATAGCTAAACAGATAACTGCAACGATACACTATTAAAAAGTCCACAGGCGAATCATGTATTGCTTTTTAGACATTTGATTTTAAATAAGACTGACGGAACAAAAATACAATTATTTTGCCGTCTACAAAAATCATCAGAAATATATTTGTATTGTCTGATGAAAGATATTACACGTTATAGTTCCCTGGACAGTTCATAATATCACATAGACACGTATATACGTTCAAATTGCCGTTGTTTTTTTCAAAATCACGACTGGTCATATAGTCAAAAATCTGAAATCGCTTCTAGAATACAGTCAGTTCTAGACTGATCGTGCAGTAATTTATTTTGGGATCCTCAAGGAAAATATATTTTTATGGGAAATACGAATATTCTACTTAAATACGAAAAGAATATTGAAACAGTTTATATTTAACTGTAAACTGATGCAAATATTTGCAATAAAAGATTATTTGCTTTGTACTACGAGAGCAAAATTGTCCATCGATTTCACTTTTTCTATCAAGTTGGTGTGATGCACACGTATATTTTATATTCTAATGCATGTTTTATTACAGTTACTCATATTTATGATGCTATACATACCTTGAAGATGTTCAAAGCACTTTATAGATATAGGAGTAAACAAATGATGAGAAAAGTCACCGTAGGCAAAACCGTCCTGTTAGCCAGTTGGAAATCATCGCTTCGAAAATCGCGACTTCCGGATAGCGGTTGTACGAACGTGTCATTAGTCTAATAGTCATTATCTACACTAGCCTAATGATAATTGACCCATTGCTAATGTCACGTTCGTACAATGCTTACACTGTGATTTTGGTATCTTGAATTTAATTACATGTACTTGCGGTAATACCGACAGAATCACTTTCTTACTCTTTTTCGTTTCTTCTATATTCACAAGTAATAGCTTTTCTAAAAAGCTAGCCGTCTCATAGCTGATGAAAGTGGAAAATGTTTTCTCTTTGTAGTTTAATTCGTTCAGAATTGTATGTAAATTGTAGTGGATTACAAAAATTATAAAAGGCTTATATAGTCTTTTAGATTTACCAATTTCTTTTGGGGAAAGTATTAACACTGGAAATGGAGGGGTAATGTCTTTTTATCGATTATTTTTTTTCAAAGAGATATCAGAGTTGTTCGTTGACTTTTTCTTTGGTTGTTTGCTTATTTATTTGTGTTAGAAAAGTATGCCGCTATAAAAGAACACAATTAATATATTTCCAACGGTATCTCACATCTTTTCAAAATGATCCTTAAAATGTAAAGCTTCATATATATGTATGGTTATTTTGTTGTCGATGAAGATTTTGTCTATTCGTTGTAGTTGGACTGCAATGTGGAATGCCCCATGCCTCTTTTTCTATATTTGAATAATGAGTATCCTTACAATTAAATGTTTCTTTTTTTCAGATTATTTGGTTTTATTGGACTTCTTGATTATATTTTTTGATAAAAAATACAGAGTCGTGAGACGGGTAATTTATTATATAAGTTCTATAGTAAGCGTCTGAAATTCAAAACATAGTAATTTCGCCGCCATTCTTTTTCAAATTATTATGGACGTCGTTGGTTATAAAGAAGGTGATAAGTTCTACAAAGCTATTTTAATTTCACTATGAGGCCATCAACATAAGAGAATCAACAAATTTGACCAAAAACTTTATTAAGCATTCAGCTTGATACTGTATCTTTTGTTATTGTTTACTTGTACATATCTTCATATTTATGTATGCCTAGTTCACACGTACATTTAATTCGAATTGAATTCGAATCGAATGCGAATCGAATTCGCTAATCGCGTTCACACACTCTTCCTTTTTAATTCGAATTGCAGGGGCGGATCCAGCCATTTTTAACAGGGGGGGGGGGGGGTCCCAACCCAGGATAAAGGGGGGTTCCAACTATATGTCCCCATTCAAAAGCATTGATCGTCAAGAAAAAAGGGGGGTTCCAACCCCCGGAACCCCCCCTCTGGATCCGCCACTGAATTGATTCGAATTGGCTTATTCGCATTAACCAATTCGCATTAGAAATCCGTTTTTGTTGATACGAATTAAAAGTTAACGTCGTTCGGACAGTAAAGCAAATTTGATGCGCATTGCAATTCGAATTAGAATTTACGTGTGGACGTAAAACGTTTCGAATGCGAATTAAACTAATTCGAATTAGTAAATGCGAATCGAATTCGAATTATGTGTGAACGCAGCATTACTATACCATTTAATGTTGGATGACGAATAAGGCCCTTATCATACTTACCCTTAAAAGCTTGACATACTGGATTGACATAATCTTTTGTGGGAGACCGTTCGTGTGTTGACATATAAATGTCTTTTTATTTTATGATCATAGCATATGTATATTTATACTTGTTTTACAATTCTTGTAGAAAACATACAATTAAGAATAATCTTTTAAAATGCCAACAGTATTTTCGTCTTTTAAATTTATAATTTTCTTTTATTTCTCTTTCTCTCATATAGCATGTCTAGTATAAATAGTCAATAAACCTCAAAACAAACATTAAAAGTTTGTTCCTGACCCTGCTCATAGCTTCAAGTAATATCTGAATTATTTTTTGTAACATAAAAATTGTTCCGGCGTGACATTTGTCCTGCCGGAACTTATTTCATAGGAAATATGTTCCATCGGAATTTATACCAAATAATACCTGTATGACTTTATTTCAATAGTCTATTTTATAATGTTATGTAAAATACTGTATGTTGTATCAATTATATTTGTTATGTGTATATGCCCCCTGGGGACCTAATTTGGAAAATAAAATTTATCTTATCTTATCTTATCTTATCTTATCTTATCTTATCTTATCTTATCTTATCTTATATCACAGAAAATGTATACCCGGAATATATATTATAAGGAAATATGTTTCAGCACTGTAAAATTTGTTACGGAACTAATTTTTTACTAAATGTTCAATAAGTTCCGGGTGTTTAATTAACACGATGCATTAACTTTATATCAAGCAAAACATTCTATAGTTGTACCTGACAAATTTGATACTCAACATTGAAGTCTTTAAACAACACGAAAACATTCAAAATAAGGTAAATCTTTTAGAAATTCAAATTAAGTCAGCATATATATTGTACGTAGATAATATGATTAAAAATAAATGCACAACTATGACTAACAACTTATTATATTAAAATATTTAAAACACACTATTTCATTTTTCTACAAATTCTGATATGAAGTAACATATGTTGAATTGCAATATTCATAAATAAATGATTGATCTATACAATTTTTCTGATGGATTTTCTTATCTTCGCTTTTCTGCCTAATTAAATTTTTGTCAGTTGGGTATTTTTTTTTAATGGATAACGTAATTAAACATTTTGCTATACTCCACAGAATCCATATTGGATGTTTACACCTTTTATTTATTACATTATCAATATTATACATGTTTTTATAATGTACTTGAATTATAACTTTAAACTCACTGATAACAATGCTCAGTATTAAAGATAACTTGTATAACCAGTGGAACATATTTCACAGACAAGGAACTTATTTCACCAGGTAAGGAACAAATCTCACAAACCCGGAACTTATTTCACTAGGTAAGGATCAAATTTCACAAACCCAGAACTCATATCACCAGGTAAATTGTGGAACTTATTTTATAGAGATGGAACAAATCATATAGAAATTATCTGTGAGAAAAGTTCTCCTAGAATATATATTTCCTGTGATATTTGTTCCACTGGAACTTTTTTCACAGGAACAAATTTTGGCTCACATATTCACAACTATTCTATATATTATAATTAGACTTGGGAGGATAAAAAACTTTAAAATGTTGTAATGACATGTCCATTGAAGAAGACCGTAGATTGAACTTTAGAAGTAAATTGTCACGTTTTGTTTGTTGTTTAATTGGGTTGCTGTCTAAATTAATTATGTATACTTCACATCTCCTTTAAAATCATTCATAGAAATTAAAAATTGCTTAAAATATGTTAGTATACATGTATAATTGCTTTTATCGTCTGAGAGTAGTTTTTTGTTCTTCTTATATTCCCTTTTAGATATATTTTTAGTCTTCTGTTCTTCAAAGTCTGCTATCTTGCTAGGAAGAGCTAGCTAGGTAGATCTAGACAACATCCTATTCAGCCCAACGATCTTAGGGTGTGTGTGGGGGCACTTATTATGTAATGAGTGGAAGGGATGAGTCGCTGGGATAGATCACTATTTGAAGCTTCATGATATTTCATGAGGTCGAGAAATTTAGGTGAATTATAAGACAAGGTTGATAATTGAATCTGACACTAATCAGATGTCGATATTTTTTTACAGATGCAATTATAATCACCAGAGATTGTGTATATATGTCTCTAAAATAACTTTAGTAAATGTTTAAGATATTTGTCAAATCTATTTACTAGTATCTCCCCATGAAATAGCGTAACAATGATAGCTATGTGCAGGTATATATACTTATTGTAAAAATATATGATAGCTAGGGTAACTACATGTATGTTCTTTTATATCATATATATATATATATATATATATATATATAAATATAATTATTTCTGTGACTGTATCTTGCATTAATTTGTAGGATCCTTTACAATAGATATTTCAGCTGATCTGTAACTATTCCATCTTCATGCCTTATATATCATGTACTGTATTACGACGCTAGATTAAAACTGACGAGGAAAGGTAACACCCGGCCACCGAAAGCTTTATTTTTGTGAAGCCTAGGTGGTCGGGTGGTCTAGCGCGTCGGATACAGTGCAGGCGAATTGGTGTCACGATATCTCAGTAGCATGAGTTCGAATACCGGCGAGGGAAGAACTAAAAATTTACGAAAGCAAATTTACAGATCTAACATTGTTGGGCTGATGTTTAGACGAGTTGTATATATATAAAGGGTGGGGTATTGGATGTCTCAGCTGCTCACCCCTGCCATAGAAATGTCGAAGTGCCGCCGCCCCCGCCCCCTGAGATAATAATTCTTGTGTAAATTAATATTAATCAAAAAGAAATTATTTGATATCTCCGTTTTGAAATGTTTGTGTTGCCTTAAGATTATCTTACTGAGTATAAATAAATATAACCTAAGAAAAAAGCATTTTCCTAAAAGTTTTCTTATGTTTTCACGTATAAAATGTACGTAACAGTAAGCGACTGGATTGAAATAATCACGTATGTGTTTACAAATCTTCAGGAGATTCGGCTATGTTACCTGTGTACCGATATGCATGATTGGTAACCAGGCAAATCTATTAACTGAAATAAAGAGTTCAGATCCGACACTCTACGTATACGGGATTAAAAGACATTTACTAGTTTTAAAGTGTCCCAACCAGTCAACGAACTTTAATTATTACAGCGTCAGTAATATCTTCCAATCAGGTAGTAAGAAAGCCTTCAGCCCGCAGACTGTCCATCGTTCAACTCTTAATACCGTCTCCGAGGAGACGGTAATAAAGTGATATATTCATAGTCAAACGACATTTAATGCGAAAGTTTGCAACAGTAAATATTTTACTGACCGAAAGCGAAGAGAACGTGTTTTGTACACACCGAAACATAAATTGTAGCATAAACACAGGGAAAATCTGGGTTAGGTTATGTTTGAATCATGATTATAAGGTAGCACGGTAGTATTTGCATTCCGGAATTTAGGTTACTCTTTTGTGTACCCTACTTAAGTCAATGTATCTAAACAGTGTGATTGGACAAAAAATACAGTGTCAACTGAATATACTTTCCCAAACTGAGGGATGAATCAGGTGTAGAAAAATATAAAATAATTTTACATACAGGTGAAAATGAATTTTTGAGAATTTTTTTTAATTTTGTATTCACTGCATGATAAAAGACCTAAAAGCACTAAACACATTATATTTTCAACTTGCATTATGCTTTCAACTTGCAGTGGCAGAATTAATTGTTGAAATAGCGTTTTGCGTTATAGAAAATTAATTGCAATGTAGTTATTGATTCGCATTGTTTCTAGATTCCTAGCAGATACTTTGAAAGTTCCATAACATTATGAGTTTGCATACACTTGCAATTCATGCAGACATGTATTCATATAACGTTATAAATTGACATACATTTGCAATTCGGACATATATTCATATAACGTTATGAGTAGACATGTATTCATATAACATTATAAGGAGACATGTATTCATATAACGTTATGAGTTGACATACATTTCCATTTGAGATATGTATTCGTATAAGTTATAACTTTATGAGTTGACAAACATTTCCAATTGAGATATGTATTCGTATAAGTTATAACTTTATGAGTTGACAAACATTTCCAATTGAGATATGTATTCACATAACGTTTTGAATTTATAATAATACAGTGCATATAAAGTGCGAATCCAGTTAGTTCATTTTCACTGTTGTATGCGAGTATGTCTATTGTAGAATAAAGGATGATGGGAAAAACTGCGTTTGTTTACTTTTTGAAAATACAAAATAATAGATTTGAATGTATGTTTTAACAGAATTTCATTAGAATATAACTTTTTAATGTATAATAACAGGATTAAAGTCCAAAAAAGTGTTATTAAAGCAGCAGAATCCATAATATTGATTACTGAATGCGATTCATTTTAACTATAGATGCGATGAATTATCACTGTTAGTGCAATCATTTCTGATGTGGAATTTTTGGAAGTGCGATGCATTTTCATTGTCGTTTTATATGATTATTCGACATACAACAACTGAAAATAGTTTTTAATTAATGACTTTAATGTTGATGATATTTACAATTTGAAATGCAAGCTAGTCGTAGATGCTTACTTGAATATACACGGGTATAACCACGTTCATATCATAAATATTCAAATATTGTTGGTGAGTTTGCTATTAGCTTGTCATGGACCCAAAAATTTACTGGAGCAGAACATCCATGAATATAACGTTTTTCTACGACGAATTTTCTTTGAAAAGTTTTATAACTCGCTTAAAAAAGCTTTGAACATTTGTCACGCCGTGTCATACATATTTCTACCGTATTGATAGGCTTTTGCACAACGAACAGTACAAGAATTTACAACGAACGGTACTAAAGAAAGAAAACAAACTACAAAGAGAATGAATCGTACAGTGTCAAAATTTTGAGGTCAGTTTTTCAAGTAAATGTCTTCAAATAAAATTAAAACAACGGGTTTCTCATTCGTATGTATTTTAACAACAACAAAGCACAAAATACACGGTCGCATTTAGTGAAAGAGCCAACCAACTATGCTCTATTTGTAGTTTAATCAAGTTTGAGTTACACATAGTGTTTGTGTCGCGATGTTTCCAATAATTCACAGACCTGTATATTTAAAATAGTCACATGGTGTTCATGTAATATAAATGATATACAATGCTGCCAGGAGCAGTAAACTTTTTTTTCATAAACATTGAATACTTAACTGAACAGTCAGTCAATAAGTCTTTGGTGTAAATATAAGAACTGTATATCTACCAACATTGCTTCGCGATGTTGCGATTAACGTCTGGAATCAACTGTACGGCGGTTATACCCCCGTGGTATAGAACCATTTAAACATGTAACAATTAACTGTTTTCAATATTTCTTTGTATTCTCACAATTGCGTATTGGCTTATTTGTAACACCGACTTATAAGAAATTCAAGCATATTTAAGGTGACTCGACTGTTGCTCGAACTTTCTTTACTGTATAAGATTTATACACAATGGCATGATAAATATCAATTATCCAGTCATCCAAGCGTCAATTGTTTGTGCAAGATGAAAACGTTTCCACTCATTCAATCGTGAAATGAAGATCGTTTTGTGAATGCTCTTTGTTATCTCAAATGCATCCATTAGAGCTATTTTCCTAACGCTTGTAGTTTAAAGGTTTGGTTGGCTTGCTTGCTTTGTTTGTATAAACGTTTGCTCAATCTTAATTACAATGCTTAGGCATTATTTACACAATCAAGGCCAACCACACCTTTTAACTACAAGCATTAGGAAATTAGCTCTAATGACGTTTAATTTATTAGTATGCGATGTAGATTTAGACCGAAACAGAAACTTTGCTTTTCCGGTGACGTGGATTGGCTTAACTGTCCAAGATATATGTATTTAATGATGACGTGTCATATGAAAGAATAAATTTTATCCTACATATAGATCAGTACAAATTATTTGAGAAAATAGAATTGACTATATTAGCAATAAATACCATGTTTAAGGAATTTATTGATATATTACCTCAGACTTTCACTCACTAAGTATGCATATATAATCAATCCTTCTGACTTCATGAATTTTGATAGAGAGTCGGCTGGATTAAGACTTTATATAATGAAAATTAATTAATTTCTTTCTGTGAAAATGCATCGCATATACAATAGAAATGAATCGCCCTACAGTGAAAATGAAAGTCTAGTATCATTATTCGACAGTAAACATGAATCGCATAACGAAATCAGCATAGTGGAATTTGATTCAATATCAACAAGCTGAATAACAAAACCTGTTTTAAGTTAAACAACATTAATAATTATGTTAAAAGGTACATTTTTTTTGCAAATGAAACTTAACTGCTACTTTTAAATCTCTTGCACGCTCTGTTCGTGAACTAATCTTAATATTTATCTATTTGTGTATCAATTTTGCACCTGGATGGCTGTAGGCGCGATGAAAACCTGTCCGCATCTCATACCTATATCATGAATTTATAAAACAGTACACATTATATATTATTTCTTATTTTATTCAAAATCTTGAATTTGTCGTCTGTTTATTTATCATTCTACATCAGAAATTCATCACGGATACAGTAAAATGACATTTTAGGATTCGCACATTACATACACTGATAATATATGTATTCGGATAACGTTTTGAGTTGACATACATTTACAATTAAGATATGTATTCGTATAAGTTATAACTTTATGAGTTGATAACTTTATGAGTTGACAAACATTTCAATTTAGATATGTATTCACATAACGTTTTAAATTTATAATTATATGTACTCACATAACGTTTTAAATTTATAATATATATGTATTCACATAACGTTTTAAATTTATAATATATATGTATTCACATAACATACATTTGTAATTTATATATGTATTCATGTAATGTTATAAGTTGACATACATTTACAATTAAGCCATGTATCCATATAACGTTATGAGTTGACATACATTTGCAATTCATATGTGTATTCAAATAGCGTTATGAGTTGCCAAATACTTGCAATTTCATATATGTATTCACTAAACGTTAAGAGCTGACATACTGTTTGATAAAAGATACGAATTGTCTTACCGTTACGAGTTCTATGCTTTATACAGCATCATTCGTCCTGGATCATACCACAGCTTACATTATATTCATATAACATTATGCGATAACATAATGATGTGTTATACACACAAAGTTTAAAATTCCTAGATCTATTTCATAAAAGCATGATGAATCTCAATATTGTATACTGTAACCTAAATTGAAGGCTCATAACATAATTTGATAACACATTTTGAAGCGAATCGAGACTTTCCAAACCTTTTTCAGCATTATCGAAGTTGGCATAACAATAAAGGGGTTAACATATTTTTATGAAGATCATTAGAAAATAAAGTGAATTCTAAGGTTTTCTTTAAATTTCTTTGCTGATTCAAATGAAATTGCCCATGGCAGCGGATTGATGCATGGACAGACCACTAAATTACTCCACTTCATTAAGAAAGGGTAAATGAATCATTATTTTGAGCTGATATTTATGTGGTGTTGAGGGTGTCCAATACATCCCTAGTTGTCCATCGTGAAGTGTATTAAAAAGTGGGGCTTGGCCAATAAGTGCTTTTTTAAATAAAATGCTCTGTAGGACGCAGCTTGATACGACAGCAGAGGTCTAACCATGAACAGACGATGCAAAGTATGAACAAAACATTCACGCTTGATACAGTTCTGAATGAGGATTGTGATTAAATATTTGATCAACAAAAAATAAATTTATCGGGTATTTTGATATGCTGGATTTAGATTTTGAATTTTGAGCTCGATATCAAATTGGTCTACATTGAGGTCCAAAGGGTCCAAGTTAAACTTTGCTTGATTGCGGTGTCAAATATTTAATCACAATCCTCATTCAGAACTGTATCAAGCGTGAATGTTTTGTTCATACTTTGCATCGTCTGTTCATGGTTAGACCTCTGCTGTCGTATCAAGCTGCGTCCTACAGAGCATTTTATTTTAAAAGCTCTTATTGGCCAAGCCCCACTTTTAATACACTTCACGATGGACAACTAGGGATGTATTGGACATCCTCAACACCACATAAAATCAGCTCAAAATAATGATTCATTTATCCTTGCTTAATGAAGTGGAGTAATTTAGTGGTCAGTCCATATCAAAGAACCCCACGAATTCATTTTTTTTAATGAATTCAACAAAGTTTAATTTTGGACCCTGATTTGGTCCAACTTGAAAACATGGCCCAATATCAAAATCTAAAACACGATTAGATTCCGTATCGCAAAGAACCTAAGAAACAATTTGAATAAGAATAGCGAGAATGAATATTAAAGCAATTTGCACAAAGTATTATAAAAGTCTTGTTTTGGCCCTTATTCCTTAATGGTTGAGGCCATAAACCTAAAATCGACCCTAGTCTTCCTTGTGTAGTATGCAAACTTGTCGTACAATTTCATGCAGATCCATAGAGTTAGATCCCGTTCACACTAGGATATTTAGATCGATTTAAACTAGATCGGTTCACTTTAGATTGGTTTAAGGGCTAATGTGAACGTTTTGAATCGATCTTCAATCGGTCTAAACTAAAACACCAAAAGAGGTAGTATAGTTTGAATCGATCTAACTTTAAATGTGAACGCAATTTTAAGTTTTAAGTTTAAAAGATCGGTTTAAACTGGTACGATTGAATTGAAAATAATTCATGCGCATGTGTAGCGACAAAACTACAAGTGTCATAACATAACATCCCTGTATATATTGATGATTCGTTATTTAACCAATTTTCTCTGTTTTCTCTGTTTAAAACAGACCTTTGTGTACATGCAAGTAAACTGAACAAAAGGAAAAATTGTCTTCGCCGTACCATAAATTTGTGTGTCTTCTTTTCTTCTTTTCTTCTTTTTTTTTTTGTTGTTTTTTTTGTTTTTTTTTGTTTTTTGCTTTTCAGGAACCGCAGCATTTCTTTATGTTGTAACTTCCTTGCTACAGTCTTTTGTTTCAAAATTAATGAAAACTTCACTGAGAACACCAGTATCAAAATCGTCAATTCACTGGCCTGACAACAGAGATAAGTTTTCATAATTTCACTGTCTAGCATTACAATGGGACTTTCCCAGTCCAAGTCAACATATTTAGTCTGGAACAACTGTACTGACGTTGCGCACGATGATGGTACGAATTCCATTTTGCTGTAGATTAGCATGAAAATAAATACTTAGACTGGTCAGTTTGATAAAAATATAGTGATTTTGGTTGAATTTATTACATTAGACTTGAAAATAAAGAAAAAAGGAACCGAAATTTAAAATATCAAGAATTATAACACTTAATTATCCCATTTTTACACAAAAACGTAATGTCCAACGTTACATTTTGTGTGCAAAAGATCGGAGTTCCGTTTCTTTCCTACAGTATTTTTTTTCTGACCATCGTAAAACTTCACAAGAGTATTGCTATTGTTATTGTTATTCGCGTGTTAAAGCAAAATCTATATCACTGAAACCGTAAACCGAAAAATGTTATTTTTGAAAACGGTCTGAAAAATGTCCAAGCATATGCAAGGTAAGCATATATCGGGTTTGCGCATTTATACCGTGAAATTGGAAAAGCTGAGAGGAAAAATATTTATGATATTTTGAAAGTTTTTTTACTTTTCTCCTGGTTCATGATATTTTTGCCGGACACCATGCGTATAGTTTCTATTGCAATGACTTCAAAAGTATAGCCATCTTGTCCCAACGAAAAAACGCTGTATTTTCTGAACAATTGAGGTTTTAACCGGCTTATATTAGATAAGCATAGTAAGATCAAAGAAAATAAAACTTGGCGGTAAAAGTTTTTCCTTTTCTTTTAAACAATATAGTGTTTAACATTTTTCGATAGGCAACAAGATGTTTATATCGTTTCAAAAGTATAGCCGTTTTGTCCCAACGTTCGCAAAACGTAATTGATATCATGCTCGGGTTTTAATTTTATTTCATAATTATTTGTTTCCAGTTTAATTCAAATGAAAATAAAAAATAAGTTATAATATAACCAATGTATGATAAAGGAAAAGTTTAAGTTTAAATTCAAATGTTGACCAAATGAGATTGATATAAAAATATCGGGATCTTAGTTTTTTCAGCACATTCATGACATTTGTTTTATTCAAGGAACGTTGTCTATCTGCAAGTTTTAAATCATCAAAAGCAACATGCATAATTTTTGGTAACAAAATAAAATAGAGAAAAACATTGCTGGCTATTATAACAAAACATAATGCCACAAAAATACGAAAATGAGAAAAAATGAATCCAAAATGTTTAACTACCTAGAAATTTTGCGACAAAGAAAGCATCGGGAAATGATAAAATATAGAAAGGAAACGGAAACGGAAAGAAATGCAACAAAAGGAGTATGTATAAACATAGATACATCTATGGTATAAACATGCATTAAAAAGGGAAAATAAAATCAAAATCTAATTTATATTAAAAGAAATCTGTATAAATTTGGAAATTAATGTATGATTCATTAATGCGAACTGCTGCCAAAAGTAAAATGATCAATTATGGCCTGGAAAGACTAACAACTCCTATAAATGAATATTCATTAAAAAAATATGTGTACGACCACTTTGAGTTTTATTTGTTAAACTATGCATTTTCAGACAAACGGAAATCGGTTACCAAATTCACAACAGTAAATTGACCTCATCAATTATAAGCTTGAACGCTTGAAACGTTCTTTGAAATCGTCGAAATCGCTTCATTATGCGGAACGTCGTGTAACGCTAAGTAGTACCAACATCGTGCGCAACGTCACTATACTGTCCCATGACGATTTGTGTTCCGACGAAAGCGCATTAAACCAGGTAAGAGCCGGTCCAGTCAAATGCAAATGCAAATGCAATGCCGCAATTTTGCGATTATTGTGCAATGTTGAAATGTTATGAAGTGTTGCATAAGACTCAAATTCTGATATAAATATTGCCGGATTTTCATGAGGATAGCCCCCAAATTTCCGACAGTTCGCCAATTTCTCCATTTGTTCGTTATTAGCAGTATTTGAATAAGTAGGTAAAACTAGTTTTGGGGATGGAGTAAGTAAGTATGTAATATCAGGTTCACGTAGCTGATTGAGCGACAAAAATTCATCGGATAAATAAGAACATGGGTAATCAGTTTCTAGAGAATGTTCGGAATACTGAGACAGAGGTGATATTGAAACTGGTAAAGGCAGTAGAGGTGTGGCAGGCGAATTTACTGGTCTAATTCCAGTAGTAATATCTATATGCGAACAGTAGCGGATTTACCGGGGGCACGTGCCCGCCCTCCCCAGTCCAGGTCACCAAAAAAAAATTTCTAACATAATTTTATTGCTACTGAATCTGCGTCTAGAGAGGAAATTAATCACAGCTTGATTTGACTTCTCAAACTGGCCGTTAATTAACCCCATCTTCCAATGTGTGATTTATGACAACTTATCGGTGGGTGTGTAAATATTGACACCTGTGTGTAATGTCTCTTTGCAATTAAGCTTTTATGTAAACTACATGTACATGTTGATTGGAATAGTACAAATATTTTTTATTGTTTGTTAATACAATATTGCAGATTAAGATTGATTTATGGCACGCCTGAACCACTTTTATAGATTATCCTAGATTAACTCAGATAAACTAGGATTATCTCAGAAAAACTAGGATTATCTCACTATTTTACATTAAGCTCAGATAAACCCGGATTATCTCGATTTTTCAGATAATCCCGGTTTATCTCAGAATTTAAGATAAACCGGGATTTTCTCAGCTTAATGCATATTTGAGATTATTCATTATATTCCTCACAAAATTAGATAAATAATTAACTGGAGAAAATCTGGGATTATCTGAAAATTCTGAGATAATCCGAGATTATCTGAGAATTTTGAGAAAATCGATTATCTGAAAAAAGGAGCCAATAGAAAGCCACGACACATTGGAGGAAAATTTCATGGTCATAAGGGATAAGATATAGATACAATGGTGCATCTATACAGATAGAGAAGAATGAAAGATTACGCTCTTACGAGAAACGTTTTAGAAGTTTTAAATTTCCAAATTTGATAAAAATAACAATTGATTTATTCAGGATGTACATGTATGACAAGTGTATTGATAATAATGAAGATCAGAGGATCTAGAATTTAGAAGTTTGTCTTGAGAGGTTTTTTAAGAGAATTTGAATGTTATATCCGTATATGTCTTTATGAAGATAGTGAAATATGTTACATAAATCTGGCATCCGCACAATTAACTAGGACAAATAACTAAAATGTTGAAATAAGTTTAGCAAAGTTGAAGTACACCATTTCGAAGTTCTAATGAGTTTCCTTTTCGAAAGTTATAATCTTTTAAAGAAAAATATCACGCGCCGTTTTTCTTTCCTTAATTTTCTCTATTAAAAGAGTGAAATATGGTGCAGGAATTTATCATCCATTTTAATGCAAAGTGTTACATTTTAGTACTTACTTGGTAAGTTGAATTATAAAGTGTTTTTGTCAATTAGATAATCTAATCATGATAATGACAAATGCCCAATACCTGAAATATCTATTACCTTACAACTCTATTACATTGTTAATCAGTTTGTTTTTTTAACGACACGTGGCCAATGCATAATTAACCTTTAAACAAACGCTATTAAAACGGCGTTTCGATCCCTGAAGGACGCCACACTTTGCAATGAATTAGATCTATATTTGTTAACGTTTTCAAATTAAATAAACTGAATGGATTTACATAGATGACTTAAGAATGAGTATGACAAACCCCACAAACAACTGGAGGTAAACTCGGATGCTACAGACGGACAAGAAGTCCCTGTTACACTGACAACCCTGGTCAAATTACTCATGTTAAGTAGTAATCTGGTGCCAGGTCTATTTCGCTGATGTCATAAACGAGGAAACGAAGGCGGGATAGGACGGGATTGGCGATACAAGTTGAAAATATCCGTAACCCTCTCCGACATTGATATTCTTGATATTCCATAATGGACAATCATGAATGACATCAGCTTTAAAAAAAGAAATGATAAAGAACCTTTGGGCTTAACAGCAAGCCTCTGTCATTGAAATCACAATAAATAACTGAAGGACAAGCCCTGGAATATCGTATCATCTTGGAGACATGATATACTCCATATGCAGGTGCTATTGTAATGTTTTTCCTTGAATGGAAAGTTCATTATAGGAATAACTCGTCTAGAAAGAGAAAAATGCTGAAAAAATTAGTATCTAAATGAAAAGTTCTAGATAAACATCATCAACACGCTAACAATATAAAAATAAGAACACGTGGTATGATTGCCAATGAGACAACTCTCCACAAGAGACCAAATGACACAGAAATTGTCTTGTATCTTCATAACCCCTTTTTGTAAATGTCATCGCCGATGAACAGTAATTTCAAAAAGATATTTGAGATACAAGTCCGATTTAAGATACAGCAAGTCATTAATATGACATTTGTTTTCCATTCGTTTGATGTATCTAAGCTTTGATTTTGACTTTCATAAAGGACTTTTCGTTTTAAATTTTCTTGGAGTTCGGTATTTTGTTATTTCACTTTTACACATTGTTATCAATGCTTCTATGCTTAAAATATTTACAAATAACTTCTTGAAGTAATTCTTACTTTCAAATTGTTTCCACTTTTACTCAACGTCGGATTTACTCTTTGTATTAGTCTGCTGAGGCTTTATTCATGTCTCCTGTAGCCTCTGCATAATTTATCTAAGATGTGGTTAGAATCGTAACTATGTAGGGCTTGTGTTGTTGAAGACGTATGTTGACCTTAAAATGTCCGTTGTCATTTTTTGTATTGTAACAGTTGACTGACTGTCTCGTTGAAGAGTATCCTCATCGACTTTAATTGATAGTCAAAATTTCAAGTTTAAGCTAATGTATTTACAGTTGATAAATGATAAATTCTTAATAATATAATTTCCCGATAGTAAGCAATTATTATATATTGCATTGGAATGACATCTTTTAAACAAACACCTTCATTAAACAAGGACAAACATAAAAGGGAAGTTTTCAAAACAAAAGAGAAGAAAGATAAGAGATTTTGCTCGTTTCTTTTGTCCAAAATATTTCTATAAATAACCATTGTATCAATAAAAATGAAACATGTTTTTTCTGTTATCATTGATACCTACAATAAGACTATAGTATATAACTTTAAATTAGGCAGAAACAGCAATAATAACAAACTTGTTTTATCAGTATTGAATCAATGCATATAATAGCCTTAGATTTCATATTTTCCTGTTATTAACAATGCATCACTGTTATCTATTTATTTCATCAAGAAATGAAATATTTTAGAATTTGAAAAGTATAACAGTTAAATTTTGTGAGATGTAAAGATTGTAAGAAAATAACACTCTAATGAAAAGAAATGCAGTGACACAAAAATATCAACGGTGATCTGTGATATGGACACTGCACGCTATGTTACATGTCGAGCGACAGTTTCTTTTAAATAAAAAGAAATGCTATCTGTTGCGTGGATTTTTCTTTTTGTAAAAATGTTCTATTGACATACTGATGTCAAAAACTCGTGGGATAAAATATATCTCGAAATAATGCAGAAGAGTTACACCTGAGTTCAACAACAATTTGTTTTGTGAGGTTCGTGTTGCTCAATCTTTGGTTTGTGGAATGTTATTTGTTCGTCGTTTTCTTTCGGCTATGGTGTTGTCTGCTATTCTTTGGCTTATGCTTTTTATTTTACAATATTGCATAAACCAAGAACGATAAGAGGCAACATTTAAAAACGTTGATTGAATCGATACATGTTATTTAAGAGAAGGACATGACCACTTATTAAAAATATTTTAATATTTCCTTCTACAATTATTGTACGAGGTAAAGAAAACGGTCGTTGTACTTCTAATCAAATTGTTCAATAAAAGTGGTGTAAACAAAACAAAAATAAGATCAGTAAAGGTGAAGTCCAAATAAAACCGAACCCAACCGTCACATCCATGACCGAACTGCGTGCATTGATCGATTCCGTTCAGAAACTACTTTTCTTTACAACATCATAAGAGTCGAGTAGGATCGGGTTGGGGACTGCCGGGAGTTTGATGCATGACCTGATGAGGAAATTTTAAAGAACTACCCCAAACCTTCTATTTATAGAAGAGCTATATTCGGATCCGATTGAAAAAGTCTGCACTAAAAGTGATGGCTACGTGTGAAAATGAAATAAGACTTACAATTCCAGACAAGTCAAGCAAACTTTTTTTTCAATAATCAAGCGCATCACTGAATTTAATCTGTTTTATTCGATGAACACCTGGTAAGCTATAAGCACAAGCATTTAACGATATATTGTTAAGTGTCTGACATGTAACGTAATATGTTGCAAACTTTAATTAGACAGTAGATGAAAAATTCTAAAAAGTAAGTGATTCCCTTCATTTTTTTATAAAGATATGGAGAATGTACAAGGTTTTATGATAAAAACAACAATCATATGGAAATTGACCACATGGATATATATTTTTACATGAATTAATGTTTTGACAGCTGACATCTGTTTTTGTGCATAATTTTATTAAGATGTGGATAATATCTTTTGTCACTTTGAACGTGTATTACTTTACACCTAATGGCATATCTACATACTTCGTCCTTGAATGATTCCTTAGTTGTTTAATGACAGATCTTTTGCCGTTTAAGGACAGAGCCTTAATCATCAAAGGATAGAAGTAAAGTCGTTAAAGGACATAATTTTTTTCCTTGGTCGTTAAAAGACAGATTTCATTGAAGGACAGACAGCGTCATTGACAATGGACACAAATACCTTTTTGAAGGAATGGAAATAAAGGCAATAGTAGTATACCACTGTTCAATAGTCATTAATCGATTTAACTGAAACAAATCCGGGTCACAAACCAAAACTGAGAGAAACACATCAACTATAACAGGAAACAAAACGGAATAACAGAAACACTGAACTGCTAAATACGGAAAGCATGGAAGTACTACAATTACACACTTCCATGGGCTAAGAAAGCAATACAATTCCATGTCCATAGCAATAAGACAAATAACTGTCCACTAAACACAGAAAACTTAAACCATGTTCAATAGAAGAAGAAAAAATACATTAGAATCAGGCATCTTCATTCTGTAGTTAGAAAATAGTTTGAACATTTGATCTTAAATGTATCTAAATTATTTATTTCTTTAATATTATTTGGTAAATTATTCCAGATAATAAGACCAGAATATTTAAATGTTCTTTTTAAAAATTCAGAATTAGGTCTTGCTACATGTACAAGTCTTGGTGTTGTCGACCTGAGACAATAATTATAAAAATTAGTACAAGCAGTAAATTTAATAGATAGATAATCAGGTGCTAGACCATTCATACATTTAAACATTAACACAGCTTGAAAATATTGTATCCTCGTAAATATAGTCATCCATGCAAGCTTTTTAAACATTAATGTTGATGGAAAATCAAAAGAAACAGATAAAACTAATCTTGCAGCACGTTTTTGGAGCTTATGTATCCTCTCCAGATTACAGTTTGTGGTAAGACCCCATACTGTACAACTGTAATATATAGCTATTGTAAAAAAGAATAAGACCCTTTAATGGTAAATAACGTTTCAACTTTTTAACAGGTATATTCTGGTTGAAATAGTTTCGCATATTTTATCAATTTGATTTGACCATGATAGATTTTATCAATATGAATTCCAAGAAGTTTTCAACTTCAACATTACCTAAAGTGATATTATGTGATAAAACACATAAACATTCATTGCAGCTTTCCAGCTTTCTGTCTGATCCAACAAGCATACATTTTGATTTCTTGCTATTTATCATCATATCATTTTCTTTACACCATTTAATAACATTGCCTAAGTCTTTATTCAAACATATATTTAAATTTACAATAGATTTAGATGACAAATGCAAAGTTGTATCATCAGCATATAGATCAGATTCAGTATATTCTAAGGTAAATGGTAAGTCATTTATATAAATAAGGAACAATAAAGGTCCAAGTATAGAACCTTGAGGAACTCCAAAAGTTACAGTTTTATATTCTGATTCAGTGGTTCCTAACTTAACTTTTTGCATTCTCTGAGAGAGGTATGATGAAAACCATTTTACAGAGTGGTCATCACATTTGTATAATTTTAGTTTTGATAAAAGTATATTGTGATCTACTGTATCAAATGCCTTCTTAAAATCTAAAAAAAAGAATAGCGGTAAAATTTCCATTGTCCAATTCCTCTAACCATTTATCAATTATTTTAATTCGTGCTGTATGACAAGAATGTTTTTCTCTAAATCCAGACTGCTGTTGTATTAATAATTTGTGTGTGGTTAAGAATAAATATAGTTGTTTAAAGACAGTTTTTTCAAATAACTTGGACACATAGGATGAAATTGGTTTGGGTCGATAATTGTTTGGATCTGTTTTATCCCCTCCTTTAAATATGGGAGCAACTTTAGCAAATTTTAATATATTAGGAAATATTCCTGTACATAAACTAAGGTTTATTATGTGAGCAAGGGGGCTTGCTACAATCGATCTTGATAATTTTAAAATTCTTGGTCCAACTCCATCAGTTCCGGTTGATTTAGTTATGTCTAGATTTTTAAGAGCTTGTAGAACCTCATCATTTGTGACAGTATATAATGAGAATTTAGCATCATCATTTATTTTTGATTTGACATAGTTATTAATTTTCTCAGATTTAAAACGTTTGTGAGGATTTGATATCAGCTTCTCACCTACTGTGCTAAAATGATCATTTAAGCAGTTAGCAATATCATTTTTGTTTATAAGTACTTTTCCTTCGTGTGTTAAAATGTCAATTTCCTGTTTTGTTGTTGAATTCATATCCTTCAAATGCCTCCAAAGAATTTTACAGTTTTTATCGTTATCTATTGCATCCATAAAATATTTTGCTTTTGCAGAACGAATTAATTCACTAGTTTTATTCCTGTATTTTTTATAATTTTCAGTGTCTTTCTTTTTGTGAAAATAATCTCTTTGGAATTTTGATTTACCAATTTCATTAGTATACCATTCTGGTTGATATTTATTTTTACACGTCTAGTAACAACAGGTGGATGTTTATCTAAAACATTGACAAGTAAGTAATACCACATGTCCATTGCTTCGTTTGGATCATTGATTTCGTGTATTATCTCAGATTCAAATCCGAGAAAATCCTAGTTTATCTCAGAAAATTAAGAAAATTATGACCCATATTTTGACACATCCCCGTTCATCCAATAATAGGAAGTGAATTCGCCACCCCATGGTTTCAAAGAGAAAGTGAAACGTCAAACGATTCTCGTCCAATTAAAACACTCGTTACATTGTTCTTTGGTATATTTAGAATCCGAGATAAACCTAGATTTTCTCGAGAAATGAGATAATTGATTATCTGAAATTGTATGGCACGCCTGAACCACTTTTATAGATAATCCTAGATTATCTCAGATAAACTAGGATTATCTCAGAAAAACTAGGATTATCTCACTATTTTACATTAAGCTCAGATAAACCCGGATTATCTCGATTTTTCCAGAAAAATTTAATTATAAGCTTATACTCTCATTACCAACTTATGTAGCAGATGTTACTATCAACATCCTAAACGGAATACTACCAATAGAAGCCCTACTACATATCAGAGTACTTTGACTATTGAACAACATCTGTAATCAGCCCGAAAAAGCATAGATAAATTGCTAGGTGACGACAATTTAAACTGAAAAATAGCCAAAGTTCTAGTTGCTTGTCGCTATAAAACATATGCCCAAGAAGTACGATCTACAAAATGGTACATGGACAACACCGTCAAAAAAAAATCTTATGGACCTCCAACATCAAGAAAACAGTACAGAGCTACTAGTCTTAAAATAACTTCAGTAAATAACAACACTGTATTCTAGCTTCGAAGGCCGTACGGTGACCTATAGTTGTTAGTTTAAACATATTTTATTGTTCAAAAATGACAAATGGATTAGACACAAGTTTTATGTTATATATACAGATGTTATATTTATTGATTGACTACTGTATGTCCTTTAAAATTGATTATGTTAAATCAATGTCTAACAATATCTATCTGAATATACATGTAGGTAACAAGCTACTTAAGGTATAAGACAGTGACTCACTAATGGTTTCTTTTAAACACAAATTATGGCATGTTTCTACAATCTTTTTTTTCTTTTTAATTTTTTGTTCATTCATTACAAAATAAAGAATCTCCCATGGTTGTGAAATTACAGAAGGTATACTGTGTATGCTTTGCTTTGTCAGCTAGCTACATTAGCTAAGGTCATGGCTTTTCATAATTTTTTGAGAAAACACAATATTCAATCTTTCTGATCCCAAATTTCAAATGTAATTGAGTTGTAATTGAAAAGTAATTGTCAATTACTGACAATTTTGGCTTTGTAATTCATTACTTTCAATTACTTGTAATTGAAAAAATGCTCAATTACACATTACATTCAATTACTTGAGAAATTGTAATTAATTACAGCCAATTACAATTACATATCTCAATTACCCCATGTCTGATACACAGTGGTGATAGATATGCAGAGTGGTGATAGATATACAGAGTGGAGTTAGATATGCAGAGTGGTGATAGATATACAGAGTGGTGATATATATATACAGAGTGGTGATAGATATACAAAGTGGTGATAGATATACAGAGTGCAGATAGATATGCAGAGTGATGGTAGACATTAAGAGTGTTGATAGATATACAGAGTGGTGATATATATACAAAGTGGTGGTAGATATACAGAGTGGTGATATATAAACGAAGTGGTGATAGATATACAGAGTGGTAGTAGATATACAGAGTGTTGATAGATATACAGAGTGGTGGTAGATATACAGAGTGCTGATAGATAAACACAGTGATGAAAGATATATAAAGTTGTGATAGATATGCAGAGTGGTGGTAGATATACAGAGTGGTGATAGATATACAAAGTGGTGATAGATATACAGATTGGAGATAGATATGAAGAGTGGTGGAAGATATACAGAGTGTTGATAGATATAAAGAGGGATGATAGATATACAGAGTAGTGATAGATATACAGTGGTGATAGATATGGAGAGTGGTGGTAGATATACAGAAATGTGATATATAAACGAAGTGGTGATAGATATACATAATGGTGATAGATATTCAGAGTGGTAGTAGATATACAGAATGGTGATATATAAACGAAGTGCTGATAGATATACAGAATGGTGATAGATATACAGAATGGTGATAGATATACAGAGTGGTAGTAGATATACAGACTGTTGATAGATATACAGAGTAGTGGTAGATTTACAGAGTGGTGATAGATACACAAAGTGGTGATAGATATACAGAGTGGTGGTAGATTTACAGAGTGGTGATAGATATACAAAGTGGTGATAGATATACAGAGTGGAGATAGATATGCAGAGTGGTGATAGATTTACAGAGTGGTGATAGATATACAGAGTGGTGATAGATATACAAAGTGGTGATAGATCTACAGAGTGGTGATAGATATACAGAGTGTTGGTAGATATACTGAGTGGTGATAGATGTTCAGAATGGTGATAGATATACAGAGTGTTGATAGATATACAGCATGGGGATAGATATACAGAGTGTTGATAGATATACAGAGTGGTAATATATATACAGGGGGGTGGTAGATATACAGGATGGGGATAGATGTACAGAGTGGAGATAGATATACAGAGTGGTGATAGATATACAAAGTATTGATAGATATACAGAGTGGGGGTAGATATACAGAGTGGTGGTAGATATACAGAGTGGTGATAGATATACAAAGTGGTGATAGATATATAAATTGGTGATATATATGCAGAGTGGTGGTAGATATACAGAGTGGTGGTAGATATACAGAGTGTTGAAAGATATATAAATTGGTGATATATATGCAGAGTGGTGGTAGATATACAGAGTGGTGGTAGATATACAGAGTGTTGAAAGATATACAGAGTGGTGATATATATACAGAGTAGTGATAGATATACAGAATGGTGATAGATATGCAGAGTAGTGGTAGATATACAGAGTAGTAATAGATATACAGAGTGGTGATAGATATACAGAGTGGTGATAAATAAACAAAGTGGTGATAGATATATAAAGGTGTGATAGATATGCAGATTGGTGGTAGATATACAGAGTGGTGGTAGATATACAGAGGGGTGATAGATATACATAGTAGTGATCGATATACAGAGTGGTGATAGATATACAGAGTGGAGATATGTAAAGTGGCGAGAGATATGCAAAGTGGTGGTAGATATACAGAGTGGTGGTAGATATAAAGAGGGATAATAGATATACAGAGTAGTGATAGATATACACAGTGGTGATACATATGCAGAGTGGTGATAGATATACAGAGTAGAGTTAGATATGCAGAGTGTTGATAGATATACAGAATGGTGATATATGTACAGAGTGGTGATAGATATACAAAGTGGTGATATATATACAGAGTGGTGGTAGATATACAGAGTGGTGATAGATATACAAAGTGGTGATAGATATACAGAGTGGAGATAGATATGCAGAGTGGTGGTAGATATACAAAGTATTGATAGATATACAGAGTGGGGGTAGATATACAGAGTGGTGGTAGATATACAGAGTGGTGATAGATATACAAAGTGGTGATAGATATACAGAGTGTTGAAAGATATACAGAGTGGTGATATATATACAGAGTAGTGATAGATATACAGAGTGGTGATAGATATGCAGAGTAGTGGTAGATATACAGAGTAGTAATAGATATACAGAGTGGTGATAGATATACAGAGTGGTGATAAATAAAGAAAGTGGTGATAGATATATAAAGGTGAGATAGATATGCAGAGTGGTGGTAGATATACAGAGTGGTGGTAGATATACAGAGGGGTGATAGATATACATAGTAGTGATCGATATACAGAGTGGTGATAGATATACAGAGTGGAGATATGTAAAGTGGTGAGAGATATGCAAAGTGGTGGTAGATATACAGAGTGGTGGTAGATATAAAGAGGGATAATAGATATACAAAGTAGTGATAGATATACACAGTGGTGATATATATGCAGAGTGGTGATAGATATACAGAGTAGATTAGATATGCAGAGTGGTGATAGATATACAGAATGGTGATATATGTACAGAGTGGTGATAGATATACAAAGTGGTGATATATATACAGAGTGGTGGTAGATATACAGAGTGGTGATAGATATACAAAGTGGTGATAGATATACAGAGTGGAGATAGATATGCAGAGTGGTGGTAGATATACAAAGTGGTGATAGATATACAGAGTGGTGAAAGATATACAAAGTGGTGATAGATAAACAGAATGGTGATATATAAACGAAGTGGGGATAGATATACAGAATGGTGATAGATATACAGAGTGGTAGTAGATATACAGAGTGTTGATAGATATACAGAGTGGTGATAAATATACAACGTAGTGATATATATACAGAGTGGAGATAGATATGCAGAGTGGTGATAGATATACAGAGTGGTGATATATATATATACAGTGGTGATAGATAAACAAATTAGTGATAGATATACAGAGTGGTGATAGATATACAGTGTTGATAGATATACAGAGTGGTGATAGATATAAAGAGTAATGATCAATATACAAAGTGGTGATAGATATATAAATTTGTAATAGATATGCAGAGTGGTGGTAGATATACAAAGTGGTGATTGATATACAGAGTGGTGGTAGATATACAGAGTGGAGATAGATATGCAGAGTGGTGGTAGATATACAGAGTGGTGATAGATATAAAGAGAGATGATAGATATACAGAGTAGTGATAGATATACAGAGTGGTGATAGATATGCAAAGTGGTGGTATATATAGAGTGGTGATAGATATACCATTGCTAATATATATATAAAGTCGTGATAGATATGCAGAGTGGTGGTAGATATACAGAGTGGTGATAGATATACAGAGTGGTGATAGATATACAAAGTGTTGATAGATATACAGAGTGGGGATATATATGCAGAGTTGTGATAGATATACAGAGTGGTGATAGATATACAAAGTGGTGATAGATATATATAAAGTGGTGATAGATGTGAAGAATGGTGGTAGATATACAGAGTGGTGGTAGATATACAGAGGGTGATAGATATACAAAGTGGTTATAGATATACAGAGTGGTGATAGATATACAAAATAGTGATAGATATATAAAGTGGTGATAGACTGTGATATGCAGAGTGGTGGTAGATATACAGAGTGGTGGTAGATATACAGAGGGGATAGATAAACAAAATGATGATAGATAAACAAAATGATGATAGATATAAAGAGTGGTGGTAGACATACAGAGTGTTGATAGATATACAGAGTGGTGGTAGATATACAGAGTGGTGATAGGTATACAAAGTGGTGATAGATATACAGTGGAGATAGATATGCAGAGTAGTGAGAGATATACAGAGTGGTGATAGATATACAAAGTTGTAATAGATATATAAAGTTGTGATAGATATGCAGAGTGGTGGTAGATATACAAAGTGGTGATAGATATACAGAGTAGAGATAGATATGCAGAATGGTGGTAGATATACAGAGTTGAGATAGATATACAGAATGGTGAGAGATATACAGAGTGGTGATAGATATACAGCGTGGGATATATATACAGAGTGGTGATAGATATACAGAGTGGTGATATATATACAGGGTGGTGGTAGATATACAGGATGGGGATAGATATATAGAGAGGTGATATATACACAGTGATGATAGATATACAGAGTGGTGATATATATAGAGTGGAGATAGGTATACAAAGTGGTAATAGATATACAGATTGGAGATAGATATGCAGAGTGGTGATAGATATACAGAATGGTGATAGATATACAAAGTGGTAATAGATATATAAAGTTGTGATAGATATGCAGAGTGGTGGTAGATATACAAAGTGGTGATAGATATACAGAGTAGAGATAGATATGCAGAGTGGTGGTAGATATACAGAGTAGAGATAGATATACAGAATGGTGAGAGAGATATACAGAGTGGAGATAGATATACAGCGTGGGGATAGATATACAGAGTGGTGATAGATATACAGAGTGGTGATATATATACAGGGTGGTGGTAGATATACAGGATGGGGATAGATATACAGAGTGGTGATAGATATACAGAGTATAGATAGATATATAGAGTGGTGATAGATATACAGAGCGCTGAATTTTCAAAATGCGGAACAAATCCGAACAAAAATATGTCTGTCAAAATGATTCAAATTCCTCAACATTACTGTGCAATAAGATAAAGAAAATATGCAGTACTTTATGAAAAACACAAAAGGCACAATGCATGTCTATGGAATTAATTAAAAAACACGTTTTTGTACCTATAATGGTCATATTTCAATATATCATGATATATTTGAAATTTAATCTTTGTTGTGTCCGAAAGTACAGTAAAATAAAAGTATGCTCTTCCCTTGAAATCGTTCATTTGTTTATGAAAACCTTGAATTTTGTTGATTTTTATCAAACTTGATAGTGAAAGATCAGGCAACGCATTATTTTGATCGTGAAAGATAATGCGTGACCAGACTTAATAATCAGAAATCAATATTTCTTTACCACTTGATATACCTGCAACGGGTTGAAGCCTGTAACTTTTTTGATAAGAACGAACATGAAAGCTATCATTTGTTTTTTAAATTCAACACTTTACCTCTAAAGTTAAAAAAAAAAAAACAACTTAAAACGTGTCTAAATCAGTGTGAAAAATTCAGCTCTGAGAATCGGACTAGTACTATTCAGGCAGACCGCCACTATTTAACCAATAATATGGGTATGCAACGTTTCAACCAAAACTTATAGCAAAAACAGCATCTTTCATGAAAATTTGAGATTGAATGATAACCAACATTTTGTGCAACAATACTTTCTTAAGTTATATGTATCTTTGTATACAACGTAGCAGATGTGGATTGATTTCCAATGAGATAACTATATATTACAGACTAAAGAATACCAGAGCGCAAATGCTGAAATGTCTCGTCTGCTTTACTTATGATAGTATATTTGTTGAACTTCTGTAATATTAAGGGTTTTACTAGAAGTGTCACATACGCTTAAAATTGTCAATGATTCAAAAAAGAGGTCAAGGTCAGATGAACCATGCCATACAGATCTCTACAAAATCCCGTACACCAAATATAGGTGTTCCGATACTAACAGTACCTTAGAAACTGACAAATGTAAAAGTTATGTTTGGCCAATAAATTCGGAACATGAGGTCGAAAGTATATGAACCCTGACCGACAGTCAGACACAGACATCTTACTATCATTCAATATATCAAATACAATTGACGTCATATATGAAACAAGCAGACAGACATGTACACCATACACCAAATACCGTGGCCCTATAGCATACAGGTAAGTAAGCTTTATAAATACAATGGGCATAACAATGAGAATTCAAAAGTTATAAATACAAAATAAAACATCTTAATGTATAAAAACAATACTTATGAAGGACGGACAAATGGACTGGTATTGATACAATTTACCAAGTCTGTGTGGTATTATAAGATATTAGATCAATGGCATTGCACGATTATAGCCCTATTCACCAACAAAAGAGACCGGGTCAGTCATGCCAATCTAGTTTTTAATACCAATAACAAATATTAATTATCATATAATTGAAGAATAATTTGAACGTCTTCGTAGCATCAGATCTTTCACGATCCTTTTCACGATCTTCAAAACCGGTACGTGATCTTTCACGATCCGAAATATCAATTTGTGTAAATATTTCTTTTTTACCAAGTTTCAGATTATCTTTATACAAAATAACTATGAGAACCATTTGATGCATTCAAATAGAATGCCCTTTTCGAAGAAAAATAGTTTATTTATTCAATTTGTGAAAAAAATCATGTTTGTTTACATTTTGATGTCACTGAAATGTCGAGGAGCAATATGCCTATTGTTGTCTTGTAAAAACTATCTACTTTTAGAACGGATTTTCTCACATACTGATCATAATGTTGAACCATTTTGACAGACAGTTTTATTTTGTTGTAAATTTGTCCGTGTAATTAATTAAATTAGATTATTTACTGAATTTTCATATGTCTTCTCGATTAAATTTCTTTCACGATCCGTCACCAGAGCTTTCACGATCGTCTCGCAATACTTGACCTCCGTTAGATATTCTTTCACGATCATTTCTCTCGATAAACCGAATAACACCCGTGTTAGCAGTACACACATTATGTATTTCAGACAATGTACATTTATTGTTTATATCCTACAATTAATAACTGGCGCTTTAAGGTTCGTGGCATATAAACTCTTATGTATTTAATTATTTTGAAAAAAAAATGAAAATTATGTCTTATGAATAACCATGATGAAATAATTGTTTTTCCATAATTGAATCGTGCATTATTTGTGCATTGGATTACTTAGTTGCCTTCTTTCTAGTGTTATCTATTTTGTTTACTGACAAATGACGAAATAATGCAATAGTTAAAATTAAATATTTTACAAAACTTTGTCACGATTAAAAATTAAAACCGACTGAATAAATTAAAATATGAGAATTCAATGATTATCGATGTCGAAATTAGCCGTCGGTAATAAACAGTCAGTTTGTGTAAAAAATAGCTACCAAATTTGTTTATTATGTATGTACAAAGTATATGTATATTGTATATAATCAGCCCTTCTGTATATTACTTGTTTTATAATTGATTCAACAAATTTCGCTTGTCCACGTGTCAATAACGGTGATGTTCACACCACGAGTAGTGATAAATGACACAATAACACAGCGATCGATCAATAATATAAGTAAAATTGCGTGCCGTATGCTGAATGTCCCTCCTCTGAAAAGGACGCTAATTTTATATAAAATCTCGCAAAATTATGACCCATATTTGGCACATCCCGTTCACCCAATAATAGGAAGTGAATTCGTCACCATCATGGTTTCAAAGAAAGTAAAACGTTAAACGCCGGATTGTCGTCCAATTAAAACACTCGTTACATTGTTCTTTTGTATATTTAGAATCCGAGATAAACCTAGATTTTCTCGAAATGAGATAATTCATTATCTGAAATTGAGAAAATTAATTATCTGGAGATAAATTAGGATTATCTGAAAATCGCTCAGAAAATCCTAGATTTTCTTAATATTTTGAGATAAACCGGGATTTTCTCCGGATAATAAATTTTCTGCATTTTCTGAGATAAACTAGGATTTTCTCGAATTTGAATTAAGCTGAGATAATCCTAGTTTATCTGAGATAATCCTAGTTTATCTGAGATAATCCTAGTTTATCTGAGATAATCTAAGATTAATTATTAAAAGTGGTTCAGGCGTGCCATATTTATGGCACGCCTGAACCACTTTTATTAATTAATCTTAGATTATCTCAGATAAACTAGGATTATTTCAGATAATCCCGGTTTATCTCAGATAAACTAAGATTATCTCAGCTTAATTCAAATTCGAGAAAATCATAGTTTATCACAGAAAATGCAGAAAATTCATTATCTGGAGAAAATCGGTTTATCTCAAAATATTAAGAAAATCTAGGTTTTCTGGGCGATTTTCAGATAATCTAATTTATCTCCAGATAATTAATTTTCTCAATTTCAGATAATGAATTATCTCATTTCTCGAGAAAATCTAGGTTTATCTCGGATTCTAAATATACAAAAGAACATTGTAACGAGTGTTTTAATTGGACGACAATCCGGCGTTTAACGTTTTACTTTCTTTGAAACCATGATGGTGATGAATTCACTCCTATTATTGGTGAACAGGATGTGCCAAATTATGGGTCATAAATTTGAGATTTTATATAAAATTAGCGTCCTTTTCAGAGGAGGGCGACATTCAGCATACGGCACGCAATTTTACTTATATTATTGATCGATCGCTGTGTTATTGTGTCATTTATCACTACTAGTACTCTGGTGTGAACATCACCGTTATTGACACGTGGACAAGCGAAATTTGTTGAATCAATTATAAAACAAGTAATATACATAAGGGCTGATTATATACAATATACATATACTTTGTACATACATAATAAACAAATTTGGTAGCTATTTCTTTTACACAAACTGACTGTTTATTACCGACGGCTAATTTCGACATCGATAATCAATGAATTTCATATTTTAATTTATTCAGTCGGTTTTATTTTTTAATCGTGACAAAGTTTTGTAAAATATTTAATTTAACTATTGCATTATTTCGTCATTTGTCAGTAAACAAAATAGATAACACTAGAACAATATGCCACGAACCTTAAAGCGCCAGTTATTAATTAAAGGATATAAACAATAAATGTACATTGTCTGAAATACAAAATGTGTGTACTCGCTAACACGGGTGTCATTCGGTTTATCGAGAGAAATGATCGTGAAAGAATATCTAACGGAGGTCAAGTATTGCGAGACGATCGTGAAAGCTCTGGTACCGGATCGTGAAAGAAATTTAAACGAGAAGACATATGAAAAGCCAGTAAATAATCTAATTTAATTAATTACACAGACAAATTTACAACAAAATAAAACTGTCTGTCAAAATGGTTCAACATTATGATTAGTATGTGAGAAAATCCAGTTCTAAAAGTACATAGTTTTACAAAACAAGAAAAGGCATATTGCTCCTCGACATTTCAGTGACATCAAAATGTAAACAAACATGATTTTTCACAAATTCGAATTGAATAAACTATTTTTCTTCGAAAAGGGCATTCTATTTGAATGCATCAAATGGTTCTCATAGTTATTTTGTATAAACATAATCTGAAACTTGGTAAAAAGAAATATTTACACAAAATTGATATTTCGGATCGTGAAAGATCACGTACCGGGTTTTGAAGATCGTGAAAAGGATCGTGAAAGATTTGATGCTACGAAGACGTTCAAATTATTCTTCAATTATATGATAATTAATATTTGTTATTGGTATTAAAAAACTAGATTGGCATGACTGACCCGGGTCTCTTTGTTGGTGAATAGGGCTATTATCGTGCAATGCCATTGGATCTAATATCTTAAAATACCACACAGACTTGGTAAATTGTATCAATACCAGTCCATTTGTCCGTCCTTCATAAGTATTGTTTTTATACATTAAGATGTTTTATTTTGTATTTATAACTGAATTCTCATTTTATGCCCATTATATTTATAAAGCTTACATACCTGTATGCTTTAGGGCCACGGTATTTGGTGTATGGTGTACATGTCTGTCTGCATGTTTCATATATGACGTCAATTGCATTTGATATATTGAATGATAGTAAGATTTCTGTGTCTGACTGTCGGCCAGAGTTCATATACTTTCGACCTCATGTTCCGAATTAATTGGCTTAACATAACTTTTACATTTGTCAGTTTCTAAGGTACTGTAAGCATCAGAACACCTATATTTGGTGTACAGGATTTTGTAGAGATCTGTATGGCATGGTTCATCTGACCTTGACCTCTATTTATGAATCATTGACAATTTTAAGCGTATGTGACACTTCTAGTAAAACCCTTAATATTACAGAAGTTCAACAAATATACTACCATAAATAAAGCAGACGTGACATTTCAGCATTTGCACTCTGGTATTCTTTAGTCTGTAATATATAGTTATCTCATTGAAATCAATCCACATCTGCTACGTTGTATACAGAGATACATATAACTTAATAAAGTATTGTTGCACAAAATATTGGTTATTGTTCAATCTCAAATTTTCATGAAAGATGCTGTTTTTGCTATAAGTTTTTGGTTGATGGTTAACTTTTTGGTTTAAACGTTGCATACCCATATTATTGGCTAAATAGTGGCGGTCTGCCTGAATTGTACTAGTCCAATTCTCAGAGCTGAATTTTTCACACTGATTTAGACACGTTTTAAGTTATTTTTTTTAACTTTAGGGTAAAGTGTTGAATTTAAAAAAACAAATGATAGCTTTCATGTTCGTTCTTATCAAAAAAGTTACAGGCTTCAACCAGTTGCAGGTATATCAAGTGGTAAAAGAAATATTGATTTCTGATTATTAAGTCTGGTCACGCATTATCTTTCACGATCAAAATAATGCGTTGCCTGATCTTTACAATCAAGTTTGATGAAAATCATCAAAATTCAAGGTTTTCATAAAAATGAACGATTTTAAGGAAGAGCATACTTTTATTTTACTGTACTTTCGGACACAACAAAGATTAAATTTCAAATATATCATGATACATTGAAATATGACCATTATAGGTACAAAAACGTGTTTTTAATTAATCCCATAGACATGCATTGTGCCTTTTGTATTTTTCATAAAGTACTGCATATTTTCTTCATCTTATTGCACAGTAATGTTGAGGAAGTTGAATTATTTTGACAGACATATTTTTGTTCAGATTTGTTCCGCATTTTGAAAATTCAACGAATTTTCACACATTCTGAAGTAGAATTTACATTTAATTACATTCACGATCCGGTACCAGAGCTTTCACGATCGTCTCGCAATACTTGACCCCGTTAGATATTCTTTCACGATCATTTCTCTCGATAAACCGAATGACACCCGTGTAATATATAACAACTGCCCCAATAAATGTTCACATAACAGGAAAAAGTAATAAAAGTTTGTTTAAGACTGTTCAAAACAATATTTTAATTCATGCACGAAAAGAAATTTTGAAAGATTTATATTCTTATGGTTTCTGTTCATTTTTCTCTACTATTTTATTCTAATAATCTCTTTTGACTCGAAAACTAGCATATTTTAACACAAGACATAAAATGACAATCCAGTGATAAAAACTGTTTCTTTGATTATATTTAAGGAAGGACTTATCTTTTAGACAATCAGTTGGATTTTGTCGAGCCTGCGACTTTTGTCACAGAAAGCTCGACATACGACAGCGTTATCTACTTTATATTTTAGAAGGTGGAAGACCTGGATGCTTCATTCTTTGTATATAGATGCCTCATTTTACGAAGTTTCCGTCTGTCACATGTCCATTGTCCTTGACCTCATTTTCATGGTTCAGTGACTACTTGAAAAAAAGTTAAGATTTTTGTAATGATAATTTCTCTCTTATTATGAGTAACATGATAACTATGTTTTGTTTTGCGTACCTTGCAAGGTCCTCATGTCCGTCAGACAGTTTTCACTTGACCTCGACCTCATTTCATGGATCAGTGAAAAGGTTAAGTTTTGGTGGTTAAGTCTATATCTCAGATACTATAAGCAATAGGTCAAGTATATTCGGTATATGGAAGGAATGTAAGGTGTACATGTCCAGCTGGTAGGTGTCATGAAAAAATCACTGTGTGGGATTTTTCATGAATTTGGTTTATAATTTTTAGCTCAGCTGGCCCGAAGGGCCAAGTGAGCTTTTCTCATCACTTGGCGTCCGTCGTCCGTCGTCCGTCGTCCGTCGTCGTTAGCTTTTTCAAAACCTTCACCTCTGAAACCACTGGGCCAAATTTAACCAAACTTGGCCACAATCATCATTAGGGTATTTTGTTTAAAAATGTGTCCGATGACCCTGCCAACCAACCAAGATTGCCGCCATGGCTAAAAATAGAACATAGGGGTAAAATGTAGATTTTGGCTTATATCTCTGAAACCAAAGCATTTAGAGTAAATCTGACAGGGTAAAACTAATAATCAGGTCAAGATCTATCTGCCCTGAAATTTTCAGACAAATCTGACAACATGTTGTTGGGTTGCTGCCCTGAATTGGTAATTTTAAGGAAATTTTGCCGTTTTGGTTATTATCTTGAATATTATTATAGATAGAGATAAACTGTAAACAGCAATAATGTTCAACAAAGTAAGATCTACAAATAAGTCGTCATGACCAAAATTGTCAGTCGACCCCTTTAGGAGTTATTGCCCTTTATAGTCAATTTTAACAATTTTTCGTAAATTTTGTAATCTTCTACAAAATCTTTTCTCTGAAACTACTGAGACAAATTTAGCCATACTTGGCCATAATCATTATAAGGGTATCTAGTTTAAAAATGTGTCCGATGACCCCGCCTTCCAACCATCATGGCCGACTTGGTTAAAATAGAACATGGGGTAAAATGCAGTTTTTGGTTTATATCTCTGAAACTGAAGCATTTAGAGCAAATCTGACAGGTGGCAAAAATGTTCATCAGATTTAGATTTATCTGCCCTGAAATTTTCAGACGAATCCGACAACATGTTGTTGGGTTGCTGCCCATAGTTAGTAATTTTACAGAAATTTTGCAGTTTTTGTTATTATCTTAGATATCATTATAATATCTAATATCTAATACTATTAATTATGATTTTAACCTTTACATAATTTCCAAAGCATCAGTAAATACAGGTGAGCGACACAGGCTCTTGAGAGCCTCTAGTTAAATGTATAAATGATTTGGTCCATTTTAGAGGTCAATGCCTAACTCTATCTCTACCTCTATTACCATGGCCGACAGCCGGTAATAGTTCAGGTGGTCGTTGTGACAAACCAGACACCTTCTACCTTAATGCTTCAAAACGTTTACTGGTCTAGTGCTATGGGTAATTTTAGATACCATGCATACCTCTACTTCTGGTAAGCATAACCCACACGGAAATCAATAGGACATTCGTCGAGTACCATCTATGACTATAGGACATTCAACAAGTACCTGCTATAACTTTGGGACATTCGCCAAGGAACTGCTATAACTATAGGACATTCAACAAGTTCCTAGTATAACAATAGGAATTCAACACGTACCTGTTATATCCTACTATATAGAACTTTCAACAAGTACCTACTATACCAATAGGATATTCAACAAGTACCTGCTTTAGATTAGGACATTCAACATGTATTTGCCATCACTATAAGACTTCAACAAGTTCCTACTATAACTATCACCACTCTGTATATTTATTACCACCCTGTATATCTGTCACCACTCTGTATATATCTTCCATCACTCTGCATATCTACCACCACTCTGTATATCTATCACTAAACTGTATATATCTTCCATCACTCTGTATATCTACCACCACTCTGTATATATATCTCCACTATATCCATCTCTCGTTTGTATATCTATCAATACTCTGTATATATATCGCCACTCTGTTAATCTATCGCCACTCTGAATATCTATCACCACTCTGTATATCTATCACCACTTTGTATATCTATCCCCACTTTGTATATCTACCACCACTCTGAATATCTGTCTCAACCCTGTAAATCTACCACCATTCTGTATATCTATCACCACTCTGTATTTCTATCACCACTTTGTATATCTATCACCACTCTGTATATCTATCACCACTCTGTATATCTATCACCACTCTGCTGATCTATCTTCACTCTGTATATCTATCACCACTCTGTATATCTATCAACACTCTGTATATCTACTGCCACTCTGTATATCTATCACCACTTTGTATATCTATCACCACTTCGTTTATATATCATCATTCTGTATATCTACCACCACTTTGCATATCTATCAACACTCTGTATATCTATCACCACTCTGTATATCTATTATCCCTCTTTATATCTACCACCAATCTGTATATCTACCACCATTCTGCATACCTCTCACCACTTTATATATCTCCACTCTGTATATCTATCACCACTCTGTATATCTATCACTACTCTGTATATCTATCACCCCTCTGTATATCTATCACCACTCTGCATATCTATCACCACTTTGTTTATCTATCACCAATCTGTATATCTACCACCACTCTGTATATCTATCACCACTGTATATCTATCACCACTCTGTATATCTACCACTACTCTGTATATCTATCACCACTCTGTATATCTTCCAACACTCTGTATATCTATCACCCTCTGTATATCTACCACCACTCTGCATATCTATCACCAATTTATATATCTATCACCACTTTGTATATATATCACCCTATGTATATCTACCACCACTCTGTATATCTACCCCACTCTGTATATCTATCACAACTCTATATATCTATCTCCGCTCTGTATATCTATCACCACTCTGTATATCTATCACCACTCTGTATATCTATCCCCATCCTGTATATCAACCACCACCCTGTATATATATATATATCAACACTCTGTATATCTATCACCATTCTGTATATCCATTACCATCAGGGCAGATCCAGCCATTTTAAAATGGGGAGGTGGGGTTCCCAACCCAGGATAAAGGGGGTTCCAACTATATGTCCCAATTCAAATGCATTGATCGTCAAGAAAAAGTGGGGTTCCAACCCCGGAACCCCCTCTGGATCCGCCACTGACCATTTTGTATATCTATTACCACTCTGTATATCTACCACCACTCTGTATATCTACCCCACCCTGTATATCTATCACCACTCTGTATAGCTATCACCACTCTATATATCTATCTCCACTCTGTATATCTATCACCACTCTGTATATCTATCACCACGGTGTATATATATCACCACTCTGTATATCTATCCCCATCCTGTATATCAACGACCACCCTGTATATATATATCACCACTTTGTATAGCTATCACCACTCTGTATATCTATCCCAACGGTGTATATCTATCACAATTCTGTATATCTATCTTAACTCTGTATATCTACCACAACTCTGCATATCTATCTCTACTCTGTATATGTATCACCACTTTGTGGTGATAGATATAGAGATATATCTACCACCACTCTACATTTCTATCACAACTTTATATATCTATTACCACTTTGTATATCTATCACCACTCTGTAAATCTATCACCATTCGGCATATATACCACCACTCTGCATATCTATCAACACTCTGTATGTCTACCACCACTTTGTATATCTATCATCATTTTGTATATCTATCTCCACTTTGTATGTCTATCACCACTCTGTATATCTACCACATCTCTGCATATCTATCGCCACTCTGTATATCTATCACCACTCTGTATATCTATCACCACTATGTTTATCTTATCTTATCTTATCTTATCTTATCTATCACCCTCTGTATATCTACCACCACTTTGCATATCACAGTCTATCACCACTTTATATATCTATCACCATTTTGTATATCTATCAACACTCTATATATCTACTACCAATCTGTATATCTATCACCACTCTGTATATCTACCACCACTCTGTATATCTATCAACACTCTGTATATCTACTACTTCTCTGTATATCTATCACCATTCTGTATATCTATCACCAATTCGTTTATCTATCACCATTCTGTATATCTACCACCACTCTGCATATCTATCAGCAATCTGTATATCTATCAAAACTCTGTATATCTATCATCCTCTTCAGATCTACCACCCTCTGTATATCTACCACCACTTTGCATATCACAGTCTATCACCACTTTATATATCTATCACCATTTTGTATATCTATCAACACTCTATATATCTACTACCAATCTGTATATCTATCACCACTCTGTATATCTACCACCATTCTGTATATCTGCCACCACTCTGCATATCTCACACCACTCTGCATATCTCTCACCACTTTATATATCTCCACTCTGTATATCTATCACCACTCTGTATATCTATCGCTACTCTGTATATCTGCCACCACTCTGCATATCTCACACCACTCTGCATATCTCTCACCACTTTATATATCTCCACTCTGTATATCTATCACCACTCTGTATATCTATCGCTACTCTGTATATCAATCACCCTCTGTATATCTACCACCACTCTGTATATCTACCACCACTCTGCATATCTATCACAACTTTATATATCTATCATCACTTTGTTTATCTACCACCACTCTGTATATCTACCACCACTCTGTATATATATCACCACTCTGTATATCTACCACAACTCTGTATATCTACCACTACTCTGTGTATCTATCACCACTGTGTATATCTATCTCCACTCTGTATATCTATCACTACTTTGTGTATCTATCACCACTATGTATATTTACTACCACTCTGTATATCTACCACTACTCTGTGTATCTATCACCACTGTGTATATCTATCTCCACTCTGTATATCTATCACCACTCTGTATATCTACCACCACTCTGTATATTTACCCCACTCTGTATATCTATCACCACTCTGTATATATATCTCCACTCTGTATATCTATCAACACTCTGCATATCTATCTCCACTCCGTAAATCTATCACCACTTCGTATATCTATCACCACTCTGTATATCTACCACCACTCTGTATATCTATCAACACTGTATATTTACTACCACTCTGTATATCTATCACCATTCGGTATATCTATCACCACTTCGTTTATATATCACCATTCTATATATCTATCACCACTTTGTATCTATATCTCCACTCTGTATATCTATCACCACTCTGTATATTTACCCCACTCTGTATATCTATCACCACTCTGTATATCCATCACTACTCTGTATAGCCATCTCCACTCTGTATATCTATCACCACTCTGCATATCTATCTCCACTCTGTATATCTATCACAACTCTGTATATCTATCACCACTCTGTATATCTACCACCACTCTGTATATCTATCAACACTCTGTATATTTACTACCACTCTGTATATCTACCATGACTCTGCATGTCTATCTCCACTCTGTATATCAATCACCACTTTGTATATCTATCACCACTTTGTATATCTACCACCACTCTGTATATCTATCAACACTCTGTATATCTATCACCATTCTGTATATCTATCACCACTTCCTTTATATATCACCATTCTGTATATCTACCACCACTCTGCATACCTATCACCACTCTGTATATCTATCAAAGTTTACTGACTTTGAACATATTGAACTAGGTTATAAACTGCTAGTACTATCAGATCGTTCTTTTGTGTCCTATTTATTGGTATATTTTTTTATCTGTATTGTGTTGATCTGAACCTTTTTCAACAAATTTTACTTTAAGTTCTGACTTCGGTCTTATCCCATGTGTACAGTTTCAGTTTAAGGTATGGTTTGGCACTACACCTTTTTAGCCTTCCAAAATGCATGTGCCTTCCCTCGTCATGACATATTGTGTCATTGAGTCTTTCTTCCTGTATTTCATTTTGTTTTGTTGTAAATATAAACCAGGCTGTATGTTTGCATATTTGCTTTTTTACACTCGTCGTTTTGGAAATTAAAAGAAGATGTGGTATGATTGCCAATGAGACAACTCTCCACAAGAGACCAAAATGACACAGAAATTGACAACAATAGGAGAAGACGTTACTAAGTTGAAAAACTTGTGTCTAATCCATTTGTCATTTTTTAACAATAAAATATGTTTAAACTAACAACTATAGGTCACCGTACGGCCTTCGAAACTAGAATACAGTGTTGATATTTACTGAATTTACTCTAGTAGTTCTTTATTGTTTTCTTGATATTGGAGGTCCATAAGAATTTTTGACGGTGTTGTCCATGTACCATTTTGTAGATCGTACTTCTTGAGCATATGTTTTATAGCGACAAGCAACTAGAACTTTGGCTATTTTTCAGTTTAAGTTGTCGTCAGCTAGCAATTTATCTATGCTTTTTCGGGCTGATTACAGATGTTGTTCAATAGTTCAAGTACTCGGATATGTAGTTGGGCTTCTATTGGTAGTATTCCGTTTAGGATGTTGATAGTAACATCTGCTACATAAATTGGTAATGAGTATAAAGCTATAAGTAGCTTTTTCTGTAAGTTTTCGATTAATTCTGGTGAACTTGTTTTGGTAGTTTTAAGTTAGCTCTTATCCATAGAGAAGTACTGGAGATACGTAACACGAATGACCGAATGACACTTGGAATGACCGTATGACACATGAAATTTTAATCTTAGTTTAAACAGTATTTATTAATGAAAAATTTTACAAGAATAAAGTATTAAAATATTACATGAAGTTTTAATCTTAGCACATATATGTGAATTTTAAACATTGCTTTATAAATAATATTACATTAAAAGTGTATGTTATAACTAAAACATGATTTATTAAAGCAGGCAAGTTCATAAAATGTTATTATAATTTCGTTGATACATCTGTTCCTGATTGCACATATACGATCGCCCAATGTGTTCAAGTTGGACTACCAAAGTGGGGCCCTCATTTGTAAAATATATTATAACTCACTGACACTCCATGAATTGAAATGTATTTCATTTAACAGTCAACAAAATTATTTTAAGTAATAATTTTGCGGTACGTTTAAAACCGCTCAGGGCCTCCTGAGTGCACTCAGGACATGTAATAAATATTTTAGTGGGCGTTAAGGGTATGCGTCCGATAAATTATTTATTTTTATCTTAATATTTTGTTTGAATAAAATTAATTGAATATTTCAGAAGTTATTGAAGTGTTTATTAACACACGCCGTTATTTGGAATATGTCATGCATGACCGATGATCATATTCAATACCAATTATCATGTTGATTAGGTCTATACAAATCCTTAATATGGTCGTCTGATCTTAAGTAATTAGTGAAGGTAATCAACACATACTAGTTAACCAAACAAGAAAGGTTTTCTTAGAACAAAAATAAAGATCAAAGTTGCAAAAATGTTAAATAAACGTTTCGTTTTGTTTGTAATAATATTAAAGCCATTTGAGAAATTTAAGAAATCCATTCAGTTTATTTAATTTGAAAACGTTAACAAATATAGATCTAATTCATTGCAAAGTGTGGCGTCCTTCAGGGATCAAAACCCCGTTTTAACAGCGTTTGTTTAAAGGTTAATTATGCATTGGCCATGTGTCGTTAAACAAATTTTAGAAGTTTGTCTTGATGAAGATAGTGAAATATGTTACATAAATCTGGCATCCGCACAATTAACTAGGACAAATAACTAAAATGTTGAAATGAGTTTAGCATTTCGAAGTTCTAATGAGTTTCCTTTTAGAAAGTTATAATCTTTAAAAAAAAAATATCACGCGCCGTTTTTCTTTCCTTAATTTTCTCTATTAAAGAGTGAAATAGGATGCAGGAATTTATCATCCATTTTATTGCAAAGTGTTACATTTAGTACTTACTTGGTAAGTTGAATTAGAAAGTGTTTTGTCAATTAGATAATCTAATCATGATAATGACAAATGCCCAATACCTGAAATATCTATTACATTACAACTCTATTACATTGTTAATCAGATTCAACATTTTAGTTATTTGTCCTAGTTAATTGTGCAGATGCCAGATTTATGTAATATATTTCACTATCTTCATCAAGACAAACTTCTAAATTCTAGATCCTCTGGTCTTCATTATTATCGATACACTTGTCATACATGTACATCCTGAATAAATCAATTGTTATTTTTATCAAATTTGGAAATTTAAAACTTCTAAAACGTTTCCCGTAAGAGCGTAATCTTTCATTCTTCTCTATCTGAATAGATGCACCATTGTATCTATATCTTATCCCTTATGACCATGAAATTTTCCTCCAATGTGTCGTTGCTTTCTATTGGCTCCTTTTTCAGTTAATGGATTTTCTCAAAATTCTCAGATAATCCCGGATTATCTAAGAATTTTCAGATAATCACAATTTTCTCAGTTAATTATTTATCTAATTTTGTGAGGAATATAATGAATTATCTCAAATATGCATTAAGCTGAGAAAATCCCGGTTTATCTTAAAATTCTGAGATAAACCGGGATTATCTGAAAAATCGAGATAATCCAGGTTTATCTGAGCTTAATGTAAAATTGTGAGATAATCCTAGTTTAACTGAGATAATCCTAGTTTATCTGAGATAATCTAGGATTATCTATAAAAGTGGTTCAGGCGTGCCATACATATTGATTACCAGGTGAAATCTTCTGATCAGGAAAGAAATTACGGGAGCGTCTAAACACCACCTAGTCCGCCTTGGTGCACTAAGCTCCTGAAACTGCACTAAGCCCATGATGGGATGGTGCTATGAATAAAAAAAACCATACCGTCGGATGTAGTTCTTCCTCAAGTTAATATATCATTATCTGAATTTTTTGGTCAATATATATTGTAGTTTTGTCGTAATTTCATTTTTTCTGTGTCAAAGGTTTTGTTCGACAGCACATGCCAGTAATTAACAAGTAATAAAATCACTGATCCATGAAGAAATAAAGAAACATGCATTTACATGGCTAATATATAATTACACCTTTTTATTTGTCGTGTTATATTTTGTTTATGCGTGTGTTTTGTTTTTGTAGGCTTTAAAAACAAATTGTTTGTATTTCTTTATATTTCGATGTATTTTTGTTTGTATGTATTTTTTTAAAGGTTTATGATATTAATAATTTTAATTTGTTTTTAATAATCAAAAACTTCATTATGATTTGACAGGTCGGGAACACTACCTTAAATGGATATACATGAATTAGTACAATTATGTCCTCGCACATGTAATTGTTTATTAAAGTGTGACGCAATTTTTTTTTACCGGGGTTTTTGACCAACCCACTAAATAAAGGCAACAATTTTTTTCTCGAAACTGTCTTTTTTGTGACTTTCTTCAACGACAAAATATTTCGATATTTTCAATATCATACAAGATTTATCTAAATAAATGTCTTATTTCTTTTCTCTCTAATTTTCAAAGGAAACCAACAATTTGTTTTTAAAACACCTTGCCCCTCTCCCCCCCTTTTCCCACAAAAAAATGAATTGGCATTGTCTAATATATAATCATCAATAAAATGCTATTGTAATTTTATAAGACCTACTTTATAACATAATCTGGGACTAATACAATTATCTATCAGTCCAAGCATACAGTAAATTAATAAATGTATATTTTTCTTGTTTCAATTACCGTGTATGAGGGTAGGAATGCCATTTACCGTCAGGCGTCAAACACGGTCATTTTCGGCTACCGTTAGCGTCAAATTGGTTAAAATTTTATCGTGATTCGTCAAAGTATCCTTATCGTAATTCGTCAGAGGTCTCAAATAATTAACCGTTACCGTTATTTTTGGAAATAATTTAACGTGAGTCGTCAAAATCGATTTTTTTTATCGTCATAAGAAAATGTACATTTTATCGTCATGCACCAACAATTACCGTTAACGTCATTTGGCAAGGTTTTTTTACCGTTATTCGTCATGAAGGTACCCCCATTACGACCCTCATGTATGGGGCTATAAATGGGTCACCATTTATGAGAACATGAATTGGGTTAACAGATAAGAGAATATTGGGCCAAAAAATTAGATTAGGAGCGGGACCAAAAACTTTAGATAACAGAATAAAGAGATGATGAAATATAAAGACTAGATTGATTGATTGTTGATTGCTTAATGTCCAGTGGCAAATATTTCATGCATGTTTAGGACGAATATAATAGAGATCAAAGAATAAAGAATACAGTGAAATGGTAAAAAAAATAAAGATAAAGAAATATAGAAACGATGATCTGACCCCCCCCCCCCCCTACACACACACACACACACACCACCACCACCATTACCACCCACACTCGCCTATATACATCTCTGAACAAATATCTAATTTGGGTTCATGGTGCCCCCCACACACACACACAGACATCGAGGTTCTGGATCCGCCCCTGGCTAAATATATATATTTCTATAAGTTAACCTTTCTTCGGAGAGTACTTTTTACTTTTTTCTTTAAGAATACGATATGTCATTTTCATCAACAGCATCTTCGCCGCTATCGGTGATTTCTGAGAATTCTTCTAGCCAGAGTCGCTTTTGTACTCGACGAGATCTTTTTTTGTGTATACGTTTTAGTGCCTTGACCTGAAACACAAACATGGTGATTCTAGAATGCCATTGAAATAAGAATTGGCTCTAGAATACCAAAACAAATAGAATACAAATATATTACGTACAAAATTTATAAGGATATCCAACACTAAAATGTATATATGCTGATTCCATTAGGCAAAGCAAACTTTTCAAAATGACTGTACATATGTACATTTTGAAAAGTTTGCTTTGCCTAATGGAATTTGCTCATTGTTGAAGTGATCTACAATGTTGCTTAACTCTACGTCATATGTTATCTGTTGATTTTTTTCCTTATTCATATATAGGAATTATTTAATTCTTATTTTACATTTTATATACAATACAGGCCATAAAGTTGGAAGTATTCAACATTTGAATGGTGTATCTTTAAAAGAATAGATTTATTTCATAAATAAAACAAGACGAAACGCTTTTCAAATATTTTATATATTTATTGAACTGTCCGAAACGGACTCAAATATGACGTCAAAAGTCAGGTTGTAAAAACAGGTTTGAATCTAAATATATACGATCCGAGGCATTTAAATTATTTACAGTCATATGAATTATTCAAAGATTCGTAATAGTAAATAACGACTTTGAAAGTTAGGATGACAATGCAATATTTGAATGTACTAGATTTCAAAACTTCAGCGTTTGACTTTTACTTATTATTTCTTGAGTTTAGAATATCTTAAATGTCTTGGGCGCACGATTTTGAATCTTCAACACATGACTTTAAATTTCCAAAGAAGATCAAAAGGGTTCCGCCTTTTTTTGACATCCAATTATTTGCTATTCTCAAAGGGGAATATTTATAAATGAATTAATAATCTAGTCTTGCAATAAATGAAATTGAAAACTCTTTTCCCAAACTATAGGACAATACAGTGTATGAAAGAGAATGAAAATAAAACCGTCTTAACAAAAGATAATAATATAAAAAAGATAATAATAATTATATTGGCCAAATAAACGATTGCTCTACAAAAAAAAAACTAAAAAAGATGTAGAAAATGTATCACACCTTTTATATGGACAAAACTATTGCTGTTTTCAATACACCTTCACGTCAGATGTTCAGTCTTCGAAGATTGTGACTTATGTGTGAAATAGCCGTGGAAGATTTGAAAGAATTACGTTTAAATAAAAATCGCACCAATCTGGTGAAGAACGTTCAATGATAATAATTCTGTTTCAGCAATGTCGTGTCTTATTGTCAAAGATGGATGATAGAAACTTAATTGCATATAAACTATGACTATTCTTGTCTGGCAATGACTGGGAAAAATTACTTTGTCCAAGACAGTATGAAAATAAATATTCTGTCCAACAAAAATGAAGGAGAATGCTAAAAATAGCCGTTAACGTTAACAAATTAGCGCTAGAAATAACTTTAATTCTTCGGAGCTGTATTTTATATACAATTGACGATTTTTTTAATGAGGTCACTTTTTTTATTAAAGATCTAGAAACCTGTCCTTTCTCTCAAACGTGTCAGGAACCCAAACGTGTCTACATAACGTCACTGAACACGAACCATGCATAGGTACTTGGGGACAGGACAATTTTTTTAGCCCGCCCCCTTTTTTTCCAAAATCCGTTATTTTTTTGTTTTCTATTAATTTCAATTATTTTTCGCGTTTTTCTGTATTATATGAACATAAATATACTACAAGTAACTTGTATTTGCTATTTACTATCAATTCCAAGTTTACTATCCACAGCAGTCACTGATATACTATATATAATCATGGAAGTATTATATTGACAATACAATATAATACTTCCATGATTATATATAACAGTGACCGCTAATTAATAGAAAAAAAATATAACGGATTTTGGAAAAAAAGGGGAGGGCTGAAAAAATGTTCTGTCCCCAAGTACCTATGGAACCATGTCTAGCTGGTGTAGAACGTAAATGCAATGAAACAATTGAATATTATTGCTGTGAATGACGCTTCCTTTTGTTATATGCATTCACAAAATTGGCATCTTCTTTTATCCAGTATTTTGTTCTGTTTTGATATTATTGCACTTTAACAAATTATGAATACACAGGCCTATAGAAAATTGTTGGTCGGAATCAAAAGTTTATTCATAACGTTTTATGAAATCAAATGAAGCTGTATTTGCAAACTCTGCACTTTAAGGGCTTATTGTTCTTAAGAATTAAACAATGTCGTTATCAGACTAAAACATCGTGTTTCAATTCATATTTTTCTTGAAGATTGAAATTTCTGTCATAATCACTTTCATCCATCTCAACATATATTAAATTTCGCTAAAGAGATATGTTTTATTCACATCAAAGATTCATCCTAATTATGGGACTCGTCACTGGTTTTATTTATGTCTTTACGCAAACAGATATTACTACCATTTGTGTTGGGTTTATATATTTCAGCAACATCAAGATGACTAATATTCTAGTGCTAATGATACAAGAAGACTGACACTATTAGTTGTAAAACATCAAACAAAGAATAATCATTTGATGTAAAAGTACATTTTAAGTAATTATAGGATTTCTTTTCATTTACTTCAATGTAAAGTGAAATTAAAATTACTTAAAAATGTGCACAACTATAATTTCAAAATGATTAAATCAATTACTACAGTTTTATCATTGATATGTAGGTTTAATACAACAAGCAACATGTTTGATACTAGAATAAAAAATAACTAAAAAGGAATTGAAATTTATAAAAATCGTAATGTAAAAGCATAGATATAAATTAGTATATTCAAAAGTCAGATGTCAAATTTATTATTGTGCAGCCCATTTTACGCTAACTTGTAAGAAGTATATGACTTTGTGTTGACTGTTGTCTAGTAAACAGAGTAGTCTGCAAACGAATGTAAGTACTAGAAAGAAAGAAAAACTGTAAGAAGTTTACTTATAAACAGCCTACACTTTTTCCATACAGCTGAATCATCTGTAAGAAAGTTGATTAACGGGTTATCTTTATAAAAGTATATATATATGCGCTACGAACCCTTATATCATGTATATTATGCTGAGTTGTTTTTGAGAAATGCACGGTTTTCGAAAATTACAAAAAAAATATGCAAATTAAATGCGAATGAGCTAATCCTTGCTGCTGAAAGACATTGTCAATTATATATTTTGTTTTCGTTTATTTCTAAAGAAAAAACGTTGGGAGAAGAAATGCCTTGCTATAGTAGTTTACAAAAGGCCATATTGTCCTGAAACCGGAAGCATCCATTATGTAACCCCCAACGTCTGAAAACACATACAGTAGACTTATTTCTGCATGTTTGGTACCTTTCGGGACATCTCAACCCTTTTACTTGCGTGTTTAAGTGCAAAAAGTTCAGCTAATGAGATAGATCGATAGCTTGAAGTTGTTACAGAAGTATATTTTATGAAATGATAATGGAAAAACCACTATTGAAACTGGTGTGATACTCTGTATATAAAGGGGTACAAGGATAGATGTTAGATGTGGCGGAGTGATACACTGTATATAAAGGGGTACAAGGATAGATGTTAGATGTGGCGGAATAATACTCTGTATATAAAGGGGTACAAGAATGGATGTTAGATGTGGCTTAATGATACACTGTATATAAAGGGGTACACGGATGGATGTTAGATGTGGTGGTGTGATACTCTGTATATAAAAGGGTACAAGGATGGATGTTAGATGTGGTGGTGTGATACACTGTATAAAAGGGTACAACGATGGATGTTACATGTGGTGGTGTGATACTCTGTATATAAAGGGGTACAAGGATGGATGTTAGATGTGGTGATGTGATACTCTGTATATAAAGGGGTACAAGGTTGGATGTTAGATGTGGTGGTGTGATATTCTGTATATAATGGGATACAAGGATAGATGTTAGATGTGGCGGTGTGATACTCTGTATATTAAAGGGTACAAGGATGGATGTTAGATGTGGCGGAGTGATACTCTGTATATAAAGGGGTTCAAAGATAGATGTTAGATGTGGTGGTATGATACTCTGTATATAAATGGGTACAAGGATGGATGTTAGATGTTGTGGTGTGATACTCTGTATATAAAGGGGTTCAAGGATAGATGTTAGATGTGGCGGTGTGATACTCTGTATATAAAGGGGTACAAGGATAGATATTAGATGTGGTGCTATGATACTCTGTATATAGAGGGGTACAAGGATGGATGTAAGATGTGGCGGTATTATACTCTGTAAATAAATGGGTACAAGGATGGATGTTAGATGTGGTGGTGTGATACTCTGTATATAAAGGGTACAAGGATGGATGTTAGATGTGGCGGTATGATACTCTGTATATAAATGGGTACAAGGATGAATGTTAGATATGGTGGTGTGATACTCTGTATATAAAAGGGTACAAGGATGGATGTTAGATGTGGTGGTGTGATACACTGTATAAAAGGGTACAACGATGGATGTTACATGTGGTGGTGTGATACTCTGTATATAAAGGGGTACAAGGATGGATGTTAGATGTGGCGGAGTAATACTCTGTATATCAAGGGTACAAGGATGGATGTCAGATGTGGTGGTGTGATACTCTGTATATAAAGGGGTACAAGGATGGATGTTAGATGTGGTGATGTGATACTCTGTATATAAAGGGGTACAAGGTTGGATGTTAGATATGGTGGTGTGATACTCATATCTGTATATAAAGGGGTACAAGGTTGGATGTTAGATGTGGCGGTGTGATATTCTGTATATAATGGGATACAAGGATAGATGTTAGATGTGGCGGTGTGATACTCTGTATATTGAAGGGTACAAGGATGGATGTTACATGTGGTGGTGTGATACTCTGTATATAAAGGGGTACAAGGATGGATGTATACATGTGGCAAGGATGGATATGGTGTGATACTCTGTATATAAAAGGGTACAAGGATGGATGTTAGATGTGGTGATGTGATACTCTGTATATAAAGGGTACAAGGATGGATGTCAGATGTGGCGGTGTGATACTCTGTATATAAAGGGTACAAGGATGGATGTAAGATGTGGCGATGCGATACTCTGTATATAAAGGGGTACAAGGATGGATGTCAGATGTGGCGGTGTGATACTCTGTATATAAAGGGGTACAAGGATGGATGTTAGATGTGGCGGTGCGATACTCTGTATATAAAGGGGTACAAGGATGGATGTTAGATGTGGCGGTGTTATACTCTGTATATAAAAGAGTACAAGGATAGATGTAAAATGTGGCGGTGTGATACTCTGTATATAAAGGGGTACAAGGATAGATGTTAGATGTGGCGGTTTAGTAAGTTGTATTTAACGGGGTACAATGACAAATATGATATGTGACAGTGACATGAGTTGTATATATATAACGGGGTACAATGACGGATGTAAGTTGTAACTGTGTAGTAATTTATATATATAACGTGGTACAATGGCGAATATAAGATGTGACACTGCTGTAAGGGTATAATGATGACAAATATAAGATTTGACACTGTTGTACGGGTACAATGTCATTTGGTCTCTGTTGGGGACAGTTGTCTCATTGGCAATCATACCACATCTTCTAATTTTTATATTCATAGTAAATATTACTAAATAACTCTCTAATCTTGTTCGAATTTTAAACACATGACGTTGTATGTATGTACATATGCCTAGCGCAGTGGTAACTCATTACGCTATGAACGCACATGCAAGCTCTTAATATATACGAGTACAGTCCTTAAATCTAAGTGAATCATGTTATGGATGCTCGGGTTTGTATAGCTACGGTTCAAAGCAGAGACCATGTTTGGGTATGATAAAGATCATTATAGGATTAAACTCATTTTTTTAGAGGTTATTGATGTGTAAACTTGATCGATTAACTCACAAAATGAATTTTTAGTTTGTGAGTCATCGACACAGTTCACACATCAATAACCTTTAGAAAAATGTGTTTAAGGGGGTACCCAACACTTTCACTAAAATGGATTTGGCTCGTTTAATTTTCATAAAATTTTGATAAAAAAGTTAATTGGACCTGTTGATAGAAATATAAAAATTTCAAGAAATTTGAACCAAACAATTTACAGGAATAATTTCATTGGATTATAGCAGTTTGACAAACACTAATTTTGATCATTGAGAACTTAATTTACTAATAGTATATGATTAAACGTTCAGCTGATTTTTAAAGAGTTAACTCCCATTAAGTGTTTGGTACCCCCTTAATCCTTATAATTCTAAATCGGAACGTTATTTATTATTTCTTTTGATTTTAACTTTCTTTACAAGGCATCGTAAGTAGTTTCACCAACATAGATTATCGAAGTGTAAACCTAGGAAAGAAACTTTAACGGAGCAATCAAATTCAAGAATTTTTGATAAGCAAATCATATAATAAGAATTAGCACACCGTACAACCGAATTGTCATGATTCAATGAAAAAAAAAAAAAAACGTCGAACAAGGTCACAAACTGACGTTTTGCTAAATATGGTAAAAATTAGTTATGTCTATATACAAATCTAAGAATCTTTTAACTATTTGTGTATAGCAAACAACACATTAATGATTATACTGTCTCATAATGTTACATGAATACGATGTAAGCTGTGGTATTGTTTAGGACGAAGAATTCTGTATGAAACATATAAGACCATATAACCAATTACGTGAAGAGAATCCTTATTAATCTTATATGAAATAAAATTGAGAATGGAAATGGGGAATATGTCAAAGAGACAACAACCCGACCAAAGAGCAGACAACAGCCGAAGGCCAGCGATGGGTCTTCAACACAGCGACAAAATCCCGCACCCGGAGGTGGTCCTCAGCTGGCCCCTAAATAAAATTGTGTACTAGTTCCGTCCAGCTTCAGTAAACTGTGTACGTAGAATTTTGGGCAGTGCTAGAAAGTGGTGAAAAGTCTAAAAAGGCTATCATTAACCCTTATGGGCCAAGAAATACTACCGTGCCACCTTAACTGGGATATATATGTTTACAATAAATCAATAGAGGTCCTTTTTTCACGTATACAATTTGTAAGTTTATCAATAAAAAGTTGATTAAGGGCAACTAGAATAAAAATAGCCCTTAAATTCCACCCTGGGAGTGAAAATTGCTGATTCAGCAAATTTTGCCTGATCTGTGGGTAATAATGTAAAAATTTACCTAGAAAGTAGAATTTCATTATTTTTATGTAACTTGCAGTACTTTTTTAATAATAAATGTTCGCTTTAACTTTTCGCTTTAAAACCAGGTTTAATCCATCATTTTCTACATAAGAAAATGCCTGTACCAAGTCAGGAATATGACAGTTGTTATCCATTCGTTCGATGTGTTTGAGCTTTTGATTTTGCCATTTGATTGGGGACTTTCCTTTTTGAATTTTCCTCGGAGTTCAGTATTTTTGTGATTTTACTTTTTAAAACATGATATGCTAGTTTTTATAAGGAAATCATATCTCTATCAGTTCTGGAGTTTGTATTGCTTATGTTGCTAACTCTTTATGTATGAGCATAAACTACCAATCGAAAATGGTAGCTTATATATTTTCGGAACATACACGATTCATTTAGTACACACATTTTCAGAACTTACACGATTTATGTAGTACACAAATTTTCAGGTTACCATATGATAGTTTGAATGTTCTTTTATATGTCTTTTGACTTTGTTGTTAGAGAAATTTTGCCTCTTTTTAAAGATAAATACCCGTCACTTAAAGGAAAGAGGACAAAAGAGATAAAAAAAAAATGTTGAATTGTTGTTCGTTCATTGTTCATTTCGCGTGTCAAATTATTGATAAGTAAAAAATTACTTCTGATTACCAATTAGCGGAATAGAAGTAAAAGATTCCAAAGGGACAATTAAGCTAATATGTCGAAGACAAGCCGACAGCCTTACGGCAAAATAAAACAAGTAAAAACTCTCAAAAGACAAACACCAGTCTTCAAAACCCAATACAGCAAACTAAAGATTGCGCAACACTAACCTCAGCAAAACCCGGGGATGATAGCAAGTGTGCCAGAAGGGTGAGCAGTATTTGCTTCACATATGTGTCAACCATTTTTATAATATCTGTTTAGATTGAATGTATACTGAATAACTGTCTTTTTCACAAACAGCAAATGTGGAAAACAAAAATAGTCAGTATCCCTGACGTAATTTGTCAAAATGTATAACAATGACATTTTAAAAATATTAATGTTTTCAGATTTGTTATAATACTGTTTTACAGATAGACAAATGCCAGTACAAATGTCTGCGGAAATGAGTTTATCGCTTAACTTTTATAAGTATCTGTGTCAGAAAATTGGATCTGAAGAGGTTGTTAAAATTAGGAGATTAACTTGCATAATAGATGACCTCGGGGTTCAAGGTCCTGATGACCAAATCACAAGTGGCAGTAAAGGTGAAGGACTACATTTAAAAGGAAGTGATTATGATGTAATGTTTATTGATTTTTTATTCAAAGTTTATGAATCAGACAGAGATATTGTTCCTCAATACGGTCGGTACATTCCTTTGATAATGGAAACCGATGATACACATCCCTGTTTCACACAACTACGTCTTCTCGATAATCACGATTTAAATTTAGACTCTGAAAAAAAATGGGTAAATATATTTCTAGGGAGGAAGGCTTCAAGTAAACGATATAGACTATATCTTAAAGATCAATTTTCATACATATTTGGTGTTGCTAGTACAAATATTATTAACATTCATGGACCATGCATTTCAGACCCCGGAGAAACCCATGACTTTGCATTTTGTCTAAAATGTGACAAATGGATATCACAAGCACAACCATGGATCATTAGATCTCGAAGAACATGGCCTTCCTCGGATCTTATTTCAAAAATAGTCTCGTGTGGTGTGCTATATGTTCCAATTGGTTTCAAAGGGTCTAGCAATGAAAAGCTACAATGGAGAATATCATTTTCTGTGGCAGAAAAAATTCTAATATTTTCCTTCAACCATGTCCAGTTGTTATGCTATGCTTTGTTGAAAATATTGGTGAAAGAAACTGTGGAAAAGGACGAAGATTTAAAAAGTTTATTGTGTTCTTATTTTCTGAAAACCTTGATGTTTTGGATGTTAGAAGAATCGGATCCATCAATGTGGAGACCAGACAAAATGATTCCATGCTTCATGTCTTGTTTAAAGAGACTAATATACTGCGTAGACTATTCAACATTATTACACTATTTTATTCCTGATTATAACTTATTTTATTTACGATTTGATGAAGTTAAAAAAGAGAAAACTACTAGATTTCTAAAGAATTTATTTGAAAAAGGGATATACTGTTTTGCTCGGTCAGAGACTCTGTTTGATACAATGAGACTATCTTTTAACGCCACGGATTCGTTAATAGCTAGATGTATATCAACACTATATGAAATGACGAACACTGTTTATAGTCACCCCCCTCGACATTTCAAACGGCTTCATCATTTTCTACGCCATTCAAACACTAAAATATCGAGATGTATCTTTTTTGTAATGCTGTCATTTGCACATCAAAGTGTACCGCAAATGTCACAAGATCAACCAAGATCAAACAACAAACATAAATATTACAAGTACAAACGCGACCAAAGTCATCTGTTGATTGGAACAAATTCAGATGCAGTAACTGGATGGCTACTGTTAGCTTCTTTCTTTTATGTTCATGGAAATTACTTATTATCATTAGACATTATCAATTATGCTTTAAGGAAATGTACAAATGAAAAAATGTATCCTTGGCAAAATGGTTTAGACCAAAACCAAGAAAATCTGCTGCGTTTGCTGAATCAAGAAGAACTTTCCACACTATCTAAAGCATTTACAGTCAGGTATCCTAAATTTATTTACAACTCACCAATTAGTCCACATGAAATGCAATTAAGCCTACATGAACAATCTTTTCCTTTCCATCCTACGATATTTGCACATTTCCTGAGTTTCCTGTGTTACTACCATCTACCTGAAATAAGATCATGTAGACAGTCTTTGATTCTGCTACTTGAAACATTTATGCAATATCTAACTAGTGGTCAATGTAATCCATTTTCTGTGTCAATTCTGCTTACGTGTCTTGGCATATGTTACCAGATGATTGGAGAAACATACGAAGCAAGAACATGTTTCCACCGAGCTTCTCAGCTTGATGAACATAATTTAACCAGTGCAGCAATGAGACTGTCCAATTGCAATGTGTACTGATTAACTTAATAAACATTAAGCCTTTAATTTATTCTATTTATCAATAGCCAAAGTGAGAACTGACATCTTAATTCGTGAGTAGGTTTCAGGCATAAAAAGCAAATGTCATTTGCCCATCGTTTGAATTTTTGGTTTAGCATCATATATACTGTATACTTGTGTGCATTTATTATTTCATTTTTTGAAGAATGGACAAAAAAGTGAGATTCGTTATTGCGATATTAGAAAAAAAAATGTCTTAGTTTCCAGAAGCCGATTTGATAGAACCCTCAATAATATCTGAATTTACAATAGTTTATTGAAGTTTGTTTCCTTAGTTTTAAACATGTTAAACTATTTCAAAATGTAGTGGGTTCTGTCTCGAATAGGTCAATGACAAAACCATTGATATCTAACTGCTAGGTTTTTTTTTATTTTGCATTCATTTCATCTCAATTGTCATTCTTATCTACTAGTAATTTACACATACAAATTTTGAATCAGAACTTATGCAAGCACAGTGTTAGTGTGGTTGCTGGGGTAGAGAAGGTAGAGGGGTTATCAATTTGCTACAGTAGAGTAACGAATTCTGTCTTAATTCAATTTGCTCAACTGAAGAAGGTATGTCGAAAGAGTTTTGTTTTGTAGTATTGTGACCGTTTATTAGTTGTTTTCTATTCTGAAATAGATTATAAATAAGTTGCTGATTGTATTACATCAGTCATAATATTGTTACCAATGTGTCCAATTATTTACGTTTCGTTTTTATTGGAAAACAATTTGTTATGCTGTGCAATTCTTTTAAACAGTGGTACTTCCAGATGGAACCAATTGAAGTTATATTAATTTATCACCAATTAAATCATCAGTAAATTTAAAATGAACAAGAGTGATATCGGGTATCGTGAAATTTTCCGTTCTCTTTATTCATAGGATCATGAAAATAAAGATTTAATAATGTAGATTTGTTTTGGATAAAAAACAATTCTATTTTAAATATGTGTAAATCTCAATTATAAATTTCTCTCAAAGAATTATAATACTTCATATCCAAAACTATTTTTACTTTGTTATCAAAAGACATACTATATTTTGGTTTGTTGAAAATGTTAAGAAGAGTTTTGTTTCCTTGTTATGGAATAATTGGAAACGGGTAGATTTCCGGGTTAAGAGTGATACATGGATAAGTGTATGACAGACGTAAGGTTTAGTATACATGAATAGTCATGCCACATTTTGAACCAGATTTCTCTCAACTTGTTTCAATTTATCTGTAATATCTTGCCTGCTAATATTAGTAATTCTCCATAGAGAGTTTAACCTCTCCGATATTTTTCAACTATCTGCTCATTTAAATTAAAGGGGCATTAACAACGAGATTTGAAAAATAATAATTCGCTTTAAGCAGCCAGTTAAGTTCAATTTTGTTAAAACAAGCTAAAAAATATTGCTAATGAATTTTTCACATACATTTTCAACATATTCCTAGCTATTTTTTGACAAAATGATTAGAATGTATTGTTGGATATGCATGCATGTACAGATGATAGTTTTCATATCTTTGTTTGAATGATAATGATGAATTGTATACAGTCCAAATAATTTGCTCTGATTTACGAGATGGGTAATTATACTAATTGATATATAAGAAATATTTTGTTCACCTTAAAATATATTCATTGCTAATGTTTAAATCAGGCATGGGGTAATGCAAATTTGTATTTGTAGTGCATGTTAATGCATTACATTTTCTCAATAATTGTATGTAATGTGTAATGCAGCAATTTTAGCATTACATATAATTGTAAATTAATGCATTACTTTAGCAAAACGTTGTGTAATTTCATGCATTACATTGCATTATATGCATTACTTTTTCAAATACTATATATATTGAACAGATTGTTGGATATTTAACAGAAACAGAAATTATTTTTCTAAATTAATTAAGAAAATAATCTTTTGAATATCAATTTTCTATTTTCTATTTATTTTTCACACTTCAAATAAATCACTTGATGGAATAACATAACACTATATATCAGGTTAAGTTCTTTTTGTTATTTCATTTTATTTCATACATTTTCCTTAAAAAAAAGAGTGATATTTCATAATTTAAAAGCATTACTGTAAAAGTGTTCCATTGTTGTCAAAAGATCAATGAATACCTTGTCCGGATTAAATAACAGATAATTGAACGGCAGGAGTACTTTTGCGCCAATTACTTTTTTTTCAGAGGTATCATTTGCGCCAATTTAGTTTCGTTCAAATGAATCAATTGCGCCAATTTTTGGAACTCATTTGCGCATAAGAAAAGGAAACATTTGCCGTTCAAAAATATGAGACTTTGAGTGTGTAATGAGTTACAAAATTCCAGTCTTTCATATGTTATATATGTTGTCCGACTGCACATAGTTTTATGTTTTAAAGTATTCTATTAAATGACTTAAAATGACTTTAACTCCGTTAGTGTAAACTACCAGTCACAAGACCGGATAAAGGAGGAGGCAAGTCAATATTTATTTTAATTGGAGCAATCGTATATTTTATTTTTGGCGGAAATGATACTATGTAATTTTAGGTGGCGCAAACGTACCATTGGAGAAAAAAAGTTGTGGCGCAAAAAGATTAGTTTGTTTTACAATTAATCTTTTCACCATTTTGACACTTGGTCATAGATCATAAGCTCTATGTTTATAATATAATTAGGAAAGAAATTATGAGTAAATATTTTGATTGAAATAATAAAAAACATTGAATGACTTTTTGTATTGTTTATTCAACAAAGTAAAGTTAACATCAAGTTACAATAAGTATCAAACTTCATCTCTGTAATTTCATTTTATATCTTGAACCATTAAAACCAAAGATAGAAGAGCTATCGACTTTGATAGGTTTTGTGAAAAGGTCGGATAGTCAGAAATATCATTTGAAAGTTCAGGCCTGATATATAGAATGTGCGTGAAGGAGGAATCTTTTTGAAACATGTAGGTTCATGAAATCTTTCAAAACCATTATGATGTTAAAATGTAATACTGTAAATTCAGAAATTATTGCGATATTTTTATTATTGCGAAAAATGCGACAGGGTTATAAACGCAATAATTTAAACTCGCATTTTGAAATTTTGTATATGAATTAAACAGGATTTTTCTCAAAATCGAAAAAATTAGAATCGTATTTTAATCTAAAATGACAAAATCGCAATAATAAATGCACGCATTAATTTCTGAATTTACAGTAGTCGTATTGAATAGACTTCTTACACGTCTTACTAAATTCAATACAGTTGATGAATATGCTAGAATCTTTTGTGACTTCATGTTGTTTTTAAAATGTTTTCTTTTTCTTTTCACTTAATAAACAAATTTACAAAATGTAATATGTAATTCAATGCATTACTTTACAAAAGTAATTGTATTATAATGCATTACTTTGATAAAAGCATGTAATTGTAATTGTAATTTAATGCATAGTTTTGTCAAAGTAATTGTAATATAATGCACGGTAGGTATAGTGTCCGGCTAGGATCGTTGTTTTTCGAGTGATTTGATCGGGTTTTTTCGAGTGTGACCACTTTTTTCCAGTGAATATGAACAAAAATGTAAACAAACAGACTTCCTTTCTAACAAGACGTGATATAGACGCTTGAGTTTAATATTCAAAGTTATACAATGTATGATAGTATTTGATATAAAAAGATATTATTAATCCGACATTATGTTTCGTTTAAAAAGTTAAAATTAGCCTTAAAATGCTTTAATTCCAAAATACAGAATAAAGCCATTTTTATACACATACCATTGCAAATGTTGAAGGAAATGCATACATGGAATCTATATATCCTTAGAAATACAGACACTTTACAAAAATTTTTGTTATTGCATTGAAAACGACATTTTGAGACTAAATTCATTTCTTTATGTTCGGGTTTTTTTCGAGAGCAGTCCGGGCTTTTTCGAGTGCCTCCAATTTTTTCCAGTGATTATACAAATTTCACATAGCTTAAAATGCTATGTGTCAGTGTATTTACGTTTAAAAACAATAAACAAATATTCAAATTAAGTACTTTTCAAGGCATGAAACCAATGCATTCGTCAGTTTGATAATGGTGTACTAACACTAACATGTTATAAACATTCGTTCATTTGTATATATTGTTGTTTGTCATATCTTATAACTTACATGTACAGTGTATATTCGTGATGTCAACAATATAATGTAAGCATAGATAATTTGGATTGAGACGTACATACAGATAGTGTATATTTCTGATGAACTATTCATTTCATTGTTAATTATGTATAAAATTTAATTCAAATGTTTTTGTCAATTGGAATAGAAATGGGGCGGATTAAGTGTGTCTGTGGTTTTTTTTTTCATTTTTTATTCATGGATTTTTTTTTTGTGTTGGGGCGAGGCGGGGGCCAGGCCTCTTGTCGTAGAATATGTTTTATTACATAGCATTTTTCTGATTCTTCTCTGCTGTCCAGTACTGAGGTTTCTTACTTCGTTTTTTATGGTGGTCGCATGATACACCTGTCGCGTTTTCAAAGTTTATTCTCTTATGGTTGTGGCTTATTATCTATTTCTTGCCTGAATAGAAATTTCTCGTATCACACTACACGGTGTGTGATACGAAAAAGTGATACGAAAATCTGCGTTAATTTGATTTGCTTATACATCATCATAAGACGATATTATGGCATTTCCATTGGCTATTCGTTAGGTCATTGATGACCTTCAAAGGTTACGACGATGTACATTTCGTGTGCAAAATACTAGAACAACGATTCGCGGAATTTTCAATTTAACACAATGAGAGTGTTGACTATAAGACAAATAGGTTTAATAACTTGTGAGAATGGGATATCGCTTGATATCAACTCTCGTTATTTAATTCAAAAAGTAATGATAAACTCGACGAAGGCTCGTTTATTATTATATTGAAATTAAATAACGGTATATCATAATACGTCCAGTAAAGTATACAAAAAACTCACCCATGGTTCACCACGAAAACTGCAGCAAATTTTATTTACTGTGAAAACAAAAGAACCATGAAATGAAGTTGAAAAGATTATGATTGGACGGACGGACAACCCTGCACTATGTTCTAAAGACCTTTTATAAAGGATCCAATAATTTCTAATTTAATACTGGAAAGTTGTGGTAGAACGTTTTCCGAACAGAAAATTTGCATTAAATTAAAAAGGTTAATTTTGATCAATGTAGTAATATGTTTTTGTGATTTATTGAGAATATATGATATTTTCATTCATTAAATTACAGGTAAAAACTAGAAAAGTCATTTTTTAAAGTCAAGAATACCTTTTTTCTTATTAAAATTTTCGTTAAAAAACCCGGACAATTTGTTTAAAAACCCGGACGGTTTCACAGTTGCTCTCGAAAAAGCCCGGATAATATTAAAAACTGATTTTGTTTTGTTAAATGCGAGGAAATTGTGCTTCTTTGTTGCTCAAAACATGTGAAGTATTCAAAATAAGATGGGTAGTCATGTAAACAACTATTATAATTACGAAATAGCAGTTAATTAACCTGATCGCATGTTTTATCATTCGAAAAAGCCCTATCTTCAATCGAAAAAAAACGGACAGATTCACTCGAAAAACCTAGATCCTAACCGGACACTATACCTACCGTGTAATGCATTACATTGTAATGTAGTTCGCCCCATGCCTGGTTCAAATACTTATCATAGTGCATGTGTATTCTTGTACAGTGCTGTAATTATTACTATATTTTCGTGTAAAATTATATGATGTTATGTAATAAACTGGTTTTAATTTCGTCTTGTATTATCATTCTTCTCCTCATGTTTCGATATGGAAGAAAGTAATATACAGTTAATGCATATTTTAAAAAGAATTAAGTAAATGATGTGATGTTTCAATGATTTTAATTTCAAGTAAAACATAAGGTGAGTACACTGTCTATATAAATCACTACATGACATATGAGTTTATTTCAACAACAACAAAATAAAAAAAAAAGAATAAATTAATTTTACAAAAGTGTTTTACCATTCATCTGATATTGTACAAAAAGAACTTGATGCAAAAAATTCAAAAGGATCATTCCATTGGCATAGGCATGAACAGTTATGTACATTTGGGATAAAAGGGATAGTGTTTGAGAAGTTAGGTTAACCAGTGTCTGTTTTATACAGTCTGCTTGGATATTTTTGATGAAATTAACTCGAACAACTGAACAGATCCCTTCCCCATTTCTTTTATAATAATTAAAATTTGAATGTAACACGTCTTTTGATTGGCCGACAGTGTCTTATCTATCAGCTCATAGACATAATTTTGTCATGTGACCGTGACTTCATCGACGTTTTTTCATGATTATCCCCAGCTTAAATTGAAATTAAGAATTAGCTTATAAGAAATGGCTGTATAATTTTTTCTGTCTATTCGAAATAAAAATAAAAAAATGTAGTGCACACTTTGAAATAGTAAACCTATGAATATTAAATATCTCCCCAAAGAGGCGTGGTTTGAAAACAGCTGTATTTACAAAGTGCAACCTATACTAACATTTATTCCAATAGAAAACTTTCTAAAACACTTTTTCTCACAACAATACTTATATCTCGAATTATAGCCAGGTTATTCACTCTTTTGTGTTCACCATATTTCATATATCTAACATAGTTTAGCTGATATATATCTTATCTCTTGGTTTCTATACAAAAGACCTTTAAAATAAAAAGTCATAGCATTTACAAGTTAAATTATTTGTTTTATGATACACTAGCAAGAATATTTAGTGCATAAAACTGAGGTATTAACTTTTGGGTTATCGACAGGATAAAACACCCCACCAATAATATTCAGGAAGGATCTATTCATTCCTTGAGTTAATTTCATTAAAATCTCTGAGATAAACCAGATTTGGTGAAATTCTGTATGTTCCTTTTTTGCCCAATATAGGTTGCAACTCCTTTCATGGCTAAAACTGTACCACTTTTACTATGAAGTTTTGAAAAAAAATATCCTAGAATGGAAAGTTCATATGCACTACTATTTTTCAAAGGTCAAAATATAGGGCTGTGCGGCATATTTTCAACGTTTATATGCCCGAACACTTAAGGATTTCCACAGACTTATGTAACATTCCCAAGTTATGTCTCTATGAGATTTTTGCATTTAGAAAATAAAAATAAATAAATAGTTAATACTTATAATATTCTGATGCTTTAATTTGATAAATTTGATAAATTTATTTATTACATACTTAGTAGTAAATACAGATAAATTGTATGTGTAATACAATCATTGGCAAGTGTGATGTATCAGCCACCCGTGATGATATCGATATCAGCACGGTTGCAAAGGCTTTATCACACCTTTAATCTGTATGACGTCACGTCATCGATATCAGTCACTGTTGAAAAGGCTCTATCAAACCCCTAATTTGTATGTCGTCATGTCAAACCTACAATCTGTATGAGTCATTTTAAACCTCTTTATCTGTATGACGTCATGTCACAGAAAAACATCTACGTGAGGTATATGTATATATAAAGTGTATATGATATGGCTTTTTCAATATCACCGTATCCGGCTCAAGCAATATAATCCCTCGAGCAGAGCTCTGGGATTATATTGGTGTCTCGGGTTGATACGGATAATGAAAAGCCATATGATATTCTCTAATTATCAATAGCATAAAATATATTCAAATTTTATATTATATACATGATATTGATTATAAATTTTGCGCCCGCAATACTTGATATTTGTCCCTTGTTTTCTTACTATAAACTTACTTGCAATAACCTATTGTGAATGTAATCAAATTATCTTATTCCAGTTACACAACCTTTAATCGGATGTATTATCAATAGTCATTTTCTTAGTGTAATTACGGATTATCTAGCGCTTGGTTATTCCCAGAGACAAACATACATTAGTTGTATATATGTCTCTGTTATTACATATTGTACTTAGATGTGTTAGACAATCTTTTGAAATGCGATTTTTTGGTGAAGTTCTACAATTCATATTGTTCGTCAGTTTTTGCATTCTGTTAAGATGTCAATATGGTTATCGCTAGTAGTTTTCTGAAAATATATACGCTAAAGAGATCTAAAGAGAAATATAAATCCGCAATTGATTGTATGTAAGTAATTTTAAAACTTAGATAATATATACTATATGCGAATATATGACCACAAAATGTAACGATTTGATCGAACTAATTTTTTTGTTAATCTACGCTTTGATTTCATTCAATAAAAATATAAAAATATTTACTAGGCATGCGCTGGAAAGTTATATAAAATTGTCACGTGGTCAGAATGGAAAATTCCCACATAAACAATGAAATTGTACTTTCTCTTTATTTGGGTTTAACCATGCACATTTACATCAATGTTAAAAATAACATTTAAAAATACATGGTCGATTTGTCAAATTTTTAGAGGCTTCGCAATTTCAACCTGCATTAATCCACCTGCGACAACAAAACATTATATATAAAACTAAATGCTGCTTTGAGTCCGCAAGGTGTAAAATACATTATACAGTTATCTATGTAAGAACAAACCAAAAGAAAATATTAAACCTGGAAATACGATCTATTAAGGTAAGACCTATTACAGTAATCGCTTTAGAGGAAAAAAGCATAACAAATATAGAGATATAAGACACGTTGCTTTTACATAAAACTCGTCATTGGATCTAGTCATAAAACTATTTCATGGCCCTTCAACTTTAGAGGAAGAAGTAACCGAAATATAGAGATTAAAGCCGAGTTACTTTTACATAAAACCCTCATTGGAGTAAAACATAAAACTATTCCATGACCCATCAACTTTAGAAACCAATTTAAATTCAAAGCTGCAAGGAAGCATCGTATCTTTTTTCTGGAGTAACATTGCATATTAAATCTACTTTGTATAACATCAAACCATCGCTTCCTAAATGTGAAACTACTGTCTTAGGCACTATCCAGTGATGTATAAATTCAAAATGAGTTAATTAATATTGAAGACTTTTCTAGTAGTTCAAGTCTGTCTTTGACTTGTGATGTGTCCTTAATTATATCATAGTTGGCTTGATGTCATATAATATTATTAAAGTCGAAGATGGCAAAACGCGTGAATTAAAGCAGGATATGCTAGTCCCTATAAGGACATGATTTCTCTGTGAGTTCTGGAGTTTGTATTGTCGTTGTTGTTTACTCTTTAAATGTATGTCGGTCACCATGTTATTTTTTGTTGTTGTGTTTACTCTTTAAACTGAAAGTATAAAAATGGTAGCTAACATGAAACATGCAGTTAAATTTCAGGATGTACACCCTTTATTCAGGAGACTCATTTTCAGGATTCCATAGGCTTGCTTGAATGTTCTATATACTCTCTTTTGACTTTGTAATTACTTATTGTTTGAAACTTTTTGCTCTAAGTAGATATCAAAACTCAGAAAAAAGGAAAAAAGGAAAAATAAAAAAAAGAATGTTTGATTGCTGTTTGTTTATTATTCACATCACGTATCAAATATAACATGTATAATGGATATGATATGATGGGATAGCCCATTAGGGCAACACTCAAAATTTACATATACCTGTAAGAGAGAGCAGTAAGCTACCAAAAGGACATTCAAACCCATAAGTCGAAGACAAACTCTCACCGCCATGGCAAAATCAAATCGATAACGACCAAAAAGACAAACAAAATTGAAAAATTGAAAACTAAAACAGAGCTGCACGGGCTCAATCAAAACACAGTGGTGCTCTCTGGCGCTCCGGAACGATAAAGCAGATCCTGCCCAAGTGTGACACCCGTATTGCTCTTGTAATTAAAACATCGTTGGTGCGTTTGATTTGGTGCTGAAACATTTTTAGGAAGAGGACAGATTGTTGTTGCGACATTTGGAATATATCCTTCGACATCTGTGAAACAGATATTCCATAATGGTGAACTAAATCGTGGTTGCGTCCGTCAATTGTTTCGAAGGGAGGACTTAAGCTCCACACATTGGAACTCTAGTTAAATAGTTGTAAGCAACAACCCTCTATCAAGAGAACTATATAGATGGTAGACAGTTTTTGATAAATATCTGTTGAGGGCATACGATACAGTAAAGATCCCTCGTTGATCTTTTCTTGAAATTTTGGTAGAAGGTCAACTTCAACAACGTGTGCCTTTGAAATATGCAAAGAAAAATATACCTTTATGACTTACTTTTTGATATAATTTGGTTCGAAATTTACATATTTGAAAGAAAAACCCTGAAATTTCATAAATAAGGACTTTTTAGGAAAGTAACTATAATTTTGAAAGTAACGTCAATACAGGGTTTTTTGTGAAATGTTCCCTTGATCCATGGCTTCAGCATGCTGTAATAAGTGTTAAATAAAACAAAATAACTACTTTTTGAATTTATAATATTATTAGTGAAAGAAAGAAATTGTCAATATTTTTGCATCTATTCAGAAGTGAAGAAAAAATTCGAACGGTGATTTTTCTTTAAATTTTGGCGGAGCGTTCTTTTAACATGACTTGATTGATTGAACAAGAAAAAACTGGGGCCCATATGCTTTTTTTTAAATAAAAGCAATAAACCTTGATCTTTTAATTGCAAAAGGGTTTGTTAACAGGTCCGAGTACACAGTGATCGTCCTTTGATTTTCGTTGTCCACGAATATAGTCCTCAGTGTGGACAGTGTGTTACTTGCCAATTTTTGTATACCCTTCCAAATTTATTTCTCCATGTTTTATGCCTCATATAGCAAGTAAGGGGTGAAATGACACTGTAAAAATTTGGGTCATAAAATTTAAATCAAAGTGGTGATTTGGTCCAGCTGAAAAGGTTAAAATTAGCACTTCGGAAGCTGTCAAAGATTTCAAGACCCCTTGACATAAAATTGTCCATACTTTGAGTTAGAGCCGATGAAGTTTTCTATAATTATGATATAATTTGTCCCAAAAATAGTAAAACACACTATAAAAATATTATTGAGAAAGAGCAGGTGGGATTTTTTAATTTTCATTTATTATCTAAAAGAAATGCACTACGAAATAACTGTGTACTCGGACCTAAAAGGCGCTATACTACGTTGAAATAAGTTTTAATCGCAACAACGTCATGAATTCTTTCCCGCCGTTCAAGTCTACGCTGTCAAGTTCAGTGGTATAGCCAAGGTTATTTTTTCGAAAGCAATGCTATCAATCATCAAAATTTATAAAGCTGGTTATACGTAAAATTGCATAAGATGATAGCCAAACCTTTATGAATTGTAACCAAACTTGTTTAGAAAAGTATTTTAATATATAGGATGTCAACTCGATTAAGATTTACTAATCGATTACTCGTTGGATTTACCGTAATGTCGTAAAACATTTATAAAACCGAAACACGAAATAATAGGCCGTTGTCTTATGAACGTAGTAAAATTGAGTATGGAAATGGGGAATATGTCAAAGAGACAACAACCCGATCAAATAGCAGACAACAGCCGAAGTCCACCAATGGGTCTTCAACGCAGCGAGAAAATCCCACACCCGGAGGTGGTCCTCGGCTGGCCCCTAAATAAAATTGTGTCCTAGATCAGTGAAATTGGAAATAGATAATAGTCCAAGGAATTTTATACCATAACTAATAGTTCATTTACTACATGTACTAATTATGTAATATAGCAATGATCTAATCAAGTAATTAATCAATATCTATAGAAAAATTATTACTCAAACAACAGTATTTGGGAAACCGTAAAACAATTTAATGATCAACAAAAGGGTGCATGATGATTAGAACTTACTGATGCCTTTAATCATTTTCTGAGGGTCGACACAGGGTGAAACGAAATTGTTCTTCTTTAAAAATATTATCTTGTCAAATTTTCTAGGACGAGACAATTTCTCAACTTTGTTTGGTAACTAACATTCCTCCTGATGAAAATATATGCTCTGACGGTACAGAGGCAGGGGAATGACTAAATGTATAAGCCTTGGAAAACTGCTCTTGTTCATATATCTAACATCTGTTTGGATAATTTTTAAATGACAGTTTAATGCAAACATCCGAATGGTATATTAAATTTTATTAATATTGAATAATATTTAATTTCCTGGGAGACGCTCACAATTTTGTTGTTGTTTAAGCTTAAGAAAGCAACAACATTCTAACATGAAACCGATTAGTCGAGTACTATTTTGGTAATCTATACTCGGTACTACCGAGCTATACTCGAGTACTCGAGTACTCATTGACATCCTAACTAATAAATGAATTTCAGAAAAGAAATGTTCGGAAACAAAAAAGATAAATCTAATAAAAAAAAATAATTTGCAACTCTGTCCGACATTAGTTTTAAGAGTTGTTTCGAAGAAATTCGTGCGAATTGTTTCAATATAGTCCATTGTGGTGTTGTATAACATTTCAAAGGAAATACAGCATTCGATATTAGAGCATGAAATTGCATGATTCTGTATCAATAGATAAGTTACCTTATATAAAAAAAGAATATGTGGTATGATTGCCAATGAGACAACTCTCCACAAGAGACCAAATGGCACAGAAATTAACAACTATAGGTCACCGTACGGCCTTCAACAATTTGCAAAGACCGCACCGCATAGTCGGCTATAAAAGCCCCCGAAATGAGAAATAAGCTTGTTTTCAGGGTATTTTGTTTTATTATGATACATAAAGCTATTGACATACTTGTCTGTATTGAACCTCCAATCTAGGAGTGGGTGCAACCATATTGTTTGTCCGTCCGTCCCGTTGTCCAACAAATATTTTGTTTCTTATCTGAGAAACTGCTTTACAGAAAGACTTCGTATTTGGTCAGCAGGTTAACTTCAATGAGTTGCAACGTGTGAATACTTTTCTGGTCTGTCAGTTATCCAATTCGTGTATGCCGATACTTCGATTTTTTTTCTCTCAACACGTACATAGGGGATACACTTAGCATATCAAGGGGTACGTTTTTGTTTTGGTCTATAATACGGGGCTTATAACTGCGTGTTTTTAACTGACAGTTTTTTTTCATACATATATATATATATATTCCACTGGGTTAAATTCTCAAAAATACTGTAAAACTTTTGAATGTACCTATTCAAAGTCAGGAAGAGTATAGAGGCGTTGTTTTTATTTACTAAGTAATTTTGTCACTTTGTTGATAGTCGCTGTTAAATTTATCCGTACAATTCTCCATACGATTTATGGCTGCCAATGGTGTAGATACTATATTTTAATCAAGACAATACGTTGATATCTAAATCTCTTTTTGGGTTTTTGTGTAATTTGTTTTCTGTCTCAGCGACGTATTATTATTTACATATCTTTTATTCATTTCCTATATGAAATAAAACACTACCAATATTGTGAAAGTGGATTTGATTTTTTTAACATTTCAAGTTAATACTGTTGACTTCATTATTGTTGAATAAATAAAACAATTCTCGTAATATGGCCGATTTTCTTAACAGTTACTTTTTTCAAAATCGAGCAACCGGAGTTATAAAGTCAGTGGATTTTCCTCAAATGTGACTACATCTAAAGCGACGCCGCGAAATGTAATCGTTCTTCTTAGAATCATGGCGAAATAACAACGTTCTGATTAACAACGTCGCAAAGACAACACAAAAAAAATGAAAAAGTTATTATCTGCCCCTGCTGCTGTATCGTATGCCCTTAAGATTGGGTTATTCTGAGTACCCGTCTTTTCTCAAACACCTAATTTGGAAAACAAAAATAGTCAGTATCCTTGATGTTCATCTGTAAAAATATAGCAAAATGAAATTGTTTAATATCTTAAATTTTGCAGATTTGTTATAATATTAGTATACAATTTTACAACACAGTACAAATGTCTGCGGAGAAAAGTTTATCGGTGGATTTTTATAAGTATCTGTGCCAGAAAATTGGTTATGAAGATGAGGTGAAAGTTAGGAGATTAACTTACATAATAGGTGACCTTGGGATTCAAAGCACTAAAACAATACAAATCACAAGTGGAAGTAAAGGTGAAGTCTTAAACTTTAAAGGTAGTGATCTCGACATAATGTTTATTGATTCTCAATTCATAGTATATGAATCAGACAAAGATGTTATTCTTCAATCTGGCCTTTTGTTCCTTTGGTAATGGATACAGAGGATACACATCCTTGTTTCACACAATTGCATCTTGTCAATAATCATGATTTAATTTTCAATCCTATAGAAGTTATTAAGAATTCGTTTGTAGGTAGAAAGTATTCAAGTGAACTATATAGACTATATTGTATGGAAGACGTTTCAAATATTGATGGTGAACCATGCACTAGTATGGTGAAAATTCACGGACCATGCATTTCAACCACAACAGAAAACATGGATGTAGCGTGGTGTCTTAAATGTGACAAATGGATATCACAGGCACAACCATGGATCATTAGACCTCGAACAACATGGCCTTCTCCTGATCTTATTTCCAAAATAATCTCCTGTGGTGTTCTATTTGTTCCCATAGGTTACAAAGGGTCCAGCAATGAAAATCTACAATGGAGAATATCCTTTTCAGTAGCAGAAAAGTGTCTCATATTTTCCTTCAATCATACCCAGTTATTGTGCTATGCGTTGTTGAAAATAATGATTAAAGAAATTGTGGAAAAGCACGATGATTTAAAAAGTTTATTGTGTTCTTATTTTGTGAAAACCTTGATGTTTTGGATTTCAGAAGAATCGGATCCATCAATGTGGAGTCCAGACAAAATAATACCATGCTTCATGGCTTGTTTAAAGAGACTAATATACTGTGTAGAATATTCAACATTATTACATTATTTTATTTCTGATAATAACTTATTTTATTTACGATTTGATGTTGACAAAAAGTCAAAATGACCAGCATCCTAAAGAATTTATTTGAAAAAGGAATATACTGTTTTGCTCGGTCAGAGACTTTGTTTGATATAATTACACTACACTTTAATGTCACAGATTCAGCAATAAGAATAATTGGAGCATTACAGTATGACCTTAAGAACCCTGACTGTTCGTATCGCTATCGACCTGTCAATCTACTATATAATTTTGTACATTATTCTAGCTCTAAAATATCAAAAGTATCTTTTTGAAATGCTATCAGTTGCACACCAAAATGTACCGCAAAACCTCAATATCAACCAAGATCAAACAACAAACATAAATACTCAAAGTACAAACGTGACCTCTGTCATCTGATGATTGAAACAAATTCAGATGCAGTAGCCGGCTGGCTGGTGTTAGCCTCTTTTTTATGTTCATAAAAATACCTGGTATCATTGGATATCATCAATCATGCCTTAAGGAAATGTACAAATGAAAAAATATATCCTTGGCAAATCGGTTTAAATCAAAACCAGGAATATCTACTACACTTGTTGAAACAAACAGAACTTTGCACAATATTAAAAACAATAGGAATCAAGTATCCTAACTTTACTCATCATTCACCAATAAAACCACAGGAACTACAATTAAGCATGCGAGAGCAAGTTATTCCTTTACATCCAACGATGTTTGCACATTTCCTGAGTTTTCTATGTTACTACTATCTACACAAAAAGGATCTTGTAAACAGTCTATGTTTCAATTACGACAGACAATTATAGAACATCTTACTGTTCAACCATTTAATTCATATTGTTTCTCATTGTACATAATTTGTTTCGGCATATGTTATCAGATGATTGGAGTAACACACTCAGCAAGAAAATATTTCACTCTAGCTTCTAAAATTGATGAAAAGAATCTAACCAGTGCAGCACGGAGGCTGTCTATGTGCAACGCAGACTTACTTACACTTAATAAAACTTGCAATTAGTTTATTCTAATAATCGATAGCCAAAAAAAAAAAAAAAAAAAAATACTGGTAGCTTAAGATGTTGTTTTCATTCATTTTTATACGCCCGTTTACGGGACGTATTATTGTATACCGTTGTCCGTCCGTCTATACGTCCGTCGTCAATTTGTCGGACATTAACTCAAAAACACTTTATCCAATTTGCATGAAACTTTGGTGAATTGTTTATATCTATTGACGTGAGCTTCCTTTCGTTTTTTATAAATTTTTGATTTGACGTTTTCGAGTTTTTGGGGTTTTATTCATTACAAAAAGGAGGATTTTCAAGTTTTTGGACAATAACTCAAAAACACTTTCATGTTGCAAGAAACTATGGTGAATTGATTATATATATATTGACATGGGCTACTTTTCGATTTTTATTAATTTTAGATTTTACGTTTCCGAGTTATGGGGTTTTATTCATTACAAAAAGGGGGATTTTCCAGTTTTCGGACAATAATCCAAAAATACTTTGAGCAGTTTTCCTTAAACTTTGGTAAATTGTTTATATCTATTGAAATATCTCTTTTCGATTTTTATAAATTTCAGATTTTACGTTTACTAGTAATGGGGTTTTATTCAAAAGGGGGATTTTCCAGTTTTATGACAATATCCTTAAAGTGTTTGAGCACTTTTCAATAAACTTTGGTGACTGATTTATATCTGTTAAGATACCTCCCTTTAATTTTTTTTTTTTTTTTTTTTATATAAATTTCGGATCCAACATTGAGAAGTTATTGAACTTTGAAAACGTGACTGACGTAGCATGCACTCATGGCGCAGCTGTTTATTTAACTCGTTAGAAGGTGTCAGGCATAAAACGCCGATGGTTTTTTTTCCATCTTTTGAATTTTCGGTCTAGAATCATATATATTGTAAATTGCGTACATATATTATTGCTTTTTAGGAAGAAGTGAAATTAATTTTGCAATTTAAAAAATAAATAGATATAAAATATCAGAATACAAGTTCTTATTATTGGTTAACCACCAAATGTCATTATTCAAATTAATAAAAACTTCACAATTATTTTTGTATTTAAATAGATTAGATGAAATAGACTAGAAATTAGTTGATGGTTTTATTACATCATGACGATACAGTCATAATCTTGTTACTAATGTTTCAAATTATTTAAGTTTCATTTTCATTGGAAAATTTAATAAGATGTTTTATTTATCTGAAATCAGCTTTTTGGTTGGGGTTAATATTATTATAAAGTTTGTTACCAAGTCCTATATTTTGTGATGGCATGATACTAAACCCTTAACGGGAGGGATTGTGCTTGATTGTCACATGGATGAAGACATTATCTTTCAATCAGTTTAACTGAGGCCTGGAGCTGGCATGTCAGTAACTGTTAGTAGTACTTAATTAATTTATGTATCACTGTCATTTTATTTAGTTTCTTTTGTTACCTATTCTGACATCCGACTCGGACTTCTTTTCAACTGAGTTTTACTATGCATATTTCTGTGTTTCTTTATTCTACATTGGCTAGAGGTATAGGGGAGGGTTGAGATCATGTTTTGCGCCTGTCTCAAGTCAGGAGCCTCTAAGCCTTTGTTAGTCATGTATGTTTTTTTAATTTTAGTTCATTTATATGTCTGGAGTTTTAGTTGACTTCATTTTCACTGAACTAGTACACATTTTTATTAAGGGGCTAGCTGAGCCCCACCTCCGGGTGCGGGATTGTCTCACTGTGTTGAAGACCCATTGGTTGCCTTCGGCTGTTATCTGCTCTTTGGTTGGGTTGTTGTCTCTTTGACATATTCCCCATTTCCATCAATATGTGAAATATAGTTCCTGTAAAAATTGTTGACATTGAAATTGTCTTTATGTTTATTTGTCAGTACTTGTTTGGGCTGGTATTGTATCCCTACTCAGAACTTTTAAAATAATATTCAACACATTCAGTTGTTTTTCAATGTATGATTGTTTTTATTGATTTGAACGCAGCATTTTATTGAAGGTTTATATTGTAACATAGCTGCTGTAAAACAACTTTACAAGGACATTATTGTCTTGATATTAATTTTGTGGTACTTGCATGTGCTGGTACTGTATCACAACTTAAAATGATCAACTATTATTTTATATATTTAGTATTTTCACTGTTTGTTTGTTTTGTTTATTTGAACGCAGCTTTTTATTGAAGGTGAATATTGTAAATAAGTTGCCGTAAAAATTGTAAACATGGACATTGCCTAGTTAGTTTAGACATAGATTGAACTTGAACTAATATAGCTAACATAGCAAGTCGTACAATTTGTTTTAGCATTTTACTCTTTTGAACAGCAGTCATGACTGTTGTTTACCATATGGGTATGCATTTAACTCGTGTTTTTTATTTTTGGCCAAGTGCTTGTCCTTTGTGGGATAGGAAAGATTTATTTCATTACCCTTTATATGCCAAGCTATTGTATTATGTATTAATGTATAATCGTTTTATGTTTTCCTTTCATTTATTATCTTTTGTACAATTGAATATGTTATATGTTCATTTTGTTTATTTTCATATGAGAACAATTTTACTCTGAAGAAGTAAACATTTCGCATTTCAGCTTCTTGTTTCTCTTTTCATTTATGCATTGCCCAATACATAGTAAAATACATGAGCTACTTGCTGACTCATACAAGGGAATGTTAAACTTCTGGTGGTTTGTTTGAGTTGAAGGAGGAGAGAATAAAGTGTACACCTGTTGTATTCTGCACATAGTATTGAGTTAAAGTTTGTGCCCGCAATACATGATTTTTGCCCGTTGTTTTCTTGCTTAGATCTTTTGGCCGTTTGTAAACAATGACGACCTTGTCTGAAATGTAACCATTCACTTGTACAACCTTTATCGGAAACTTCTGGTCAATTATCAATTGCAATCAATGGTCATTCTCTCCGGTATTAATTGAATATTAATCACGGCTCATCTGGCGCTTGGCTATTATCACATACTGTTCGAAGAGTCTCTAATGTTTGAAACGTGATATTTTGGTGAAGTCCTAATAATTAAATTTTGCATTCATTTTAAAAGATCTTAGAATGAAACTATATAAAATCAAATAAAAAAAATAATGTTATTGATGTAAAATCCAAATTTTTGATTGTTACCAATACAAAATGACAGTATTTACAACTGCTATCGTATTATATAAGTATATCATATATTTAGATAAGCGAAAAGTTTTACACTCAACATTTATGGTATGAAAGTAGATTTAATAGATTGATTGATCAACATCGATTTATGGTCGAGGATGTTTATTAAAGGCACTTAATTACTTCTTTCCATTGGAAGGTAGACGATTCGTCAGTAAGGACAATTCCCGTAAAAGTGAAAGTAGTAAGAAACGAAATCTTACATCTTTTAATTTAGCTTTCACAATACACAGTTACATTAGTGTTAAATTTCGCCATTTCAAACAAAAAAATCATTTTGAAAACATGGCTAATTTATAAAATTTTTAGTGGATTTACAATATTATAACCTGTTGTAAACCAGCTACGACGACAAAACATTGCATGCTGCTTTGGGGAGGTCTAAACAATATCTGCCAGTTGTCCAAGATATTATAGAGGTAAAGAGAAACATAGAGAACATTTAACCTGATAATTTGAACTTTTAAGGTAAGACATTATACTGGTATCTCTTTGAAGAATAAAAAAATCATAATAAACATAGGTTCGATCTGGAAAGCGCGAAAGACGCGAGGAGTGTTTTCATTTCACTCCTTAAAGGACCTCGACAAAAAAGTATTATATGCCCATCAAATTTAGAGACTAATTGAAAAAAAGCTGAAAGGACACATAGTATGTTTTTCAGTAGTAACATGCATATAATATCTGGTGCAGAAAAAATTGGTACCGTTAATGTTATTACTACCACTGGACCGATGCCTCTGTTGGTGGACTGCTAGTCCCGGAGGGTATCACCAGCTCAGTATCTAGTACTTCAGTACTGGCATGAATGTACGGATTTTTTTGTCATTAAAATTTGCTGTTACAAAATGTTAGAAATTATTTTAAATTAAGGAATGTATCTCCCTCAGGTAAAGCTCTGATACCTTGACCGGCCTTGGCTATACTTTTAGTAGCTTTTGGATAATAGCTCTTCATTTTTTTTAATAAGCTTTGGATTTTCAAATTTTTTGGTCCCGAGCATCAATGAAGAGACATGTATAGTCGAAATGTGCATCTGATGGAGAAAAATTGTACCGTTAATGTTATATATTTTTATAGCATCTAAACATAACTTACCTTAAAGTAAAACTACTGCCTTATGTACTATCCAATGTTAAAATTAAGTTGGTAATGATATCATATATTATTGAATGCAGCTTTGAGGAGTTACAAACATCGTATGTTTTTTATATAAAAATTGTCACGCGATCAGTAAGGGAAATTCACGTGAAAGTAAAGGTAGTAAAAAAATCTTACATTCGTTTAACTTGTATTTGGTTTTAAATACGCACAGTTGTATTCATGTTAAATTTCACGATTTTTAAATACTTTTTGAAAAACATTGTCGATTTATCATTTTTTTTTTCGTGGATTTACAATTTTAACCACTTTTAACCTGATATTTGTTTTGACCTCCTCAAAGCAGAATTCAGACGAAGACGACCATTTAAAGAAACAACAGTCTACAAAATACAAAACAGAAAACTTAACACTGGGCTACACGAACCCCGCCAAAAAACCAGGAGAGTCCTCAGATCAGAAAGTGTCAGCAGATCCTGTTCAACGTGTGGCATCCATCGCATTGCTCATGTAGATAAACGTTTGTTGATAAGTTTTGTATGGTGCTGTCACATTCGAGGAAATGAGGACGGAATTGTTGTATCGACAATTAGAACATGTCCGTCGTCATCTGTGTAACAGATATTCCATAACGGTCAACCAACTCGTGGTTGCGTCAGTAAGTTTTTTTCGAAGGGATGATTTCAACTTCACACATTAGAACTCTGGTTAAATAGTCTTCTTGTAAGCTGGAGAACTATATAGACTGTAGATAGATATTGTAAAATGTCTGTTTAGGTTGGGGTATTCTGAATACCTGCTTTTTTTCACAAACAGTAAATTTGGAAAAACTAAAATAGTCAGTATCCCTGATTTTCATCTATCAAAATATAGCACAATGAAATTGTTTAATATCTTAAATTTTGCAGATTTGTTCTTAATGTTGTAATATAAGTATACAATTTTACAACAAAGTACAAATGTCTGCGGAGAATACTTTATTGGTGGATATTTACAAGTATCTGTGCCAGAAAATTGGTTATGAAGATGAGGTGAAAGTTAGGAGATTAACTTACATAATAGATGACCTTGGGATTCCAAGCACCAAAGTAACCCAGATCACAAGTGGCAGTAAAGATGAAGGACTACAATTAAAAGATAGTGATCTTGATCTAATGTTTATTGATCCTTCATTCAAAGTTTATGAATCAGACAGAGATGTTGTTCTTAAATCTAACCGGTGAATTCCTTTTGTAATGGATACAGAGGATAAAAATCCTTGTTTCACACAACTACATCTTGTCAATGATCATGATTTAACTTTCAATCCTAGAGAAGTTATTAAGAATTCATTTCCAGGGAAAAAGTTTTCAAGTGAACTATATAGGCTATATTGTATGGAAGACGTGACAAATATTGATGGTAAAGCATGTACTAGTATGGCGAAAATTCACGGGCCATGCATTTCAACCGCAACCGATACCGTTGATTTAGCATGGTGTCTTAAATGCGACAAATGGATATCACAGGCACAACAATAGATCATTAGACAACTAAGAAAATGGTTTTCTCCTGATCGTATTTCCAGAATAACCTCCTGTGGTGTGTTATTTGTTCCAATTGGTTACAAAGGGTCAGGAATGATAATCTACAATGGAGAATATCATTTTCAGTAGCAGAAAAGTTTCTTATATTTTCCTTCAATCTTACCCAGTTATTGTGTTATGCGTTGTTAAAAATAATGATTAAAGAAATTGTGGAAAAGCACGAAGATTTAAAAAATTTATTGTGTTCTTATTTTGTGAAAACCTTGATGTTTTGGATTTCAGAAGAATCAGACCCATCAATGTGGAGACCAAACAAAATAATACAATGCTCCATGGCTTGTTTAAAGAGACTTATATACTGTGTTGAATATTCGACATTACTACATTATTTTTATTCCTGATCACAACTTATTTTATTTACGATTTGATGTTGACAAAAAACACAAAATGACCAGCATCCTGAAGAATTTATTTGAAAAATAGATATTCTGTTTTGCTCGGTCAGAGACTCTTTTGATATAAGGGGACTACCTTTCACCGCCAATGATTCGTCAATAAGTAGACGTGTTGCATCACTGCATAGCATAATGACTAATGCTTTAACTCTTTTCCATCGACCTCTCAAGCTGCTATATCATTTTCTACATCATTCAAGCACTAAAATATCAAGAAGTATCTTTTTTGTAATGCTGTCATATGCAAACCAAGATGTACCGCAGATATTACAAATTCAACCAAACTCAAACAACAAACATAAATACCTCAAGTACAAACGGGACCGTAGTCATCTGTTGATTGGAACAAATTCAGATGCAGTAGGTGGGTGGCTGGTGTTAGCTTCTTTCTTTTATGTTCATGAACATTACTTGTTATCATTGGATATCATCAACAATGCCTTAGGGAAATGTACAAATGAAAAAATATATCCTTGGCAAACCGGTTTAAATCAAAACCTGGAAAATCTACTACATTTGTTTAAACAAACAGAACTTTGCACACTATCAAAAGCAGTGACAGTCAAATATTTTTCATTTTGTAACAACTCATCAATTAGTCAAAAAGAACTACAATTAAAGATACATGAAGAATTGATACCCTTTCATCCTATGATATTTGCATATTAAGAGTTTTCCGTGTTTTTACCATCTACATAAAATAAAATCATGTAAAGTCTTTGTTTCATTTACGACAATCAATTATAAAACATTTTACCACTAATAAATTTAATATATGTTCTAAACCATTGGCCTATATAAGAGGGACGATAGATACCAGAGGGATAGTCAAACTCATAGATTGAAAATAAACGGACAACGCCATGGCTAAAAATAAAAAGACAAACAGACAAATAATAGTACAGAAGACACAACATAGAAAACTAAAAACTAAGCAACACGAACCCCACCAAAAACTGGGGGTGATCTCAGGTACTCCGGAAGGGTAAGCAGATCCTGCTCCACATGTGGCACCCGTCGTGTTGCTTATGTTATTACAAATCCGGTAAATAGTCTAATTCGGTATCTATATCTGTCTTGGCATAGCTCATCAGATGCTTGGTGAAACAGACTCAGCAAGACAATGCTTCCTTCTAGCTACTCAAATTGATAGACTTAATTTAACCAATGCAGCAATGAGACTGTCCAATTGCAATATAGACTAACTTGCGCTTAATAAACCTGGTCTGTAGTTTATTCTATTTATCTATAGTCCAAAGTAAGAACTGTTAGGCTAACTCGTGTGAAAGTTTCATGCATAAAACGACAATGTAATTTCCCATCGTTTGGATTTTTGGTATAGAATTATATACTGTAAATTCAGATATTATTGCGTGCATTAATTATTGCGATTTTTCAAGTCTGGAAAAAATGTTAGATTAATTATTGCAATTTCAGATAAATGCATTAGATATCAGAATGCGAGTTCTTATTATTGTAGTACCCACCCAGTTGTATTATTCGCATTAATAAAACCTCACGATAATTTCTAAATTTACAGTAGTTCTTTTAGTTTTGTTTCCTTAGTTTTATACTATTTCAATATGTAAAGGGTTCGTGAATAGGTCAATGACAAAGCAATCAATATTTAACTGCTGGGTTGTCTTTTGTTTGGCATTCACTTCATCTCAATTCACATTCTTATTTAATTTATACATTAACATTTAAAATTAGAACTTAAACAAAAACACTGTTCAGATGGTTGCCCGGATCGGGAGAGGGGGTGCCAATTGCAACAGAATAGTAGATTAACGATTTTTGTCTTAATAAAACTTGCTCAAATGTAAAAGGTATGTCGACGAGTTTTAATTGCCGTAACAGTTTATTACTGGTTTTCTGTTCTGAAATAGGTTAAACATAACTTGCTGATTTTATTACAACAGGATAATACAATCATAGTTTCGTTACTAATGTGTCTAACTATTTGAGTTTCATTCTCACTGGAAAACAATTTGTTATGCTGTCCAAATCTTTTAAACAGAAGGACATATAGCCAAATGAAGTTATATTGATTTATCACCCAAAAAATCACGAGTAAATTAAAATGAAAAAGCGTGATATCGGGTATCGAGAATTTTCCATCCTCTTTATTCAGAAGCTCAAGAAAATAAATATTAATTTCATTAATTTTTATATGATCAACATTTCTTTTTTTTTTTTTTTTTTTTTAAATATATGCGATGTTCCTAACTAGATTTCTTCCAACTATTATAATACTATATTTCCAAAAATATTTATTACTTTATTATACATCCTATCAAAATACATACTATGAAATATTTGGTTTGTTGAAAAATGTTACAGAACATTTTGTTTCTTGGTTAAGGGTTTATTGGAAAAGTTAATTTCCGGGTGAAGGGTATTTCAAGAATAAGTGTGTGACCTACGTAAGGTTAAGTATACATGAGTGGTCGTTTAACATATTTAACTGGACTGTTCGTTCAGCTGTCTAATTTGTCTCTCATATCTTTGCAGCATTAGTAGTTTCCCCATGATATTTGAATCTCTCCGATATTTTGGAACTATCTGCTTACTTAAATTAAAGGGGCATTAGCTACGAGATATAAAAAAATTAAAATATGATTTTTTGTATGTTCAATCATTAATGAGAGTGAAAAAGTGAAATATTTATTCGCTTTCAGCAGCCAGTTTGGTTTAATTTTGTAAATGATTAAGAAATATCGCTGATGAATTATTCACTTGCAAGTGAATAACAATTTTTACATTTGTGACATATTCCTGGATCCTTGCTGTTTTTTGACAAAATGATTTGAATGTATTGATCTGATTGATGGATATTCATGCATGTACAGATGATAGTTTTCATATCTTTGTTTGAATGATTATAATGAATTGTATACAGTTCAAATAATTTGCTCTTATTTACTAGATGGGTTATAATACTAATTTATATGTAAGGAATCTTTTCTTGACCTTACAATACTTGTAATCATTTTTGCAAAATTGCAGATATTTGTTGCTAATGTTTAAATACTTATCAAAGTGTATGTATAATACATGTACAATGCTGTAATTATGACTATTTCGTCGTGTAAAATCATATGATGCTTTGAAATAATCTGGATTAAATTCGTCTTGTATTTTCATTCTTCTCCTCATTTGTTTCCATATGGAAGGAAGTAGTATGCATTAATGCAGATTTAAAAAAAAAATTAGGTGATGTTCCAGGATTTAAATTTTAAGTGAAAATAAGGTGAATACACTGTCTATATGAATTGATACGTGACTTTGTGATTTTGTCAACCAAACAAAAGTTGAATAGATAATAAAATAATTTAAAAAAATAGTTTTTCCCTCACAAAACTAATATTGTATTCTAAAAAAATGATGGGGAAAAAACATTCTTTGAATTTGACCATTTCTATAACTTTTAAAAAATCCAAAGGCATAAAATGATATGTACATTTAGGGTACATATGTAGTTTGTTTCTGTTTACAAAGTAACAAAAGTGGCAGTTTTTAAGAAGGTTAGTTAAACTAGTGTCTGCTTTGTACAGTCTGCTTGGATATCTTGGATGACATTAACTCGAACAAAAGAACTGCTCCCTTCCCCTTTTCTTTTCTAATCATTTATCTGTGTCTTTTTTGCTGTAAAAAATAAATAGTAAATATCATTTGTTTTCTCAATAAGATCATCCGGCCGTTTGTAAACAATGAAGATCTTGTCTGAAATGTAAACATCCATTTGTACAACCGAGGAGGTTGTATGAGAGCATACAACCTCCTTGGTACAACATTTTATCGAAAACGTCTAGTCAGAGAAATGTGTAGTAATGGTCATTTTCTTCGGTTTCACTTGAATATTGGTTGCGGATTATCTGGCGCTTGCTGATCACACACTGTTCTCTAATCTTTTGAAATCCGATATTTTGATGAAATTCTAAGATTGTTCGTAATAATTCAGTTTTTGCAATTATTTTAAGTTCTTTTAAGATCTCAGTATGTTTATTGACAGCAATTTTCCGAAAATCTATAAGCTATTAGGGACTTACCATTTTTTACCTGGGAAGGTCGTCAAAAAGTAAGAAGGGGGTCAGGTTTTTTCTGTAAGTGGTAGAAGGGGGTCCAATTTTTTTTATAGATACAAAGTGGGGGGATTAATTTTATCTCTAATGAAAAATTTCTGAACTTTTAAACTTCAAGTATATCTTACATATCATGTGTATCAAAGGTGTTTTGCATGTTAAAAACATTTATTTGCTTGATTTCAAAATAACCAGCCCGGGCCCCCTCCCAGTTAAAAAATGATAAGTCCTTTAAAAAGTAATACATCCAATAAATTTAATTTCTTGTATGAAAGTAGTTTTAAAAGGTTATGCAACATCGATTTATAGTAGAGGATGTATTTAATAATATATAAAATTGTCACGCGATCAGTAATGGGAATTCCCGTGATAGTGAAAGTAGTAAAAATGAAATTTTACATTCTTTTTATTTGCTTATAACCATGCACAGTTACATTAATTTTAAAATTTCACGATTTGTATATATATTAATGTACGTGGTCGATTTATCAAATTTTTAATGGATTTGCAATTCGAACCTGCCTCAACATGCTCAACCACCTGCCTTTTCAAAACGTTCATATAATAGAATACTGCTTTGAGGAGAGCCAAGCAAATATCACCCAGTTGTGAAAAACATTATAGATGTAAATAGAAACCATGAGAAAATATTAGACTAGCTGATCTATTACTATTAAGGTAAGACACTTTACTATAATCCCTTTCTAGAAAAAAATCATAACACATAGCATATAGGGCTTTAGTGTGAATTCAAAGACGACTTTGTTTACATAAAACTCCTCATTGGAGTTCGACATAAACCTATTTTATGATCCATCTTATTAATTTCGAGACCAATTGAAAACAACGCTGAAGGACATATCGGGTTGTTTTCTGAAGTAAGGGGATGACCATTTGAAATTCGGCCGGGGAAGGGGGCGGGGGAGGATTTTGAAAATAAATAACTCAGCCTTGACAATAACAAAAATGAACGGTTTGTTCTGTGGTGGTTTGAAAATAAATAACCTGTAAATGTATTGAAAATGAATAACTCGGCAGGTCTTTTAATCAATTTTTTAAATGATATTCTAAAGTATGAAATGGCACCTGATTCTGTCAAAAATTCATCTTTTTTCATGTTTATTACGAGCAAAACTTCCCATTTTTTAAAAATATTACAATGTATATATATTAATGTACTTGAAATTTCTGAAAAAATGGTTTCGTTTAACTTGAGGTTGCATTTCTGTAAATATAGACAATGCAATTTCCCATAGGAACTCCCTTTGCGGCTAAAAACTGTAACACTTTTACTATGAAGTTCCGTGAAAAATTATATCATAGAATAGAAAGTTGATATGCACTACTATTTTATTCAAAGGTAAAAATATAGGGCTGTGCGGCATATTTTCAACATGTATATGCCCCGAACTTGTTAGAGTTTAAACTTATACTAAAATTTTGTACTACCCCAACCTTTACTTTTTGCCTACTTCAGAATTCATTTTCACCGCAATAGTATGTTTTTATACTGGTAACAGTCCCAAGTTATGTCTCTATGAGATGAAACATAGAGATCATATCTGGGAACCAGTATGTCAACAAATCAAATTATCTATGAATATTATATATCTCCCAAAAGAGGCGTGGTTTGAGAAACATCTGTATTTACAAAGTGCAACCTTGAGATATATTGTCTCAGGAACATTTACCTCGTTTACTTTTATTATGTACAGGGCCGTAACTACATTGAGACAAATGCCTCATGTAGGAAATTTCAAAAATAAAATATTGTATATCAAATTTTTTTCACGGCGAGTGTCTTCCACGAAGCAAGTTCTGTTCATCCAATGACGTAGCCCCAGTTTTTCAGGATTCATATTTCTCATTTATTTTTAGTTTTCAGTGTTTTTTGTCTAGTGTTTGTCGTATTTGTGTTTAAATTGTTCCAAGGTTTGTCTTTTGTTCATCGATTGTCCTTGTTTACTCTCTTAGTGTTGCATTCCATTAATAATTTTTATATCAATGAGAATCAGCCCCCTCTTAACTTTATTTTAAGAAGAAAAAAAAAAAAACATAATTGACAGGTATAAAAGCTTTTCTGCAAGCCATAACACACTAAAATAAAAACAACAACAGCCACATACTTAACTTTCTGAATTACATTTTTTGCATTATCCTTCATTGTCCTACATATTGGTCTTTTGATCTTGTACCTGATAACTAAAAATCTTATATTGAATCTATATATCGTTATATGAGACCATGATTTGGTCGAAAAAAATAATTAAAACAGAACTTGCGTTTCAGATTAAGAAAGGATATGGGAAGCTCGCAGAATGCACGATTTTGCATCATCATTTTCTATGGCTTCTTGGGGCCTTCAGCGGCCCCCAAACCATTCGCAGAAAAATTACACCTCACTCCGCTCGGTGAATATGCTTGGCATTATTTGTAATATATACAGTTGGGTTTTCAGAAAGATTGTAGGCTGTTTTCAAATGTCTGATAAAGTTCAGTTATTCAATAAAGTGTCTTTTCAAAAAAAGCCAATGTTGAAAACAAAAATAGTCATTATCTCAGATGCTCATATGTCAAAATATATTTCAATGAATCATGATACTAGGTCAAATTGACAGAAGACAGTACAAATGTCTGCGGAAAATAGTTTATCACTTCAATTGTATAAGTATCTGTGTCAGAAAATTGGATATGAAGAGGAGGTAAAATTTAGGAGATTTGCTTACGTCATAGATGACCTTGGGATTCCAAGCACTATACTAAAACAAATCACAAGTGGCAGTAAAGGTGAAGGACTACAATTAAAAGGAAGTGATCAGGATTTCATGTTTATAGATCCTTCATTCAAAGTTTCTGAATCAGATAATGATGTTGTTCTTCAATCCGATCTGTGTATTCCTTTGCTGATGGACATAGAGGATACACATCCATGTTTCACACAACTACGTCTTCTCAATAATCATGAAATAATTATCGAAGATGATAAATAAAATGAATACATTTATGTGTGGAAAATTATCGAGTAAACTCTATAGAATTAATCGTATGGAAGACTTGACAAATTATGTTGGTGATGCATATACTAGTCTTATAAAAATTCACGGACCTTGCATTACAAACCTCTCCTGATCTTATTTCCAACATAATTTCCTGTGGAGTTCTGTATGTTCACATTGGTTACAAAGGGTCCCGCAATGATAATATTCAATGGAGAAGATCATTTTCTATAGCAGAAAAAATTCTTATATTTTCCTTCAAGCATATTCAGTTATTATGCTATGCGTTGTTAAAAATCTTGATCAAAGAAATTGTTGAAAAGGAAGAAGATTTTAAAGCATTATTGTGTTCTTATTTTCTGAAAACCTTGATGTTTTGGATTTCAGAAGAATCTGATCCGTCAATGTGGAGACCAGACACTATTATACCATGTTTTATGGCTTGTTTAAAGAGACTAATATACTGTGTAGAATATTCAACATTATTACATTATTTTATTCCTTATTTTATATGCGATTTGATGTCGACAAAAAAGACCAAATCACACGCATTCTGAAGAATTTATTTGAAAAAGGAATATACTGTTTGACTCTGTCGGAAACTCTTTTTGATTTAATGACAACTCCTTTAAACGTCATGGATTCGTCATTAAGTAGACGTGTTGCATCACTTCATAAACTGATGAGCACAACATTTACACTTAACCATCAACCTTGCAATCTGTTATATCATTTTTTACATCATTCTAGCTCTTCAATATCAAAAAGTATCTTTTTTAAAATGCTGTCATTTGTAAACCAAAATGTGCTGCTAATACCACAACATCAACCAAGGTCAAACAACAAACACAAATACTACAAGTACAAACGTGACCTCAGTCATCTGTTAATTGGAACACATTCAGATGCAGTAGCTGGGTGGCTGGTGTTAGCTTCTTTCTTTTACGTTCATAAACATTACTTGTTATCATTGGACATCATCAACAATGCCTTACGTTAATGTACAAATGAGAAAATATATCCTGGGCAAATCGGTTTAAATCAAAACCAGGAAAATCTCCTAAATTTGATAACCAAACAGAACTTTGCACAATATTAAAAACAATAGGAATCAAGTATCCTAAATTTCATCATTACTCACCGATTAGTCGTCCAGAACTACAATTAAACGTATATGAAGCAGGTTTTTCCTTTCATCCTAGGATACTTGCATATTTTCTGAGTTTCCTATGTTCCTACCATCTAGATAAAAAAAGATCTTGTAAACAGTCTTTGCTTCAGTTGCGACAAACAGTACACCCACACCTTAATACTTATTAATATTGTCCATATTATAAATCATTATCATTTATTTGTCTTGGCATAGCTCATCAGATGATTGGTGAAACAGACTGCGCAAGACAATTTTTCCTTTTCGCTACTTAGATTGATGAACATAATCTAACCAGTGCAGCAATTAGATTGTCCAATTGCAATGTAGACTAACTTTCACGTAATAAAACGGGCATATCTTTTATTTTATTTAGCTATAGCTAAAAAAAAAAAAAAAAAATAACTGGAAGCTTAATTCGTGAGAATATATCATGCATAAAACGCTAATGTTATTTGCCAATCTTTTGGATTTGTTGTTTAGCATCATATCTACTGTAAATAGACTATTTTCATGTTACCGACTTTTGACAACAGATTATATAATTTTTTCGACATGTTGCATACTATAGTGTAAGAAATTCTGGTACTCAGTCAAGTAAGAGCAACCAAAAAAAGTAAAATCCAACACATAATCGGTGCAATTTGGATGAAGAGTTTACTATTTTCCCATGATTTTGTTAAGAATAGATATCATTAAACAGTTAATTTTCCCCCAAAATTGTACCGATTGTAAGCCTGATTTTACTTTTTTAAGCTGCTCTTACTTGACCGAATACCAGGATGACTAACCACAGATCAGGTAATCTGTCAAAAAAATATAAATTCCGGAGTCAAAAGTCGGTAATATGAAAATAGTCTATTCAGATATTATTGCGTGCATTTATTATTTCGATTTTTGAAGAATGGACAAAGATATGAGATTAATTATTGCAAGTTTAAAAAAAAATAATGTTTTAGATATCAGAACGCAAGTTTTTAGTATTTGATACTCACCCAGCTTCATTATTCGTATTAATAAAAATCTCACAATAATTTTTGAACTCACAATAGTTCTTTAACTTTTTTTCCTTAGTTTTATACTATTACAAAATGCAGTGGGTGCTTTCTTGAATAGTTCAATGAAAAAAACAATCAATGTTTAACTGCAGGGTTGTTTTTGATTTAGCATTCACTTCATTTCAATTAATATTTTTAACTAATTTAAACATCAACATTATAAATTAGAACTTCTAAAAAAAAACAGTGTTAGGGTGTATGTCGGAGTAGAGGGAGGGTGTCAATTTTCCACAGAATAGTAGATTAACGAATTCTGTCCTGATAAAATTTGACCAACTTAAAAGGTAATGTCTATAGAGTTTAAAGGGTCAGTGTATTACTCATTTTCTATTCTGCAATAGATAGATATAAGTTGCTGATTTTATTACATCAGGATAGTACAGTCATGATTCTGTTTCCAATATTTCCAATTATTTGAGTTTTATTCTCACTGGAAAACAATTTGTTATGCTGTGCAATTCTTTTAAACAGTGGTACCAATAGATGAAACCCACTGAAGTTGATAGATATTAATGTATCATCCATTAAATCACGAGTAATTAATCAAAGTACTGAAGTACTGAACATCGAATGACCGCAAATTCTTGTGGATGGTCCTGAAAGTAAGGTTAATGTACAGATATCATTTTTTTCTGGGACAAGTTCGTGCGTGGATGATAAATTAATGACAGGGAATTCAACCTCACCGTAATGACTATTTTATTGTAGTGGTACAAATCAGTATACCCTGGTTTATTGTTATATATTATATTAATACTTGTATATTACAGTTACTTGTATATATAATTTTCATGCATTTGTATATCATTCTATTCTACTATATCAATAATAGTGCAGCGCAAGTGCATGGTGGACACTCTTTTGTAATAATTAGATTTTTCTAATAGAATGGATTTGAGTAGGCATTCGTATTTTCCCGCAAAAAATGTTTAATTATCCATGCAGAGTTATCATTCCTTGAGATTGCAAACGTTCTTGAGATATTCTTCCGCATGCGTGTGCATAGATATTAATGATTTTTTACTTATATGTATATACATACAACAAAACATTTTAATATTATCAACTTATCTTCTTTAAAAAGTATTTGATGAGTATTTATTGAAGAAATGAATTTATAACAAGCGATAAGGAATGTTAGTTTGCACTTGATGATATTCACGTATTCATCATATTTATAGATCGGTTAAAAACCCAAAACGAATATTACGTGATGGAAATCTAGGCGATAGCAATACACCGGAATGCCCTCACGGTAATCCCCTGTAAAAATGAACAAGAGTGATTTCGGGTATCGAGAAATTTTCCACCCTCTTTATTCAGCAGCTCAAGAAAACAAAATTAATTCTATTCAATTTTTCTTTAATGAACAATAATTCTAATTTAAATATAATGTGATATTTCTTACCTTAGATTTCCCCTCAACTATTATTATACTTCATATTGAAATATGAATTACTTTATCATGCATCATCACAAAAGACAAACTAAGAAATATTTTGATTTGTTGAAATATGTTTTAAAAATGTTTTTGTTTCCTGGCTAAGGGTTTATTTAACATGTTGCATGACCGACCACTCATGTATACTAAACCTTACGTATGTCGTACACTTATCCATGAATTACCTTTCACCCGGATATTAACTTTTATCAAATAAACCCTTAGCCAGGAATGTTCTCTGAACTTGTTTTAATTTTTCTCTCATGTAATGGCAGCTGATAATGGAAATTTCCCCTAGAGATTTTAATCTTGTCAATATTTTTCAAATATCTGCTCCCTTAAATTAAGAATTTGAATTGATGGATATTTATGCATGAAAAGATGATAGTTTCATATCTTTGCTTGAATGATAATGATGAATTATATAGATGAGTCCAAGTTATTTGTTTTGATTTACTAGATGGGTTATTATCGTTAATGTATGAGGAATCTTTTGTTGACCTTGAAATAATTCTTTTGCAAAATTGCAGATTTGCATTGCAAATGTTTAAAATACTTCTCAATGTGTATGTATGATACATGTACGATGTAATTATGACTATTTATTCCTGTAAAATTATATGATTTTATGTAATAATGTACATGTAATAAACTTTTTTAATTCGTCTTTATTCTCATTCTTCCACTCATAATTCCACAAGAAAGGAAGTAGTATGCAGTTAATGCAGAATGTTTTTTTTATATGTAAACTTAATTAGGTGATATTCTGGGATTATAAATTAAATTTAAGTAAAATATGAGGTAAATACACTGTTTATATGAATGAATACATGTCAATCAAACAAAAATTACATAATCGAAAAATATTATTTCAAAATTGTCTTAAACTGCTAAACTAATTTTATACCCTAACAAATTATGGAAGAAACTGCATTCTTTGAATTTTACATTTTTTAAAACCTTTTTTAAATCCAAAGGGGATTACTTCATGGGCATGTGTATGAACATTTATGTACATTCGGTAAACACGTGGAGTTTGCTTTCGTTTAAAAAGTAACAAAAGTGGTAGTTTTTGTTTCGCATGTATGCGAGACATAGATATTACAATCCGGCGGCGACTATTTGTTTAAGCTTTTATTTTTCAGAAGGTAGAAGACCTAGATGCTTCATACCTTGTGTGCACATACCTTAGGTTACAAAGATTCTGTCTGTCATACATCCATTGTCCTTGATCTCAGTTCCCTGTTCCCGGAATGGTAAAAACCATTTTGTTTGTTAATTCAAAAACTCACTTATTATGAGTAATAGGATAATTACATTTGGTATACCGGTTCCTTGCAACATCTACATGTCCATCAGATAGGGTTCACCTGACCTCAACCTCATTCCATTGATAAGTGATCAACGTTAAAGATACGTGGTCAACTCCATTTCTCAGATACTATAAAGAATACGTCAATTATATTTGGTGTTTGGATTGATTGTAAGATGTCAGACTGGTAGGTTTGATCTGACCTTGAACTCAATTTCATGGTTCATTGGACAATGTTTAGTTTTTGTGGTTTGGTCTTCTTCTCAGATACTATAAGCAATAGGACCACTCTATTTGGTGTATGGAATAATTGAAAGGTGTACATGTCTGGCAGGTTTCATGTGACATTGACTTCATTTACATGGTTCATTGGACATTGATAAGTTTTCGATATTTTGTCAGTTTATCAGATACTATAAACAATAAGTCAACTATATTTGGTGTATGGAATGAATGTTTCACAGATAATAGTGGATTTGTAACAACAATCCCGCCCCCTTTTCACGTTTGTGACTACCGAATTATACTTGTTACCGGGTTTGTACTAACACGAGCAACACGACGGGTGCCGCATGTGAAGCAAGATCTGTTTACCCTTCCGGAGCACCTGAGTTCAACCGCAGTATTTGGTGGGGTTCGTGTTGCTTAGTCTTTCGTATTCTCTGTTGTGTTTTGTGAAATATAGTTTGTCTGTTTGTCTTTTTCTTGTTTAGCCATGACGTTGTTAGTTTATTTTCGATTTATGAGTTTGAATGTCTGCTTATGACTTTTAATTTTAGTTTCTTGTGTATAATTCGGAGTTAAGTATGACGTCAATTATCACTTAACTAGTATACATCTTGTTTAGGGGCCAGCTGAAGTACGCTTCCGGGTGCGGGTGTTTCTCGCTGCATTGAAGACCCATTGGTGGCCTTCGGCTGTTGTCTGAACTATGGTCGGGTTGTTGTCTCTTTGACACGTTCCCCATTTCCATTCTCAATTTTATTGGATATCTTGGATGACATGAACTCGAACAACAGAACTGATCCCTCTCCCTTTTCTTTTCTAATCAATTATCGTTGCTTTTTTGCTATAAAAGATATAAAAAAAAAAAAAAAAAGAGCAAAATGCCCTTTGTTCTTGTTGTTTTCTCGCTAGTCTAAGATCATTCGTTTGTAAACAACGACCATTATGTCTGAAATGAAAACATCCATTTGTACAACCCCTAGTCAAGTATCAATGTTCATTACATGGATATTATATACGGCTTATCTATCGTTTGGTTACAGTCCGTGTAACGTAAAAGTTAACAATACGAACGATGCCCGAACCATGTACGGACGATGCCCGTACGATGTACGTACGCTTCCCGAACGGTGTACGAATGCAAACGAAACGCTGACCGAACGTTGTACGGACGCTGAACGAATGATGTACGAACGAAACCATGTACCATAAACCATACCATAAACGATAACATAAGCGCACTTTTGTCGTACATCGTATGGTTTTGCGTACATCGTTTCATTTAGCGTATACCGTATCGTTTCGTTTAGCGTATATCGTATCGTTTAGCGTACGTCATTTCTTGGCATGCATAGTTTCGTTTAGCGTATATGTTTTTTTTAAATATAAAACATGAATTGTGTTCTGTTAAATCTTTTATATATGTGATAATATGCGTAAAATTTAGATTGGATGCATGTTTCAGTTTTTAATGAATAGTTTAATAAATTATAAGTTAATCTGACTCGATGTTGATCCAACATTATTTACATAAAAGTTTGAAAAATAAACACTGAAATAAATTTAAACAAATTAAAAGATACAATTATGATTTTTGTAGCCGTAGAAATACGTACTTGGTGAATGTGCGAGTAAACTACAGTCTGCAGAGTATTCAGTCAACATTTTTGAATATAGCCTAAGGTATCCCATTTTTTCCAAATGAACAATTTATTTTAGATGGAATTCGGAATTAACCTAATGTTCTTACAAAAGTATATTCGGAGTCTTAAGGTTGACCTTTTGTTCAAAAGTGTTGTTAAATATTTTTATGTATTCTCTTTTATAGCATTATTCTAAAATCGACTGAGTAGCAGTTTTATCTATATGTCGTAATTAAACCATTTTGTTTAGATTATAGATTTTTTTTTATTCATTTTCAAATCAGACAAAAAAAAAACAAATATTCGAGAAATTTCAAATAAAAACAATTACTCATTATGTGCCTCATCAACCCCAAACATAAATCCCTACCAATGTACAAACGATTGTGTACTATTTTAACTATAAATGCACTTGACTTTAAACAATCATCAACAATTGTCCGGCAAAAAACTAGACCTTTTCCCTCTATTCTTTAATTTTCTTATACCATTTTCCTCTGTTCTTTATTTTGCCTGTTATACTCTATTCTAATTTTATATTTTTTTCTTTATTTTCCTGTATCTATACCTCCTTTATTCAGAGCAACCCACCCTAAATATACATATGATACACGCGGTCTATAGGTCATCGCTTGTGCCGTGATACACATGTTTGCATAACAAAGGATGTCCTTGTTCATATTTATAACATTGTAAATGTCCTCCTAATGATACATCTAATAGTTACCACTGGACATTAAACAGCTAACTATAAATTCATCCGTCATATTCTTAGTTTTGTTATAATGTGAAAATCAAATAACATGATGAAACAATAATTATTGCAGATTTTCACTACGGAAATAATGGTAAATAATTGTAAACAAAACCACTCAATCACATCCCTACGCCACAAATTAAAGTCTAGCCTTTTCACATTAAAATACATTATTTTCATAAACCTATTTCTAAATAATTTTAAACAATTTTAATCAAACGGTCATTTTCTATTTGACATAAAAAAAACAAAAAAAACAATTATTTTCATTTCTTATTTTAAACAGATCGATTGTTTTCAATGGTCGGTGCCTGTCAGCATTTATAAAATCTAACACCGTGTTTGCCAGAAAGAAAGCTACATAGAACAGGAAAACAACAATGTCTTAGAAATACTTCCAGGCCCTATTTTCTAATTTCTGTTGTAATGTGGTGTAATGCAAAAAGGTAACTCCTGAATACTGATTTGTACCCTTAAGCATTTGTGGTTAATGACAAATCTATGGTAGTCTCTTTTCTTTACTCGAAAGTATTCGACTAAATCATGTTTTATTGATGAAAATTGCTCATTGCTGACGAATGTTAAACATTGATCCCTAGATTTTCAATTGTTTAGTTGTTAGGTTACTGTCTGATCTCGCAAACCTGGCATTTTATGGTCATTATTTTTGCATCCAATTGCACCAATGTATTAAAAGATATAAACGCCACACCGTACGAGAGTCGTTATTTTACATAAACTATTAGTATTTTTTCTATAACGAAATACGAAACCACTTCTCGCAATTCGATTTGGGGTTATTGTGCTTGTCTTTTGACAAAATATGGCCTTGTCTCAAAACAAAAAGTATAACATAATATAGAGTAATATATAAAACTGGACTAGAGTGAAGAGTTGGGAAGTAGGAATTCGAATTTTAATTGAATGTTCTAAATCTTAGTGTATTTCTGATATATGATTGTACAGACTCAAAAATTCTTTGTTTTGCTGAAATGAAAGGTCACCGTCGCCAGCCAATAAAAGCAAAATGAATATTAGTAGATCTTTCTAATTTTGAAAACAATATTTCTCTTGTTTCGTTGATAAAGGGCCCTTAAAAATAGTGAATACTATCCTCATCAGGATGACCACAGCTGCATGCGGGATTGGGTTTAATATTAATAAGGTTTAAATCTGCATTTGAATAACTGCACCATATTTCTCAACTGTGTATCAGTGATATTAAGATTTCTATCACCACAACTAAAATAGGAAGTGCGTACTGTGAATAAATACTCAGTTTACTATTATTTACAGCAAGTTATCACGTATAATACCACGTTAACAATTAGGGTGACAGTGTTTGATAGTCTGAAGGAGACAGCATCAAGGATTTAATAAGGCAAATTAAGCTTTTGTTGTACTCAATCTTACTAAAGTTTTCTTTATTATATTTAATAGATATATATCCGAGATACGATAATGTAGTTTTTCTTTTCATATCACACCTGATCATCAATGATGGGATAATGTCTACTGAGAGAGACTGGATAACGTAGAAATGACCAATCAAAGGTCACTGTACGGCCTTCAACAATGAACAAAATTCATACAGCATAGTAAGATATTAAAGGCTCCGACATGACAAATGTAAAATACACTCAACACTGTTCAAACATCACCGCACGTCAAACTTTGAACAGCAGAAAAACCTGATTGGACATTCGTGACAATTTGGCACGCCCTCATGAATTGGCGTACGTCCTATTATTATTAGTTATTATTTTCCTGTCTATTCTGTCATTTATTGCATTTGATTTGTAATTTGTCCTCATGTAACACATATTTGTGTTTGAGTGTAAATAAAGAATTGAAAATGTATTTTGCGTCAAATGTGCAATGAAGCCACGGATCGTCGTAATCTTCAAAAATAGTTGTAAAACGGATGATAAAATGTGGAATGTCTGAATAGAAATATAACAATTATGTCCACTGCGCGATTATAAAACGGGCTATATTTGGACATTTTGAGATACTATAAGTACTTGTTTTCTGTGATAGAATTTCAGAGGTCAATACGACTTTTAATCAGTTGGATTTTCAATTTTAATAAAAAATGTGTTTGGTTTTCTTCTTTTCTTCAAATTCAAATCATGATTCTTTAGTTTGAACATATTTTATTGTTCAAAAAATGACAAATGGATTAGACACAAGTTTTTCAACTTAGTGACGTCTTCTCCAATACACACATAAATATACAATTTAGCATGAAGATATAAAAAAAATTACATATAAATTTTAAGAATCGAATCAATGGATATTTTCCACTTAATACAACTAATCGAGTGCGCCTATTTTCAGAAGAAATAAATACAAACACACCGAGCTGTGTAAAATAAAATATGTTAGTGTACATGACAAGTCATGTGTGTGAATGTGTTTAAATGTAAATTATACACTCATAGTTTATGATGTGATACATATTAAGTCGCTTTTCTAGTTACGGATTAATAGGAAAACGGAATAAATCTACACGTAATTGTAAGTATCAATTTTGTTTTTTAATTAAAACCATTGAAACGTTTCAGAATACAATAGTCAATCATAAAGATCATTCGATTATTGTATCCTTAAGAGCATAAATTGATCATGTTCTAGTAAGATCTGTTACAGAATAAGGTTGTCAAAGTTGAGAAAACGCTTTGTACTTTTATATACTTTGTGGACAAATAGAAAAACACTATCATTTTCGTCAGAACTCAAAGACTCTTCACCAGAGAGCAATACATAAATTGTAATATTGACAGCAAAAACATTGATTTCATTTATCATTATAAGCCTTTGTGAAGAAAAATTGTTACAATATAATAAATAAATAATGATTCTTCGATATTTCCCATTGTCTTCTGAAAATAAGTTGAATAATTCAAAATTTGTATACCAAACATTTAAAATTTTACTCTGCGTTTATAAATAGCATTGAAAGTACAACATCTTATAAACGATAAACATTGATAGAGGTAAATGAGCCACTCTTTCTCATGTTGAGATGGAATATGTTCGTTATTTGATTTAACGAGTTTAACAATCGAAACCCCTGAAATATCGTCTTATGACAAGCACGAAAAATGGCGAAACTGAACTTCCAACAGCGGACAATGATTTCTAATTTTACAATATTCTTTCAATGGATTTTTTAAATGCAATGTAGAACTTATCAATTAAGACATTTCTTATCCCTTTTGAAATATGAAGTCACATGCACGAAAAGTTTGTCTGACGTATGAAAAGTGAAAAAAAGGCATGACAGGAGTTTAGAGAAAAAAAGGCAGTATGGGCATTTTGCCAAAAAGAAAAGGCATGATGACTTCATGTAAAACAAGTCAGAATAAATTAATAACTAAGAAAGGCAGGACAGAATAGTGTAAAATTAAAAAAGCAGGACTACATTTACATTGAGATTACATTAAAAGAAAATGCAGGACAACATTTTCATCCTAGCCACCCCCCACCCACCCACCCCCAAACTCCATAAAATTTAATGGTATCTCCTAGTGTTGATCTCAACAATGAGCTTTGTAACCGCAGAGATAAAAGTCAATTGTGAGTCGGTGTGACTCTATCCACCACCAACACATAACCACAAGCTGAGTGAGGAGACTTTCTTGCTATAAGACGGCTAGAACTATTTCGACCTTGTCGTCTTATTTTAAAATTACGTCATAGATTATCTGATCACTACAACGTTTTTACAAAATATTCGTTCCCGTGAAAACTAAGATTTGTTTAACTTTCAAATTTCATCGAGGTCTCTTCTCAGGATATTACGGCTATCTGTATGTTGGCTTTAAAGTCGACAAGATAACAGGTTAATGTATTTAAGTGAATTTAAGATTAATTTTGTTGCAATTCTAAAGTACAATGGTTAAATCAATCTTATCTTTGATGTGCCACATGGGCATCCCTATAAAATAAGACAGTCCATGCGTGACCCATGGCATTAGATATATTTTGCATGTCATTGGATATTTTCTATCATAATCCAGGCCAGCTAATAACTAGTGTGAAGCTAGCACTAATAACCTATATTATTTACGTGTCTGAAATTTTTGAATATGAAACTAAACTCTGTATAGAACAGATCTTTTACGAACGTCGGGTTGGGACTTTATTATTTGTGTGAACTTGGGATTTACACGTATTAAACTCTTCACTTTTCGGGATTCGAGGAAAAAATATTTAGCAAACATTGTTGATGAACACAAATAAAAAATAATTCTGTATCATAAATTTAATTTGTTAATATTTGCAACTCTTGAAAATTTCAAAACCAGCTGATTTTTTTTATTTCTTCAAATTGAATAACTTAAAAATGGGGATATACACGACTTCCCAAATTTAATCTAAAATTCAACTACATTACTCAACACTTTGAATATTGAAACAATACGAGATATAAATATGTTTTTTTATCAAATTCGAATACTGGGAGCTATCTGAAGTCTGTTCATAGGATCTCAGTTTTAATATAGGCGTGGCAATCCATCACTTTTATCCAACCAACTGTCCTTAATAATAAAGATTGGCGTGCAATTGTGTCTGTGCCAAGTTAGATAAATATATTCATATTTCTGGACGTACATATGTCGGGGTTTAGGCTATTTCATTCGATAGTAGTAGATGAAAAGAAAAGGATTTTCTGTTATTCTATATATAACTGAAAAAGTGGCATTAAATCGTAGAGGCAGTCCCACTTTATGTGAAGAATAGAACATTTTGGATTTTCTTCTGTTCACTACCAAATGTCAGCCTGTACCACTGAAAATATATAACTTCCGGACTAGCAAACACGGGCAACCCAGTTACTAATATTCCTGCTTCCAACTAAACGTCATGTTCTAGATTGTCGGAATCTTGTTGAGTACAACCATTCAATGACTCACGTGCATATTACATAATTGGTGTTAAGTTTATGCGAATAAGATAATTCCTAGTCAATACATATTTCATTTTATGCCCCACCTACGATAGTAGAGGGCATTATGTTTTCTGGTCTGTGCGTCCGTCTGTTCGTTCGTTCGTCCGTCCGTCTGTGCGTCCGTCTGTCCTGTTTCAGGTTAAAGTTTTTGGTCAAGGTAGTTTTGATGAAGCTGAAGTCAAATCAACTTCAAACTTGGTACACTTGTTGCTTATGATATGATCTTTCTAATTTGAAAGCCAAATTAGACTTTTGACCCCAATTTCACGGTCCACTGAACATAGCCTTTCATCAACTGTCAAGATGAAGAACAGGAATAAAAGCCCTGTTCATTGATAATTTTCTATGTTTTCTATGTATTGTGTGCGATTTTGTCCCATGTACATTTACTCCATATCCTTTCATTTTCTATAGAAAATGAAAGTGGGAGTTTCAGGTTAAAGTTGTTGATCAAGGTAGTTTTGATGAAGCTGAAGTCCAATCAACTTGAAACTTAGTACACGTGTTGCTTATGATATGATCTTTCTAATTTGAAAGCCAAATTAGACTTTTGACCTAATTTCACGGTCCAATGGACATAGAAAATGAAAGTGGAGTTTTAGGTTAAAGTTTTTGGTCAAGGTTGTTTTGATGAAGTTGAAGTCCAATCAACTTGAAACTTAGTACACATGTTCCCTATGGTATGATCTTTCTAATTTAAATGCCAAATTAGATTTTTACCCAATTTCATGGTCCATTGAACATGGAAAATGATAGTGCGAGTGAGGCATCCGTGTACTTTGGACACATTCTTGTTTTAGAAATTTAATCTTGTGCCTGCACACTTTAAAACGTTTTCTATATTGTATAGAATTTACCATTGGAATCAAAAGTAATACCTAAGTGTTTATGACAGGAGACAATTCTACTACTTGATTTTGAAGTTCCATTTTAATTTCATCTGGAGAAGAATTACAGGAGAATAGCATAGTAATTGTCTTGTTAGGATTAAAATCAATAAACCAATCCTGAGACCATGCTGAAATTTGTTCTAAATCGCTATTTAAGACATATTTCTTGAATAAGAAAGGGATGTTTCATCAGCACACAATCGAGTGAGACTTATCAAATTACCAGCTATGTCATATACCTGAATAAGGAATAGTAGGAACCTAATAAAGAGCCTTGTGGAACTCCTGCATTAGTATTCTCAAAAGGCGAACATGAACTTGAAACAAAACGCTTTTTGCAACTAATTAAGTGATTAAATACATTTTAAATACAATTTTTTCAAATACTTTGCCCACTGCTGATAATAATGAGATTGGTTTATAATTGGAAATCTGGTTTTGAAAATAAATATATGCTTAAACTGAAAGTCAACTCATTTTAAAGAAGTTTTGAAAATAAAATGGTTAAATGCATTTTTTTTTACATAAAGCACAAATAAATTTACATACATTATCAGATCAAAATATCTTAAATACCCCAGTCCAGAGATACTGTGTATATTCGACTGAATATACCATATCGATAATTTTACATTCGTACTTGTTACGTAACAAGATCTGTGTCCAGGTAAAAGATCCAGCAGGTGATGTATATTCTAAAGTGTTTATCGCCTTCCATTTTACATCTGACGATGACATTTAGCTTTAGGGCCATTTTGTTTTCGCAAAGAAAAACTAAAATTAAAAAATTATATATATAATATTCTGTTGAAAATCTTTTAAAGGTAAACTGATAAGCATAACGTCTTCGCAATTTGTTGTTCAGATCCAGGGACACAGATGTCAGAATGAATAAGAAAACACTAAATTCTTAAACAATATATTGTAAAATGGACACCAAGCACATTTTGATAGACAAGTGTACTGATAGATTTTCTTGTGTATTTTCTATGTTCTGGAAACTTCAACATCCCATCAACAATATTTAAATTAAAGTCCTAAGTTTTATAGATTAAATATATTTTTTTTAAATATCATTTGCAAGGCTGCATGCACATTGCACCTATCGTTTTCATATATTTCTTTTCCGCCATGCATAAGTTTACTTTGACTTCTATATATATAATGTTTTTCAGAGATCGAATTATAAACTTTATGCTTAAAATAATTAACCCACACAGAGTGATAGCACAGACAGAAAAATTCTCTGGAAAGAGGACTGTTTGCAAATCATTTTGAAAGAAAAACTGACTTATTTTGATATCCTAATGATAATGTTTCTTTTTGACAGCACTATATTTTATTGATTATTCAATATATGTATATGGTATCCGGCATTTATATACATGTACATGCATAATAAAAATCCCTTGGATATATTTTAGTTGATTGATTGTAAGTTGTTTAATGTCCAGTGTAAACTATTTCAAACATTTCTATGAAGAAAAGAGTTTCTCATTCCTAGGAAGATTTAAGGATTTTTGTGCACAATGTAATTTAAAGTATTAACTCCGTGTTTCAAAGTAAAAAAAAAACAATATTGTTTTCTTCATATTTAAAAAAATGGATTTGTTTTGTGCTCAATAGAATTTACTACGACAAATTAAATAGTATTTTCAATGAGGTTTATATTTAGGTGTGTGCCAAATAGGGAAACAATAAACTGGTAAGTTGGTGACCATTTAGACTTCGTTTAGATGAAACACGTCTTCAAAATTAATAGTTTAAAATTTTGGGAGTTAAAATTGTAAAGTGAAACTTTTTCTTTCATTGTTAACTTTGCACTAAAATGTATATTCAAACCTATTCTATTACTTTCCTCTGAGCAAAGTCTTAAGGGAAATATATATTGAATAACTCTATCAAATATGGTTTGTTTTAAACCGAATTAAACGTACATCAAACGGAACTGAAACTGAAGGAGATCATAGTGGGTTTAACGACAACGAGACAGCAATCAAACAACAAAAAACACATTAGGACAGCTAGTGAGCAACATATATAGTGTTCACCAATAGAAAGGTGTATACACAACATCCCTAATTTCTTTATCATTGTGAATAAATTTTTCCCGGAAAATAGAATACATGAACTACATGTCTTTGATTTAACAGAACAAATAATAAAAGATCTGGCATTAAAACGTGATTCTCCATATAATTTAAAAATTGAAGAGAAAGCCAGAATATGAAAGTTATACAATTTAAAGAATACCAATCTTAAAGTTTTACTGCTTAGAGGTATATTTTCCCTTTCTTTTAACCTACAAGTAAACTTCCTGAGAGCCGATGATTAAATATCCTAATTTTTCCGAAATGTTCATATATAATATTAATATGGCGTCAAGTGTTTAAACAGTTATTTGCCAATCAAATCGGTATGCACGTTAAATAAATATTAAAATGTCATATAAATAATGCTTAAAAATGATGCAATTATATTATCAATCTAAAATATAAATCATGAACACAAAAAAATAATATATGTATTAAATGACTGAAGCAATTTAAAATTCTAAGGATATTGTTACAATATTGCCGAAAACTGAGACTACTATAACTGTTATACGTGTAGTAGTCTCAGCTGAAAACAATACGTAATTGAAAAATATAAGCAAGTATGACAAACCAATCAAAAATTTATTGTTTGGGATTATTCATGGTTGACTAGTTCTATATTAACCAGTGACACGTGTCCTAATTATTAAGAAAAGGGACAGAAAAGTATTAAACAGAAATAACCGTTTTTCAAAACTATATTTTCAAAATTCACTGCATGATTTAAACAGCTTAAAAGTGTTTCATTTATTTTATCTTTGTGCGTATACAAAATTGAAAGCAAGTTGAACTTCAATGTTCATGACTTACGAGTATTAGATTTCTTTTGAAATTGATCGATAAGCGGCTTTTCACAAATACCGAACAAAAGAATATGGCGTAAACGTCAATTAATGGACAAGCAACCCAACGAGAAAAATAAAATTTAAGAGGCATCTATAACTAGTTTTGAGTTAGAGAAATCATTCAATGCCATATGATTCTATTTAGGTTTGTGCGTTTTCGATTTACGAATAAGTCAATAAGATAAAATAAATTAATAATTGAAGCCAAAAAAAAAAAAAAAAATACAAAAAGATACATGAAATAAAATAATAACATAAGTTTACAAATACGTACCTAGGTGCATTTAATAAAGCAACATTTGAACTTATTATTACCATTTTTTTCAATTGTAATTTTATGTTTATGTATATTTAATGTTACCCGATATGGAGTTCTTCTAAAAGATAAAATTCACTTGAATGGGTATTTCTGGTGTATATACATGTATCACACGTGCTATCTACATGTACAATATACAGAAATGACACGACTGGGTATTGTAAAGTTACTGAAGGAGATTAATGTCAAATGCATATCCCCGGGCGAAGAATTTATTGGTTTTCAGAACTGGATATCGGCCTTCAAAACACCGTGTGTACACAAACAAAACAGTATTCATCTTTTACGCAGTCTAGCCTGAGAATAAAAGTTTTGGCAATTTGTGTAGGATTTTAATTTTAGAATGTAATGAACAAGTAAGAAGATCGTTAGAAACCTTAAGTGAATCGGAAAATGAGCTATGCACGATGAAAGGAAAAGTTTGGTGCGTCGATAAGAAATTTCATAGAGGCATGTGATATTTGTAAAATTTCAAGTCTTTCAATAACAACCATTTGTAGAACTGATTACTTCGATCCTTCAAATATGTGTAAAATAATTAAAATTTATATTTTTAGTCTCTTTCATATATACAATTGTAGTATGTTTATAAATACTGTAGATTTGTATTTGATCATCGATTGCATGCATAACGTCCAGTGACAAATATTTCATGTATTCGTACAAAGAATTAAAATACAATTGATTGGTTATTTAAGGTAAATGATTTGCGTTAGAATAGGTGAAACTTGGCCAGAAGCTTACCTCTAAAATAAAGAAATATAAAAAGGTAGAGTTATTTTTAATTCTGTATTTTACTCATACATGGACTTAAGCACTTTTACAGTCAACATAACAGTTTTAAAACCGACAGCAGGAATCACAAGCGACGCTGGTTCCATAGATGTCTTCAGCGAATTTTGTATATCCCTGGCAATTTTCGGTTTATATCAGACTCTGACATTGAGGGAACAAATACCATGGATATGTCTTGTCTTTTTAATACGTTTAGATATAAAACGTGTATCTCATACAAAGCCTCATTTATAGAACATTATATATAATTGATTGTGTCAAGGAAATATTTGGATCAGAGAAATAGTTGGTGGAGGAGAGAGAGAGAAAGAGAGAGACTTATATCGCGGTATTTGGTCTCATGTTATTCAAGTCAAAATGTGATGGGAGGAAACGTTTCCCTTCGTTTTATATATATTCCATAATGATATTAGTTGGAGATTTAATCCAATCCAAACTAATAATTGTTTTTTATCCCGCATCTTTTATATTAAATTAACTCAAAAACTCAAAATAATGATTGAAATAACTTTCTGAAATGAAACCCTAACATATATCAGACGCTTAACAAAACGATATACCATACGATTGATGAAACGCTAAACGTTATCACATACCATACGATAAACGAAACGCTAAACGCTAAACCATACCATGTACCATACGACAAATAAAACGCTTAACGATACCATGAACCATACGATATACAAAACCCTAAACGGTGACATTTACCATACGATGAACGAACGATGAACGAACGCTAACCGAACGTTGTACGGACGCTATACGAATGATGTACGAACGATGACCGAACTCTATACGAACGATTCCCGAACGCTGTACGTACGATTCCCGAATGAAAAAGTGTTAACTTTACGTTACAGGGACTGTATCACACAGTACTAAGACTCTAATCTTTTGAAATACGATATTTTGCTGAAGTTATTTCATTCTTTTAAGATCTCAGTATTGGTTATCACAAGCAATTTTCTAAAAAATATATAAGCTATTAAAGAGTAATACAACCACTTTCTATTTTTAAATAGTTTTAAAACGGTTGTGCAACGTAGAGGATATATTTAAATAAAAAAGTAAGAGAAATTCTCGTGAAAGTGAAAGTAGTATAAATAGAATCTTACATTCTTTTTATTTGGTTATAACCATGCACAGTTACATTAATGTTAAATTATTTTGAAAACATGGTCGATTAATCAATGTTTTATTGGATTTGCAATTTCAATCTGCCTTAACGTGCTCAAGTTAAATCACCTGGGACAACACACATTATATATATAATTGCATGCTGCTTTGACAAGGTTTAAACTAATAACTGCTAGATGTACAAGACATTATATTTGTAAAAAGAAAATATTAAATCTGTTAATACGATCTATTAAGGTAAGACAATTTACTGTATAAATCGCTTTGTAGAAGAGAACACCTCGTAACAAATACATAGGGCTGTTATTTTGCGTTAATAACGCGTAGCAATTACATTAAACTCCTAATTGGAGCAAGACATAACACTATTCTATGGTCCACCAACTTAAGAGACAAATTAAAACAAAGCTAGGAGGGGACATCGTATGTTTTTTTTTTTCTGAAGTTACATTACATATTATATTGTATTAGATCTTCTATATATAACATGAAATCATGTATACGTCTATAAAAGTGAAACTACTGTCTCATGTACTATTCAATGATAGATATATTCAAATTAAGTTGGCATCAATATTTTATATATAATTGAATGCTGCTTTGAGGAGGTCCAAACATCGAACGTTCTTTTTATACAAAAATTGTCACGGAAACAATAAGGGAAATTCCGGTGAAAATGAAAGTAGTAAAGTCAAAGTACTGAAGTACTGAACATCGGATGACCGCAAGTTCTGGTGGATGGTCACAGGCACTTGCCTCAGAAAAAAATCATATCTCTTTACCTGACAGTTAGGTTGAGGTACATAGATATATATTTTTAAGAGACAAGTTCCTGTGTGGATGATGAATAAATGACAGGGAATTCAACCTCACCGTAATAATTATTATATTGTAGTGATATAATCATGGGACACTCATTTGTTATCAGTATAATCTGGTTTGTTTTTATATATTTTATTAATATTTGTATAACAGTTATATAATAAGTACGTCTGAATCAGTGACGACTCTACAACACCTTTTATCCATCGGATCACCAGCAGTTATGGTGATACAAGGCTGAAAATACATTCTGTATATATAATTCGTCTAAACAACAACCCAACAATGTTAGATCTGTAAATTTGCAGAAGCAAATTTTTTGTTCTTCCCTGGCTTGATGACCCTAACTTCGGTGGGGTTTTATTCATTAAAAAAAGGGGGTTCCAGTTTTGGGACAATAACTCAAAAAGGCTTTCTCTAATTTGCAAGAAACTTTGGTCAATTGTTTTTATCTATTGACATGAGCTCCCTTTCGATTTTCATAAATTTTAGATTTTGCGTTTCCGAGTTTTGGGGTTTTTTTCATTAAAAAAAGGTGGATTTTCCAGTTTTCGGACAATAACTCAAAAATGCTTTCAGCAGTTCTCATGAAACTTTGGTGAATTGTTAATATCTATTGATGTAAGGTCCCTTTTGATTTTTAGAAATTTTAGATTTTACGTTTCCGAGTTTTGGGGTTTTATTCATTAAAAAAGGGGCATTTTCCAGTTTTCGGACAATCCCTTTAAATCGCTTTGAGCAGTTTTCATTAAACTTTGGTGGCTGGTTTATATCCATTAAGATAACCTCCCTTTAGTTTTTCATAAATTTCTGATATGACACAGTAAAGTTATTGAACTTTATTCTTAGAAAACATGACGGGCGTATCACGCGCGCATGGCGCAGCTGTTTATTCTAATAGGTTTGATTTGAGTAGGCATTTATATTTCTCCTGCTGTTGTTGCAAAACGTTCTCGAGATATTCTTCAGCATGCGTAAAACAAAGTTTCGGTATTCATGATTTGTTAGTGATATGTATATTTCTCACAACAAAACATTTTCAATCATTAATGTTTGTTCTTAAAAAATATTTTCATGAATATTTATTAATAAAATAAATATATAACAAGCGATAAGAGATATTCATCCGCAAACACAATTTTTCGGTACGTGTGCATAGATATTAATTATTTATTTTTACTTATATATATATATATATATATATATATATATTACTCACGACAAAACATTTTCATATTATTTATTTATGATCCTAAAAAAAAAATATTTTCATGAGTATTCATTGAAGAAATGAATTTATAACAAGCGATAAGGAATGTTATTTTGCACTCGATAATATCCGCGTATTTATACAAAATACGTTCGGTTATCAGTCAAAAGCGGAAGGGACGTGTACAGAAATTTCTGCGGCAACATAACACCGGTATGACCTATCAAGGTCACATCCGATGTAAAAATTAATAAATCTTACATTATTTTTATCTGGTTTTAACCACGCAGAGTCACAGTAATGTTAAATTTTTTACGATTTTTAATAATATTTTGAAAACATGGTCGAGTTATCAAATTTTTAGTGGATTTACCATTTTAACCCTATTTTGAAAATATGGTCGAGTTATCAAATTTTTAGTGGATTTACCATTTTAACCTGATATTTGTTTTGACTTTCTCAAAGCAGATTTCAATTATATATTAAACATTATGTTATTGCAGTTGGTTTAAGGCAGGTCAAAATTGCAAATCCACTAATAATTTGATAAATAGATCATGTTTTCAAAAAATTATTTAAAGAGAGGCGAAAGATACCAAAGGGACATTCAAACTCATAAGTCGAAAAAAAACTGATCTAACGCTATGGCTAAAAAGAAATAGACAAACAGACAAACAACAGTACACAAAACACAAAACACAACATAAAAAATAAAGACTGAACAACAAGAAACCTAGCAAAACCTCAGGGTATTCTCATGTGCTCCGCAAGGGCAGATAGATCCTGCTCCAAATGCGGCACAAGTCGTGTTGTTCATCATTCAAATAGTGAAATTTAACATTAATGTAAGTCGAAGACAAACTGACAACGCCATTGCAAAAAACAAAAACGACCATAAAGACAAACAACAGTCTACACTATATAAAACAGAAAACTAAAGACTGAGATACACGAACCCACCAAAACGTGGCGTGATCTCATGTGCTCTGTAAGGGTAAGCAGATCCTGCTCCACATATGTGGATCCCGTCGTATTGCTCAAGTAACTAAAAATTCGTTGATAAGTTTTTCTTGGTGCTGTCACATATCGAGGAACAAGGACGGGATTGTTGTTACGACAATTGGGACATATCCATCATCATCTGTGAAACAGATATTCCATAACGGCCAATCACCTTGTGGTGGCGTCCGTAAATGTTTTAGAAGGGATGACTTTAACTTCACACATTGGAACCGTTAGTTAAATGGTATCCTTGTATGAAGTAACCCTCTATTAAGGGAACTATATAGATTTAGGTAGTTTTTTAAACTGTCTGTTTTTGTTGGGTATTCTGAATAACTGTCTTTTTCACAAACAGCAAATATGGAAAATAGTCAGTATCCTTGATGTAAATCTGTCAAAATATAGCACAATGACATTGTTCAAAATCTTAATTTTTGCAGATTTATTATAGGACAAGTAAACATATTGACAATCACAGTACAAATGTCTGCCGGAAATAGTTTATCGTTGCATTTTTACAAGTATCTGTGCCAGAAAATTGGATCTGAAGAGGAGGTCCGAGTTAGGCGATTAACTTACATTATAGAAGATCTTGGGGTTCCATTGACCATAGTAAATCAAATAACAAGTGGTAGTAAAGGTGAAGGACTACAATTAAAAGGAAGTGATCATGATTTAATGATAATGGACCCATTATTCAAAGTTTATGAATCAGACAAAGATGTTGTACTTCAATCCGGTAAGTGTATTCCTTTGGTAATGGACACAGATGGTACACATCCATGTTTCACACAACTACGTCTTCCCAATAATTATGATTTAACTTTCGAACATGATAAAATTAGGAATATCTTCAAATGTAGAAAGTTTTCAAGTGAACACTATAGACTATTTCGTATGGAATACGTGATAAAATGTTTAGATGATGTATATACTAGAATTTTTAAAATTCACGGCCCATGCATTTCAAACCTCGCAGAAACCCATTATTTTGCATGGTGTATTAAATGTGACAAATGGATATCACAAGTACAACCATGGATCATAAGACCTCGAACAACATGGCCTTCTCCTGATCTTATTTCCAAAGTAATCTCCTGTGGTGTGCTATATGTTCCAATTGGTTACAAAGGGTCCAGCAATGAAAATATTCAATGGAGAATATCATTTTCTGTAGCAGAAAAAATGCTCATATTTTCCTTCACTCATGTACAATTATTATGTTATGCGTTGTTAAAAGTAATGATTAAAGAAATTGTGGAAACGCACGAAGATTTAAAATCATTATTGTGTTCTTATTTTCTGAAAACATTGATGTTTTGGATTTCTGAGGAATCGGATCCATCAATGTGGAGACCAGACAAAATAATACCATGCTTCATGGCTTGTTTAAAAAGACTAATATACTGTATAGAATATTCAACATTATTACACTATTTTATTCCTGATTATAACTTATTTTATATACGATTTGATGTTGACAAAAAAGACCAAATCACACGCATTCTGAAGAATTTATTTGAAAAAGGGATATACTGTTTTGCTCAGTCAGAAACTCTGTTTGATTTAATGAAACTACCTTTCAACGCCATGGATTCGTCATTTAGTAGACGTGTTGCATCACTGCATAAACTGATGAGCATTTCGTTTCCACTTCAGCATCGAACTTTCTATCTGTTATATCATTTTTTACATCATTCAAGCACTAAAATATCAAGAAGCATCTTTTTTGTAATGCTGTCATTTGCACACCAAAATGAACCGCAATGTTCACAAAATAAAGCAAAATCAAAGAACAAACATAAATACTACAAGTATAAACATGACCTCAGTCATCTGTTGATTGGAACAAATTCAGACGCAGTAGCTGGGTGGCTGGTGTTAGCCTCTTTCTTTTATGTTCATGGAAATTACCTGTTATCATTGCATATCATCAATCATGCCTTAAGGAAATGTACAAGTGAAAAAATGTATCCTTGGCAAATCAGTTTAAATCAAACTCAGGAAGATCTGCTATACTTGTTGAAACAAACCGAACTTTGCACAGTATCAAAAGCATTGACAGTCAAGTATCCTTTATTTATTGAAAACTCACCAATTAGTCCCCAAGAACTACAATTAAACATGTGTGAAGCAGGTCTTTCCTTTCATCCTAGGATATTTGCACATTTCCTAAGTTTTCTATGTTACTACTATCTACATAAAAAAGGATTTTGTAAACAGTTGTTTCTTCAGTTACAACAAACAATTATACAACATCTTACTGTTCCACCATTTGATTCACGGTATTTCCCAGTGTACAATATTTGTCTTGGCATATGTTATCAAATGATTGGGGAAACAAACTCAGCAAGAAAAGTTTTCACTCTAGCTACTGAAATGGATGAACATAATTTAACCAGTGCAGCAATGAGACTGTTCAATTGCAATCTAGACTTACTTACACTTAATAAGCCTGGCATTTAGTTTATTCTTTTTATCTATAGCCAACAATAATAGCTGGTAGCTTAACGTGTTGTTTTCATTCATTTTTTAACTCATGAGAAGGTGTCAGGCATAAAACGCCAATGTCATTTGCTCATCTTTTGAGTTTTCGGTCTAGAATCATATATACTGTAAATTCAGATGTTATTGCTTTTTTTTGTGAGGAAATGACAAAGATGTGAGATTAATTATTGCAATTTAAAAAAAATTATTAGTTATCAGAATGCGAGTTCTTATTATTGGAAACCCACCCAGTTTCATTATTCGTATGAAAAACCCCACAATAATTTCTGAATTTACAATAGTTCTTTAAAGTTTGTTTCCTTAGTTTTATACTATTTCAAAATGTAATGGGTTTTGTCTTGAATAGACCAATGACAAAGCAATTAATATTTAACTGCTGGGTTGTTTTTTGTTTGGCATTCACTTCATCTCAATTCACATTCTTATCTTATTTATACATCAGCATTTTAAATAAGAACTTATACAAAGACAATGTTTGGGTGGTTGCCGGGGTCGGGGGAGGAGAGAGGGTGTCAATTTGCCACAGGTAAGGTATGTCGACAGAGGTTTAAGGGTCGTAACAGTGTATTATTTAATTTTATTTTGAGATAGGTTAGATTTTGTAACAAATGTTTCCATTTATTTGAGTTTCATTCTCACTGGGATTCAATTTGTTATGCTGTGCAATTCTTTTAAACAGTTGTACATATAGATGGAACCCACTGAAGTTGATAAATATTAATGTATCACCCATTAAATCACGAATAATCTAAAATGAACAAGAATGATGTCGGGTATCGAGAATTTTCCCACCCTCTTTATTCAGAAGCTCAAGAAAATAATATTAATTTTATTCATTTTTTAAATGAACAATAGTTCTATTTTAAATATAATGTGATATTTCTAACCTTACATTTCCTCCCAACTTTTATTATGCTTTATATTAAAAATATTTATTACTTTATCATGCATCATATCGAAAGACATACTACGAAATACTTTGATTTGTTGAAAAATATTACAGAAAAGTTTTGTTTCTTGGTTAAGGGTAATGCGATAAAAGGTTTTTATGGTGACGGATAATATATGGATAAGTGTATGATATACGTAAGATTTAGTATATATGAGTGGTCATGCAACATGTTTAACTGGAATGTTCTCTGAACTTGTTTTAATTTCTTTATCATATCATGGCAGCTGATAATAGGAGTTTCCACTAGAGATTTTAACCTCTCCGATATTTTTCAACTATCTGCTCACTTAAATTATAGGGGCATTAGCTACGAGGTATAAAATTTTTTTTAATTAAAATTTGTTTTTGTTCAACCATTAATGAGAGTGAAATAGTGAAATATTAATTCGCTTTTAGCGGCCAGTTTGGTTCAATTTTGATAAAACAAGCTAAGAAATATCGCTTATGAACTTTTCACTTATATTTACGACATATTCCTATATCCTTGCTGTTTTTTGACAAAATGATTTGAAGGTATTGATCTGTTTGATGGATATTCATGCATGTTTAGATGATAGTTTTCATATCTTTGTTTGAATGATAATGATGAATTGTAAACAGTCTAAGTAATTCGCTCTGATTTACTAGATGGGTAATTATACTAATTGATATGTAAGAAATATTTTGTTCAACTTAAAATATATTCATTGCTAATGTTTAAATACTTATTATAGTGTATGTGTAATACATGTACAATGCTGTAATTATTACTATTTTTCGTGTAGAATTATATGATGTTATGTAATAAACTGGTTTTAATTTCGTCTTGTATTACCATTCTTCTCCTCATGTTTCCATTTGGAAAGAAGTGGTATGCAGTAAATGCAGATCTTTTTTTTTAACAAATAGGAAATTATGTGATGTTTCAATGTTCTTAATTTCAAGTAAAAACATAAGGTGAGTACAATGTCTATATAAATCACTACATGACATATGAGTTTATCAACAACAACAGAATAAAAAAAAAGAATAAAATAATTTTACAAAAGTGTTTTACCACTCATCTGATATTGTACAAACAAAAACCTGATGGAAAAAATCCAAAGGGATCCATTCCCTTGGCATAGGCATGAACAGTTATGTACATTTGGGATAAAAGTGATAGTTTTTAAGAAATTAAGTTAACTAGTGTCTGTTGTGTACAGTCTGCTTGGATATTTTGGATGAGATTAACTCGAACAACTGAACTGCTCCCTTCCCCATTTTTTTCTAATCATTCATCTGTGCTTTTTTTGCTGTAAAAATTAAAAAAAAAAAAAAAAAAAATAGTAAATACTAATTATATTTTAATGCTTTAGTTTGTTAAATTTATTTATCACTAGCATAAAATGTATACAAGTTTTATATTATATACATGATATTGATTATAAAATTTGCGCCCGCAATACTTGATATTTGTCCATTGTTTTCTTATTATAAACTTACTTGCAGTAACCTATTGTGAATGTAATCAAGTTTTCTTATTCCAATTTGCACAACCTTTAATCGCATGTATTATCAATAGTCATTTTCTTTGTGTAATTACGGATTAAGTGCATTTTTGGTGAAGTCCAATAATTGTTCGTAACAATTCAATTTTTGCATTCTGTTAAGGTATCAGTATGGTTATCACCAGCAATTTTCTGAAAATATATACGCTAGAGAGATTTAAAGAGTGATTTACATCCGCAATGTATTGTATGTAAGTAATTTTAAAACCTCGAACTAAAGATTTTGTTAATCTACGCTTTGATTTCATTTTATAAAAATATGGAAATATTTACTAGGTATGCGCTGGAAAGTTATTTGAAATTGTCACGTGATCGGAATGGAAAATTCCCATGTAAACAATGAATATGTACTTTCTCTTTATTTGGGTTTAACCATGCACAGTTACATAAATGTTAAAAATAATATTTTAAAAAACATGGTCAATTTATCAAATTTTTAGGGGATTTGCTATTCCAACCTGGATTAATCCACTTGCGACAGCAACACATTATATATAAAACTGAATGCTGCTTTGAGTCTAACTGTTGTGAAACACATTATACAGTTATATATGTAAGAAGAACCCAAGAGAAAATATTAAACCTGTTAATACGATCTATTAAGGTAAGACCTTTTACTGCTATCGCTTGGGAAAAACAGCATAACAAATATAGAGATTAAAGACGCGTTGCTTTCACATTAAACTCCTCATTTGATCTCGACATAAAACTATTTCATCAACTTTAGAGACAAACTAAAATTCAAAGCTGAAAGGAAGCATCGCATCCTTTTTTCTGGAGTAACATTGCGTATTAAATCTACTTTGTATAACATCAAACCATAACTTCCCTAAAAGTGAAACTACTGTCTTAGGTACTATCGAATGATGGATATATTCAAAATGAGTTAATTAATATTGACGATTTTCCTAGTCGTTTAAGTCTGTCTTTGACATTTGTGTTCCTTTATTACATTATAATTGGCTTGATGTCATATAATATTAAAGTCGTAGCTGGCAAAAAGCGTGAATTAAAGCAGAATATGCTAGTCCTTATAAGGACATGATTTCTCTGTGAGTTCTGGAGTTTGTATTATCGTTGTTGTTTACTCTTGAAATGTATACCTGTCACCGTGTGAACTATTTTTTGTTGTTGTGTTTACTCTTAAAACATTTGTAAAACTGAAAGTAAAAAATGGAAGCTAACATAAAAGCTTAAACATGCTGTTAAATTTTAGGACCTACACCATATATTCAGGATACTCATTGTCAGGATACCGTAGGCTTGCTTGATTTTCTCTATACTCTCTTTTGACTTTGTAATTACTTATTGTTTGAAACATTGTGCCTCTAAGTGAAGATAAAAACTCCAAAACTAAAAAAAAAAAACTAAAAAAAAAAAACAGATAAAAGGAAAAACACAAATAAAAAAAGAGTGTTTGATTGCTGTTTGTTTATGTACACATCGCGTATCAAATATAACATGTATAATGCAATGTTTGGATAAGACAACACTCAAAATTTACATATACCTGTGGGAGAGACCAGTTAGATACCAAAAGAACATTCAAATCCATAAGTCGAAGATGACTACCACCGCCATGGCAAAAACAAAAAAGATAACGACAAAAAAGACAAACAACAGTTTGCAAAACGCAAAACTGAAAACTGAAGACAGAGCTACACGGACTCAATCAAAACACAGAGGTGCTTTTTGGTGCTCCGGAACGATAAAGCAGACCCTGTTCCAAATGTGTCACCCATCGTATTGCTCTTGTAATTAAAAAATCGTTGGTGTGTTTGATTTGGTCCTGTAACATTTTTAGGAAACGAGGACAGATTGTTGTTACGACAATTGAAACATATCCTTCGACATCTGTAAAACAGATATACCATAACGGTGAACTAACTCGTGGTTGCTTCCGTCAATTGTTTCGAAGGGAGGACTTCAGCTCAACACATTGGAACTCTAGTTAAATAGTTTCCTTGTAAGCAACAACCCTCTATCAAGGGAACAGTATACTAGTAGACAGTTTTTGTTAAATATCTGTTAAGGGCATACGATACAGTAAAGATCCCTCGTTGATTTTTTCTTGAAATTTTGGTAGAAGGTCAATTTCAATGTGTACTTTTGAAATGTGCAAAGACAAATATACCTTCATGACTTACTTTTTGAGATAATTTGGGTCGAAAGTTACATATTTGAAGGAAAAACCCTAAAATTTCATCAATAAGAACTTTTAAGGAAAGTAACAATGATTTTGAACGAACAGTCATAACTTAACCGTTATTTTTGTGAAATGTTCCCTTGATCCATGGCTTGAGCATGCTGTAATAAGTGTTAGGTAAAACAAAATAATTATTTTCTGAATTTATATTACTATTAGTTATATAAAGAAATTGACAATATTTTTGCATCTATTCAGAAGTGAACAAAAAATTAGATCGTTGATTTTTCTTTAAATTTTGGCGGAGCGTTCTGTAAACATGAATTGATTGATTGCACAAGAAAAAACTTGGGGTCCATGTGCTTGTTTTATTTTAAAAAAATCAATAACCCTTGATATTTTTTTACGGCAAACAGGTTGGCCAATAAGGCGCTAAACTACGTTGAAATGAGTTTTCATGGCAACAACGTCGTGAAATCTTTCCCGCCGTTTACGACTACACTGTCAAGTTCAGTGGTATAGCCAAGGTTGTTTTTTTTTCGAAAGCAACGATATCAATCATCAAAACTTATAAAGCTGGTTACTCGTTAAATTGCATAAAATGATGGCCAAACCTTTATGAATTGTAACGAAACTTGGTTAGAAAAAGTATTTTAGTAAATGAATTTTAGAAAAAAAATGTTCGGAAACAAAAAAAGATAAATCTTATAAAAAAATTAATGTGCAACTCTCTCCGACATTAGTCTTAAAAGTTGTTTCAAGCAAATTCATGTCGGAATTGTCTCAATGTAGTCCATTGTGTTGTTGTTTAACATTTCATAGGAAGTACAACGGTCGATATTAGAGCATGAAATTGAATTATTTTGTATCAATAGATAAGTTACCTAAGCTTCTAAGCTTGTCTTTAGGGTATTTTTGTTCTATTACGATAAATAAAATTATTGACATATTTGTCTGTATTGAACCTCCAATCTAGGAGTGTGTGCAACCACATTGTTTGTTCGTCCGTCTGGTGGTCCAATCAATATTTTGTTTCTTATCTGAGAAACTACCTTACAAAAAGACTTCGTACTTGGTCAGCAGCTTAACATCAATGAGTTGCAACGTGTGAACACTTTTCTAGTCTGTCAGATACCCAATACATGTGTGCCGATACTTCGATTTTTTTTTCTCTCAACACGTACATGGGGATACGCTTAGCATATCAACGGGTACGTTTTTGTTTTGGTGTATTACACGGGGCTTATAACTGTGTTTTTTCAAATGACAGTTCTTCTTCATCATGTTCATACATCTATATATTACACTGGGTTAAATTCCAAAAAAGCCGTTAAACTTTTTAATGTACCTCTTCAAAGTCAGGAACAGTATAGAGGCGTTGTCTTTAATTACTATGTTATTTTGTCAACAACTCGTTGATATATAGTCTCTGTTAAATGTATCCGTACAATTCTTCATACGATTTAGAGTTTGCAATGGTGTAGATACCGTATAGCGGGTTGTTTTCGCGGGGTCTAAATTTTCGCTTTTTTTCGCGGATGACCAAAATCGTCAAAATGAATTCCGCCAATTTAAAAGTGCACATGCAAAGGTATTGATAAAAGTTTTGAATCCACCAAAATAATAACCGCCAAAATATTTCGTATAGCTTATTCAATGACAATCACGAAATTTTACATTATTATCTGCCCCTGATACAGTATCGTATGCACTTAAGATTGGGTTATTCTGAATACTCGTCTTTTTCTCAAACATCTAATTTAGAAAACAAAACTAGTCAGTATCCCTGATGTTCATCTGTCAAAATATAGCACAATGAAATTGTTGAATTTCTTAAATTTTGCAGATTTGTTATAATATTAGAATACAAATTTACAACACAGTACAAATGTTTGCGGTAAAAGGTTTATCGTTGAATATTTACAAGTATCTGTGCCAGAAAATTGGTTATGAAGATGATGTGAAAGTTAGGAGATTAACTCACATAATAGATGATCTTGGGATTCCAAGCAATAAAATAACCCAGATCACAAGTGGCAGTAAAGGTGAAGGACTACAATTAAATGGTAGTAATCATGATCTAATGTTTATAGATCATTTATTCGAAGTTTATAAATCAGTCAGAGATGTTGTTCGTCAATATGGTCGGTGTATTCCTTTGGTGATTGATACATAGGATACACATCCATGTTTCACACAACTACGTCTTCTCGATAATCATGATTTAACTTTGAATCCTGGAGAAATTATTAAGAATTTATTTCTAGGAACGAAGTTTTCCAGTGAACTATATAGACTTTATCGTATGGAAGACGTGTCAAATAGTGTTGGTGAAAAGTGTGGTATGATTTTCAAAATTCACAGATCATGCATTTTAACCGTGAATGGAACCTTTGATTGTGCATGTTGTCTTAAATGTGATCAATGGATATCTCATAGATCATAAGACATCGAACAACATGGCCCTCCCTGAACATCATTGAGTTTGAAAGACCATTGATAATTGTTTACCGCTTATGACGTCATCGATGTTTACATTTAGAACGTCAAGTGCGCCATTAGTTTCTGACGATAGCTTTCTTCATCATATACTTATAGGAAATAATGGTATAATTGTACCCCTTGATAAAACTAATTTGTACATATATTTATTCATTAAATTTGAAGAATTGTCTTAGCCGTGTGATATGACTTTCGTTATCAACTGCTTCCGGTATATATCAACTGCTTCCGGTTTATATCAACTGCTTCCGGTTATTAATGCATGCCTTCCTTACATAACGTTATCGCAATTCATTTCGACGTCATTCTGTAAATTCCAGAAAATAAACCTCAATGGTACATTTTAGTGAAAAAAAAATAACTTAATAGAATAAAAAAACAAATATTAAGTAGAATAAGAAACAAATATTAGGAAACAGGAAAAAATATTATTAAAAAATTCAAAACAAATAATACAATAAATGAATTTTATAAAGTTTAAAAAAAAAAGCTCTTGTCTGTATGTCTTCTGCTGAAGTATATGATAAAAAGAACATATCATTTTTCATATTAGACCCCTTATCAGCCCATGGTCACAATCATCCCTCGAGCCTGTCGGCTATCGGGCTGATATCATGACATAGTGCTGATAAGGGGTCTGATATGAAAAATGTCATGTTATAATATATATATCAAGCGAGAAGCGTGATATGAAAAATGTTCACCAAAAAAATCAAGGAAAAATATGCAAAATAGTGATAGATACTTCATCACTATTTATGATTTAGAGAATCAAACACTCAAACAAAAAAAAAAAAAAAGAAAAGAGTGTTTGATTGCTGTTTGTTCAATCAAAGCAAAAAGAATACTGACCAAACAAACAACAAATCTACAAAACACAAAACACAAATCTAAAAACTGAGTTACAGGAACCCAACCAAAGACCAGTGGTAATCTCAGGTGTCCTGAAAGGATCAGCAGATCCTGCTCCATATATAACAACGGTCGTTATGCTAACGTAAAAAATCCTTTATAAGTTTATCTCGTACCGTCACATTCGAGGAAACGTGGACGGGATTGTCATTATGACCATTGGAACATATCTGTCGTCATCTGTAAAAAAGATTTCTGTAACGGTCAACCAACTCGGGATGGCGTCACAGTCGTCACTTAATTTTTTTGAAGGGATGGCTTGAACTGTACTCATTGGAACCCTTGGTGTTATAGTCTCCTTGTAAGCAGTAACCGTCTTTCAAGTGAAATATATATAGACTGGAGGCAGTTGTTTTATGTCTGCTTAGGTTAAGGTATTCTGAATAACTGTCTTTTCACAAACAGCAATATAAGAAAACCAAAATAGTCAGTATCCCTAATGCTTATCTGTCAAAATTTATCACATTGTTAAAAATCTTAATTTTGGCAGATTTGTTATAGTACTTGTTCACAGACTGACAGAGGACAGTAAAAATGTCTGCGGAAAAAGGCTTATCGTTGCATTTTACACGTATCTGTGCCAGAAAATTAGAACTGAGGAAGAGGTGAAAATTATGAGATTTACTTACATAATATTTGACCTTGGGACTTCTACAAACCAAATCACAAGTGGCAGTAATGGTGAAGGATTACAACTAAAAGGTAGTGATCATGATGTGATGTGTATTGATCCTTTATTCCAAGTTTATGAATCAGATAGAGATGTTGTTTCTCAATCCGGTCGGTGTATTCCTTTGGTGATGAAAACAGAGGATACACATGCCTGTTTCACACAACTACATCTTGGCAATTATCATGATTTAACGTTCGATTCTGAAGAAATTATGAAGAATATGGGAGAAAGATTTCAAGTGAACTATTTAAACTGTATCGTATGAAACACTTTTCAAATATTTTATGTGTTCCATATACTAGTATTTTCAAAATTCACGGACCATGCATTTCCAACCTCGCGGAAACCCATGACTTTGCATGGTGTCTTAAATGTGACAAATGGATATCTCAAGCACAACCATGGATCAAAAGAATCGAACAGCATGGCCTTCTCCTGATCTTATTTCCAAAATAATCTCCTGTAGTGTGCAATATGTTCCAGTTGGTTACAAAGGGTCCAGCAACGAAAACCTTCAATGGAGAATATCATTTTCTGTGGCAGAAAAAATTCTCATATTTTCCTTCAATCATACACAGTTATTATGTTATGCTTTGTTAAAAATATTGGTAAAGGAAATTATGGAAAAGCACGAAGATTTGAAAAATCAATTATGTTCTTATTTTCTGAAAACCTTGATGTTTCGGATGTTAGAGGAATCGTTTCCATCAATATGGAGATTAGACACTATCATACCATGTTTTATGGCTTGTTTAAAGAGACTAATATACTGTGTAGAATATTCAACATTATTACATTATTTTATTCCTGATAATAACTTATTTTATTTACGATTTGATGTTGACAAAAAAGACAAAATGACCAGCATTCTGAAACATCTATATGAAAAGGGAATATTATACTGTTTTGCGATGGCAGAAACTCTGTTTGATGTAATGAAATAACCTTGTAACGATCCAGATTCCTTGTTAAGTAGACGTGTTTTATCAATGCATAAACTGATGAGCACTGCATATACACTTTCCCACCGACCTTTCAAACCGTTGTATCATTTTTTACATCATTTAAGCACTAGAATATCAAGAAGTATCTTTTTGTAATGCTGTCATTTGCACACCAAAATGTTCCACAAACATCACAAGATCAACCGAAATCAAACAACAAACAAAAATACACAAGTACAAACGTGGTCTCAGTCATCTGTTGATTGGAACAAATTCAGATGCAGTAGGTGGATGGTTGTTGTTAGTTTCTTTCTTTTATGTGCATGCAAATTACTTGTTATCGTTGGATATCATCAATCATGGCTTACGGAAATGTACAAATGAAAAAATATATCATTGGCAAATCGGTTTAAACCAAAACCTGGAAAATCTACTACATATGCTGAAACAAGCTGAACTTTGCACACTATCAAAAGCAGTTACAGTCAAATTTCCTAAATTTTGTAGCAACTCATTTTGTTCACAAGAACTACCTTTAAATGTACATGAACAAGCTATTCCTTTTCATCCTATGATTTTTGCACATTTCCTGAGTTTTCTATGCTACTACCATCTACATAAAATAAGATCATGTAAACAATCTTTGCTTCAGTTACGACAAGAAATCATAAAGCATTTTACTACTAATCGATTTAATTCATATTCTGAACCATTGTTCTTTTCTTGTCTTGGTATAGCTCATCAGATGCTTGGTGAAAAGACTCAGCAAGACAATGTTTCCTTCGAGCTTTTCAGAAAGATGAAGATCATTATACCAGTGCAGCAATAAGACTGTTCAATCTTGACTTACCAAATATGGCCTAATGTTATTATATTTTATAGCGATAAGTAGGCATTGGTAAATTATTTCCTGAGAAGGTTTCATATTAACTCGTCAATGTAATTTAATCTGAAAATGGATGCTATCAGGTACCGAGAATTTTGTATTCTCTCTCTGTCTGTATTCAGAAGCCCATATAGATTGACTGAATACAATGATTTATTCAGACTTTTTAAATGTGAAAAACATTGATATTTTAAAGATGTGAAATTCCTTTCTTTAGATGTTTCCCAAAATGATTGCCTAGCTCTATGATGGTAAAACAGTTAGACCCAGCACAACACAAATGAGCATTGTTTATTGTGCTTCACTTATGTCTGTTATATCAATTTTTTACGAAATTCAATTAAGGATGAAGTGTCTCAGAACCAACAAAGAAATTACATTTTCAAATCGTGTTAATTATGCTGCTAAGTTTGAAAACAATGGTGATACACAAACTGGTAAAATAGCAGTTTCATTGAAACTAAGTTTTGGGTAAATAAAACAGGAATCAATACAATATAAGAATGCGAAATACTAATTTTCAAAAAGAAAGAAGAACAAAAGAAAATCTCAATCCTTTTTTACAGTATGCTTGGCGTAATCTATGTTACCTGTTGTTGTAATTAAAAAAAATTAAAAAAACAATCAAATGCGGTATAGTATTTTTATACTATCCCGTATTGCTGCATATGCTACAGTTTGCAAGAAATGTGTAACCAGACACATTAAGAAGGCTGAAGGCTGGAATAAAATGAAAAATTCCTTTTAATTGTAAGTGATCTTTTCATTTTTCCATTGGTATCTAAGAAAACAAAGTAATCCATTCACCATGACATTTATGTGTGAATATACATATACAGCAATTTGATTAATGTTTTTGCTAGCCCTACCCTGACACAAAATAGTACGTTTGATGTCATAGTTTACTTAAACTAACCAACACATTTGCAGAATTGAAACTTTTAGTGAAAGAGAAATATATTCAGACCATTTTGAGCCAGACTTTACTTGTCTATGAGTTTGCAAGTTTATTTAGATTTTTTACCATTTTTTAGTTTTTTTAATTTAGATGTGATTTAATCAATGTTTACAAGTCGAGACAGGGAGATGGCATACATGTCATGAAACGACAGACTTTGTCGTCTCTGTGAATCGTTTAAAATTGATGACGAGTAACGTTATATTTTGTCTTATAAATCTTTAGACAATCAATGTAAAAAAGTATTTACCGAAATTATCTTTTTTAGTTATATTATAGTTTAAGAAATTTATATCGATACATTAAAGATTTTTATAGAGGGTCTGTCCTCCCGGCTCAAGTTTATCATTCTTTCACACATGCACTATACATTGTATTGATGTATATACTTATTGTGTTACATGTATATATTGTTTTATGATCTGTTCGCATTATTGGTGAAATAATGTAAGAATAATATATGCATTAATTGACATTGAAATAAATCAGTTTAGATTATAATGGTGATTTTATGTTGTAATAATAATCTATCTGAATAGAAATCCACATCTCATTTTACAGAATCATCATCTAATTTTTCTTACAATTTGGGTAATATAACCGTTAATTCGAATATCTTTGAATATGGATATTTTGGCGTTTTCCAAAGAGTGGTGTCACGCTTATGCATTACATTTTGGCAGTTTGTTGTAAATAATGCTGAATATTGGTATAACGGATAATGGTGAGTTAGTTGTAAGTTACTGGTAACTAATAAAATAGTCTCTTGGATTTGAAACGGGACATTAGCCTAATTCGTTATAGACAATAACTTTTATAATAAAATCTGGACTATGTTTTGCACGTTGTTGTTTGTCTTCGTTTGTACCTCAATTTCCCCGCATGCGTCTGAGGTAAGTGTGGTTTTGCGTGCTGTCTTAGGCGGTAATGTTTTCATGGAACTGCATGACCAAATGAGGATAATTGTTGGTTAAACTTAGACGAATGGTTTCAGAGAAAATAAACATGTGATTTCTAATTGGGTGTCAATTGGAAGTATGTGGTACAAATGCTGCAATGTCAACAATTAACGAGAATCGTTTGTAGTTGGTGTTCCATTCACCAATTATGTAAAGTTTCAAAACATTTCGACTTGCAATGTTAGAATAAAATTTATTTTAAAATTGACGAATCAAAATCGGAGATTGCCTCTGGTGGCAATGTTTTCATAAGATCAGGACACAACGAGGATCGTTTGCAATGAACCTACCAAACGTCATTCCGGAGGCGTATAATACAGGAATATATCTCGGGTTATTCCTGACAAGGTTGTTGCAACTTTCTAAGAGAAAATGTGAACACCCATATGGTTTCAATCGGAACTATGTTCCACTAAGGCAGATATGTTTGTCTTGCGATAGACATTGATTGAGTTGCGCGGTTATAGAGGTCCTCAAATGCAATCAACATTCCTGTTAAGTTTCATAACTTTTTACCTTGCACATGATGCAGCTGCACTGTAGGAGATTCGAAAATTAGCCAATCAGAATCAAAGATTGCCTCTGGTAGAAACATGACTCAAAGAGAAAGGGAGATTATTATTCTTTTGGATAAAGATTATGTAGTTATTTATATACAAGTATGACTGTTTATGTAAATATGCAATAAATATATCTGCATGTATTTCATATTGTTATTTATTTAATATCATCGTTCCTTTTCGTTAGGAATAGAGATGCTTTTTTGTTATTTAATGTTATATCTCGTCTCTCTATTTTCAATATAGACCAGCTTTGATAAGTGTTTGGTATGAATATTCATTTTCACTTTTGTTCTCGTATTATGAACAACAAAATTATTTATTTTGTAATAAATATTTCCGTTCTCCATTACTATATATCTTACAACAAAATTATTTTCATTTACCTGTGTACATTATTCTATTTGGCGGCATTTTGTTCAAGGTTATGTTTGTCGTTCTGAAATTGTTTAACATCTCACCCCTTATTTTATTTATTTTATATTTACATTGTGTCATAGATCAAATTTATTCGTTCAGTGTATGTTCACTTGTGTTAATATGTCTTTTGATTGAGTTAAGTCATTTCAATTGATATTTTATAGTGTGTCTTTCTATGTTGTGATGTTACACTATTATTTCAGGTAAGGGTGAAGGATAGTACCTATTAAAACGTTTAAACCAGCTGCATTTGTTTGCACCTGTCCTAAGTCAGGAACCAGATATTCAGTGGTTGTCGTTTGTTGATGTGGTTCACAAGTGTTTCTCGTTTCTCGTTTTTTATATAGATTAGACCGTTGGTTTTCCCGTTTGAATGGTTTTACACTAGTCATTTTTTGGGCCCTTTATAGCTTGCTGTTCGGTGTGAGCCAAGGCTCCGTGTTGAAGACCGTACTTTGACCTATAATGGTTTACTTTTACAAATTGTGACTTGGATGGAGAGTTGTCTCATTGGCACTCATACAACATCTTCTTATATTTATGTGGATTTGTTATGGTTTCACACCACCAATTTAAACAATCAGCATTGATAACAGGGTAAAATCATCGAGAAAATATGAAGCTTCTTAAGTTATAAAATAACACAACAACTGTGTGAAGCTTGTATGCAGCTTGTGTGTCATGTTAGCAGAACTTGTTTGTTTGAACTAAATTTAATTAAAAACTCAAAGCAGTAGTAAAAGATTTCAAAATCGAGACAATCGATTTCAAATATTTGTCATCTGGTCTTTTTGATGTATATTTGATCTTTACACCAGCGTTATGAAAGCGTACATTCTAAGTTTTTGAAGTAATCTTTTTTCTATATTTATGTATATTGACGCATTTAAGTAAACGTTTCTTGACTAGGGACGGCAAGGTTAACAATTTCCAAGTGCAATGTAAGCTTACATTGCCTTCAGGGTCAAGTGATATGCACGGAAATACGGGATAAATGTCTGAGTGACAGCTATCTAACAAAACAAAAAGCCATAACGGCATTTGAGTCATTGCTGGAAGAAGGAACTACATATTTGTCATGAACAAAGTCCAACATCTAAGATCTCTTGAAACAAAAAGTGAAACAATTTAAATAGAAAAGCATATTTTGTTAATTTGTGTTTTTCACACGATGTTCGTTAAGGGGATAGGGGCTACAATGTATGTCATCGGTATACCAAACAACTCCTTTATTTCGTGTGTAATAATCTTGACTTTAGGTAATTGTTCCACAAAAGAAAACAAACTACATATGTATTTCAGAAAAAAACAAATTTCTTTAATTAAATAAGAGTAATAATCCAAATCTAAAAGGGTCGTACGTTCATTTAAAATAATATTTAAGATCCTTAAGTTTCTGGAAATATATACAAAAGACTAAACAACGACCAAAACAAACGTATCTTGAAAGTTGGAAACATTGTTTAGCTCGATATTAATGTCATGTATCGTTTCATTCAGTAGTATAGTGGTACAACAAGATAACACCTCTTCTTTCCATGCATTTTGCAACAATCATTACTGTATTTATCTTTGATGATATTATAAGAAATGATATACAAAACAGTTACCCTCTCAAAAGTTAAATACAATGTAACTTAGTTGAAACTATAAGTTGTAAGTGTTAAACTGAATACATGTATATTTACCCCCATGTATTCAATTAAAGATTTTGAGACAACAAAAGCATCTTTTAAGTCTTTAAGCATTAACAATATAGTTAGCTCCAGAAGGGAACCCCATTTATAAACAAACTGTTAACTAATAAAACAAATATAGAAAGGACAATACCACATCACTTTATTTTTATATTGAATGAACACTGTATATACTTTATACATTAATATAAAATTCAAAGCTGTGCCCAGTTTTCAGGGAAACCCTGCAATACTCTTTACGAAGCGACCTTGAAAGAATCAAGAGGGATCAAATCAATACAAAGTTCTAATTACATACAAAAACTGATGTAATTAAACTTAATTTGATACGGGAGTATATATGACAAATGTATATATTTTGATATGACCAAAAATATTTTATAAAATAAAGGTCATCCAGCTTGTTTGAATAAATGAGTATTGTGTTTTCAAATATAAGTTCCCTGTCAGCCAACAACTATCCCTAGACTTAGTCTAGTGGAAGTTTTTGTAAAGGTGCCATTTATAATGTTTGCAATGCATTGATACTTTAAAAGCCTCTTTTTAATATTGTAAGTAAACAATATAGCATTTATTTAAAATGTGTGTCGTGTGGATAATATGAATAATCTTTGTTTGAAAGTATTCATGGTTAATAAAACATAACATACGTAATTGTATCGCTTGAGGAGGTCCTTACAAAAACTTACAATCGGGCACTACGAATGTAAAAATAAATCTAGAATACATATTAAACCTAAATTTTCTGCACGCCAGATGCACAGTCCATCAATTTCGTCATTCGCGCAAGACATAATACTGTTATGTTACTCATTATGTTTATATTTGAGAACAATATACATATAGCTGAAGGAAAACATTGTATTCTACTATGCAACACCTGTGTTAACTCATTACTTCCCTAAAGAAAATATACTGTCCCCGAATTTTTGCAGTTATAATTTTATTTCAACAAAGTTGGTAATATAATTTATAAAGAAATTCTGTCATGCTATACATCTATCGTTGACTAAGGGTTTTAAGAAACTCACTTTATGCGTAGTTCTCTCCTTTATTACAACAGAAATAGTTCGATTCTGGAATTTAAAAATAGGTAAGCAAAAAAGCCTTACCCATTGCAGGAAATACTACTCAGTTTAAGCACATGCATCCCCTACCATATTTGGTGCTTTTATTTCCCATGTTGTCTCCTCTTTAAATGTCTTTTCTCTTTTGTTCTCTTTGTCCTAGTTAAAATGGTTGCTTATTGCTTAAAGATAAGCTGAAGTGAAATTTCGGATCTATACAATTTATACTTAGACCACGCATGTTCTAGTTACCGTAGGCTAGTTTTATGTTCTTCGTATGTCCAGGATAAGACAATTATCACTAACTATGTATACATGTACCTGTAGAAGAGAGGCGTAAGATACCAAAGGGGCATGCAAACCCATAAGTCAGAGACAAATTGAAAACGCCATTTAAAAAAAAAGCAAAAGACCAAAAAAAAAAAAAAAAAAAACAGAAGTCTACAAAACACAATACCGAAAACTAAAGACTGAGCTAAACAAACCCCTGAAATAAGGGGTTATCGCAGGTGACCAGGGTAGGCATATCCTGCCTCACGTGTGATACTCGTCGTATTACTCATTTAAATACAAATTCGTTGTTAAGCTTATTTTGATGATGTCACATTTGTGGAAACAAGGACGGGATTGTTGTGATGACAATTGGAACATATCCGTCGTCATCTGTAAAACAGAAATTCTATAATGGTCAACCTCCTCGTGATGGGGTCTGTAATTTTTTTTTCGAAGGGATGATTTCAACTTTAAACATTGGAACCCTTGATTAAATAGTCTCAATATGAGCTATTATCCTCTTTGAAAATTGTAATACCACCAAATCATAGTACGTCATATCCGACTGCAAACGAAAATGGTAGAAAAAAATATTTCCTTGAATTTGACAGTTGTAGGAAATTAATCCTACATTTCATTGTAGTAAAAAAAATTCTGGGTCATAAATATATATCTTGGGTGTTTCAAAGCACCCTTTTTTATTTAGTATTTCTATAGAATATTTTGGAAACGTGAGGCTGTCATATGCACACCAAAATGTACCGCAAATATCACAAGTTCAACCAAGATCAAACAACAAACACAAGTACTACAAGAACAAACGTGACCTCAGTCATTTGTTGATTGGAACAAATTCAGATGCAGTAAGTGGATGGCTTTTGTTAGCGTCTTTCTTTTATGTTCATGAAAATTACTTGTTATCATTGGATATCATCAACCATGCATTAAGGAAATGTACAAGTGAAAAAATGTATCCTTGGCATATCGGTCTAAATCAAACACAGGAATATCTGCTACAATTGATGAAACAAACCGAACTTTGCACACTTTCAAAAGCTATAACAATCAAATATCCAAACGTTTATAACAATTCACCAGTTTGCCCAACAGAACTACAATTAAACGTAACTAAACAAGCTATTCCTTTTCATCCTATGATATTTGCATATTTTCTGAGTTTTCTGTGTTACTACCATCTAAAGAAAAGAAGATCATGTAAACAGTCTTTGCCTCAGTTACGACAAGAAATTATAAAACATTTTACTACTAATCTATGTAATCTTTATTCTGAACCATTATTCATTACTTGTCTTGGTATAGCTCATCAGATGCTTGGTGAAACACACATAGCAAGACAATGTTTCCGTGAAGCTTCTCAGAAAGATGAACATCATGTAACCAGTGCAGCAATAAGACTGGCCAATCTCTAGCGATTAGTAGGCATTGAAAAGGTTTCCTGAATTTAACTAGCCAATATAATTTAACCAAGAACAAGAGTGGTATCGAGTACCGAGAAATTTGTCATTCTCTCTATTCAGAAGCCTATAATTATATAGACGGAATACAATTATTATTTTATTCAGATTTTTTTTTAATGAAAAACAATTCTATTTTAAAGATATTTAATTCCTAATTGTAAAAGTTTCCCAAAATGATTGTCTAGTTTGATTATGGTAAAAAAAGTAAAGTCCAGCACAACACAAATAAACATTGTTTATTGTGCGTCACATGTGTCTGTTGCGTTACTGATTTAAGAAATTCAATTAAGGATGAAGTGACATAGAATCAACAAAGAGAGGACATTTACAAATAGAGTTAATAGCGCTGCCAAGTTTGATTCAGAGAACATAGGTGATATACAAATTGGTAAAATATCAGTTTCATTAAAACAGTTTTTAATTTAAAAAAAAGAAGAGGAAAAACTGTTTTCGTACTGCTTTTCTTTTTTTCACAATTTGCTTGGCGTAATCCGTGTAATTTCTTGTTGTAAATAATAAGCAGGTTAAAATATCAATTGCGGAATTGTATTTTCATATCACCCTTTATTGCTACATATACATCAGTGTTGCCTGAAAAATGAAAAAAGACTTATTTATAAGGCTTGAATAAAATGATAAATCCACTGATTTTTTTTCATTTGGTATCTAAGAAAAAAAAGTAATCCATTGACCATGAAATGTATGTATGCATATAACAGCAATTAAATAATAATATTTTTGATTGTGGTATACGAGATACACAAGCACAGAATCTCTCTCCTTTTTGTTTTCTTTATACTAAAATCAGATGCTCGACATACAAACGCTTAAGGTGTAGAATCTAGAAAACAAATTAAAATATCTTTTTTTATTTTATGCTGACGATACAATTTTGACGTTCAAATCTAGTGACTTTTTACACCTGTTGCTTTAAGATTTTCTTTTATCATTATTGTACACACAATGGGAACTGTAAGTAAAACATTATATAGGACTGTACTAAATATAGTAATTCTACTTCTAAGGGTATGTGTTATAGAATATTTAAAACAAGTATTAAAAATTTTAAATTTGAAGAATATCAATCTTCAACCTATTTCATCATTTTTAGTTATGTTAATTAAGATGTTATTTAGTAACTGTTTACATGTCGAGACAGGGAAATGCATACCTGTCATGCATTAAAGGACAGACTGTGTCGTCTCTGTGACTCGCCTGAAATTAATAACAAGTATCATTCTATTTTGTCTTGTAAATCTTTTAGACAATGAAGGAAAAAAGAATTTTGATTTTGTTCGGTGGTAATTTTTTTTCTTCAAAATAATGATATCGAGTCTCTCTCCCTGGACAAAGTTAAGCATTCTTTCACACAAGCACTGTACATTATATTGTTGTAATTCTTATTGTCGTTCATGTATACAATGTTTAATAATCGACTATTCTTCAAGAATAGCTTGTTTGCATCATTGGTGAAATAATGTAAGAATAGTGTATGCATTAGTTGACATTGAAATAAATAAAGGCAACAGGTATAAAACCGCTAATTCATAGCCCCATTGCTTTCTATGTTAAATTCTGCAATTTCAAGCATTAATGGCTACTTTGTCTTAAGTACAAATAACTTAGCAGTTATTTCAGGTCAAAACTATACCTTATCCTGACTTGTGCTGAAAAATTCAACATACCTTTAATTGCATATTAGAGCGTACTGGTTCCCGGAAGTTTGATAGTACAAAAACAGGTACTTCTGATCTGAACAACAGGGCAAATGTGGCCTCCTATTAAAATTGTATATACTTCTTTATTATTCAAAAGAAACTTTCAACAAGGGTTCTACAGTGATCCCAAGTCCCCAAGCTTTCATTTGATACCAAAACTACCCAAATAGTCTACCTATTGACAAAGATACAGCTATGCGTAGGAACTATTTTGTTTAAAATATATACTACTTTCTTGTATGTTCTTTCCGACCGGGCCTGAATTAGTCGTTCTATACCAATAGTAGTATACCGGTGTTCAGAAGTCATAAATCGATTAGGAGAAAACAAATCCGGGTTACAAACCATAATCGAGGGAAACACATCAACTATAAGAGGAAAACAAATAAATCAGTTTAAATTATTGTAATTTTATATTGTAATAATGAACAATTCTTACAATGTGGGTAATATGCCGTTAATTTCAATATAGGATTATTGATATTTGGGCATTTCCAAAGAGTGATTTCGCTTTAACGTATTAGGTTCTGGCACTTTGTTGTAAATACTGTTTTTAATATTGGTATAACGGATGATTGATGAGTTAGTTGTAAGTAACTGGTTACTAATGAAATAGTTACTTGGATCTGAAACGGGATAATGCCCTTATTCGTCAAAGACAAGGACTTTTATGATAAAATCTGGACTATGTAATGTTTGGGATTTTTTTTGTCTTTGTATGTACGTCATTTTTCTCGCATGAGTCGGAGGTAGGTGTTGTTTGATGTGCTGTTTTATATTTTTGGTAATTTTATGTCTCATTAGTTATACTGTTAATTCAGAAGTTTTGCGATGTTTTTTATTATTGTATTCATATAACAGGTTTACTAAATGCCCTCTCATGAGAAAGAAACAAAGCCTGTATGATGCAAAGTTTGGTTGAAATTGTCACATCGTGACAGTTTTAGAAGACGAATACTAGTATGTGATTTAAAATTGGGTTTCAAAGGCAACTTTATGCCACCAATGGTGAAATATTTCTCTCCCAAATAACAAATCAGACTCATATGATGTTCATTTGATCTGGACCAAATCAGGATAACTTCTGGTTTCAATTAGTCAAGTGGTTTTAGAGAAGATGCAAATGTGATTTCAAATAGGGTTTTAATGGGAAGTATGTGTTACAAATGATGCAATGGCAACATTTAACGAGGGCATCTCATTCATCAATGGTCAATCATGTAAAGTTTCAAAACATTTCAGCTTGTCGTTTCCGAATAAAGTTTGTTTGAAAATTGGCCAATCAAAATCAGAGATTGCCCCAAGCGGAAATGTTTTGTTTTCGTGCGAGGTGCAGAGAACTTCCATTCGTCATTTCAGAGACATATGAAACATAGTGTATGTCTTTAGTCATGCCTGCCAAGTTTAGTTTAAACTAGAACACACCCGCGAAATCGCGGGCATTTAGAGCATGGTTGAAAGTATGTAAACTGTTGTAGGATGAATTTTTGTAAAAGATTTTATGACTGGAGAATTTCAGGAAAGGTATCAAAAGTATCTTAAACATGAACTGATGTCAATATAACATTTAGAATGTTTCACCATTTCAAAATATTGGATGTAAACCTAAAGAATTTCAACGCAAAGGTCAATATCAAAAGTATCTTAAACATGAACTGATGTCAATATAACATTTTGAATTTTTCACCAGTTCAAAATATTGGATGTAAATCTAGAGAATGTCAACGCAAAGGTGAACTATTTGTAGTAACATGAACGCACAATTTTTAGGAGGCGAGTTGCTTTGTCACCATGGTATTTGTTTCGTTGTGCAGAAGACAGAATAATCGATATGTTAGCCTTTTCAATTTCAGTCACTTGAAACGGATTCCACTAATGAAATCAGATTATTATGTGATATTTGCAAATAAGATTGGAATTATGAATAGAGACATTATAAAATACTTAATAAACAATGCGATTTGTGCACAAAACTGTCATATTTTACTGAAATCTGGGAATGGCGTCAGACTTAATAAGATGTTGACTTTTAAGAAAGCAAATTAATTCAAATATGGGCTTACACTCGAGATAAAATTCCAATATAACGACCCAGACCGTGTGAAAATTTTCAACAAATCTATGGCTTGCATGAATTATTTCTTAAATAAAACATGATCATATACCGGTTCCAGGGGTCCCAAGAAATCGTATTTTTATCGCTTCCAGGGACCGAAGGAATGTTTGATACCGGTTTCTGTAGCTCATGTACCGAAACATTGTATGTAATCAAGTTAGGAATTAAGGGTTGTTTGTAAATTTACCAAAATTCTGTGTAATTTTAAAAAGTCCTAAACGGAAGTCTTGTCTATGACTTAAAAGTTCGTCCGATGACGGATACAATATCCGGACGCCTTTATTTTCGTTTTTCCTCCCAAAATAACCCAGACGGAATAATCATAAGCGAGGATGACAAATGCGACTATGCATGGTACCTATAGGACACAGAGGCATGATGGTTAATTGATGGTGGAAGGAAGAGAAGCGACACACAAAATGAGGTCTTCTCATTTAATAGTATAGATACATGAGAAGATGAATATGTGAACTCCCATATGGTTTCAAAGGGAGCTATATGACACCAATACCACAATGGTTAAATATGACATAAATATCGTTTGTAGATGGCCTCCCATGCAACTAGCAGCTTGCATGCAGATTGTTTGTCATCTTGGGACAATCTATTTGATTAGAATTAGTTCTGATTACATTCCCAAAGCAGAGGTAATAAATTTGAAAAATCGAGACAATCGTTCTCAGATATATGTCATCCGATAAATTTCAGATATACCGGGTATATGATCTTCCACACTATCATAATAAAAATATACATTTAAAGTTTTGAAAATAATTTATTTACTTGTATATTAAAATAAATTCATTTAAGTAAACGTTTCAGGACTAGGGACAATAAGGTTGACAGATGCCAAGTGATGGCAATAGCTCACATTGCCTTTCGGGTCAGATGACTATTTTAATGAAATCTGGAGTAAATGTCGGGGAGACAGTTATCTAAGAACACAAAATGCAAAAAAGGCAATTGAGGTATTGTATGAAATAAAGACTTCACATTTTTCATGAACAAAATCCCACATCATATTTGAAAAAGCAGCTTTTTTCATTCAATTTTGTCGATATAACGGAACTATAAACAACTGGAAGGTTTAGCTAGCTATAAAACCAGGTGAAACCCACAATTTTATTCTGTCAGGAATATGGCAGTTGTATTCCAGTCGTTCGGTTGGTTGATATAGTCGTGCGTTTGGTTTCGTCAGATATTTATGGACTTCTCCCTTTTTGAATTTACTTGGTATTCGGTATTTTTGTTAATACATTTTTTGTAACGTTGTATTAGACCACACGATGTCTTTTTTTGGTTGTGGTGCTGTCTCAGTGATGTATACCAAACATTTCCTTTTCTACATATTTATAAATATTTACATTGTGTAATTGTTCCAGAAAAGCAAACTCAAAGTTTGTTTCAGAAACAAGTTTCTTGTAATTCAAATTCAAACAGGAGCTAAACTGCATAAAGCTTAAAAAAAAATTTCCATAAGATTTAGTCAAAGCAAGCCAGAGTTATTGTACCAAGAACAAAAAAAAAATCAACATCAAATCTCCATTACATTGACAGTTAAACGTGAATATCGTCTAAATAAAAGTTACATGAGAAATTGTGAACTTTTGAGCCATGTTAAAAGCATCGCTTTGACTTTAAGAAACAGAACAGCAATAAGACTACCATTTCATTGCTATTGAATACTCAGACGTGCCCGGGTGGATTTTGAATCAGGAATTATAACAACATATGTATTCTTTTCCATTCTGGAAAGATATCACAATGAACTAAACAATGACAAAAAAGTAACTCGAAATTTTAAAACCATGTTTATCTTCCTTCGCATTTCATCAGGTTATGTTCCATTGCTGTTTAACTGGTAGTCCCCGAGGAAATCATCGGTTTAGTAGTCATTGCTTCGGTATACTGATATTCTTTAAAACAGACTTTTCAAAAAAAGAGGCGAAAGATACCAGATGGACATTCAAACTCACAAACTGACAACGCCATGGCTAAAAAAGAAAAAGACCAACAGACAAACAATAGTACACAAAACACAACATAGACAACTAAAGATTTAGCAACACGAACCCCGACAAAAACTGAAGTTGATCTCAAGTGCTCAGGAAGGGTAAGCAGATCCTTATCCACATGTGGCACCCGTCGTGTTGCTCAAGTTAGTACAAACCCAGTAAGAAGTCCAATTCGGTAGGTCAAAAAAGGGGGTGGGATTGTAGTTACGACATAACGAACATAAAAGCTATCATTTGTGAAACAGATATTCCATAACGGTCAACCAACTCGTGATGGCGTCCGTAAAACTTACGAAGGGATGATTTCAACTTCACCACTTGGAACTCTTGGTTTAATAGCTTCCTTGTGAGCCGCAAACCCTCTATACATGTATATAAAACCATCCTTTGATAAATTAAGAAATTATTTTCAACTCCTTCAGGAAAATTTTACATATTTAGAAGAATTTGACTATTCCTTTTATGTCCCGTTTGATCATATAGCCCCTTACTTTCTATTTATTAATACATCCCTGGTTTCCGAATGTTTAAGTTTGAGCGTTCCTGATAAAGGTAAATCCTGAAAAGCGCTTCGGATGCACAGCGACTACATGTATTAAAGTTGTTTTCATTTTCAATGACGCAATACTGTAAGTCTCTGAATATGGAATGAATACACCACTGTCTTAGGTTAGGGGAGTGGTTGGGTTTACGTCCGCTAACCTGTTTAATCCCGCAACATTCTATGTGAGCCTGTCCCAAGTCAGGAGTCTGTAATTCAATGGTTGCCGTTTGTTGCTGCATATCATATTTGTTTTTCTTTTATTTTGTACATGAATCAGTTTTCGTTTGAATTGTGTTACATTTATCAATTCGAGCATTTTATTAATTGCTATATGCAGTAGAGGAATTACTCATTATTGAAAGCCGTACGGTTATTCAACTTCTACGGCATTTTATACAGTTGCAGTACGATGACATCTATAAATTTTGGACATGTCTATCTCAATGACATAAAACTCCACATAGTTCACCTTATGTAAAATAAAAGTCTATATTATTGAAAAACTCAAAATATTTTACACATTTTATTACTGAACAATTTAATATTTCACAAAGATTACTACGAGACTATCAAATATTTTTTTAACTAAAGTGTTTTTACTCAACAACTACATGATTTACACAGGAATAACTAAATATTGTTCAATGTCAATGCCAACACAGAAACAACTGAATATTTTATAATTAAAGCTTTCTACTGAATACAAGTAACTAAATAATTAACAAAGTTTATGATAACACATGTACAACAATTTTCAATGTTAATGCCACTTAAAGTCCAATTCAAAATCTTTTAAATTGATATATATTTCAACGACAAGCATAATCGTTAAACACATTAAAGCTATAACATTAATAAAAGTAAATTTGTTTCTTAATCAACTTCTTCAACAGTTGGTCCACCAGAGGTATTCTGGCCCCATGTTGTCCTCCTGTACTCCCTGACGGTCCACCTTGACCACCTCCATGAAGTTTTGTCATGACAGGTGAACATACTCTCTGCAGCTCTTTCATTTTGTCTTCATATTCCTCTTTCTCTGCTAAGGAATTTTGATCTAACCATTTAAGTGAGTCTTCACAAGCTGTTGTAACCGTTTCTTTTTCCTGTGATGTCAGCTTGTCACCAGCGTCACTTGTCGCTTGTTTGACACTGAAAATATAGTTCTCAAGTTGGTTTCTTGCTGAAACTCGCTGTTTTTGTTTTTCATCTTCGTCTTTATATTTTTCAGCTTCGGAAACCATTCGATCAATGTCTTCCTTACTGAGCCTGCCTCTGTCATTGGTGATTGTAATTTGCTTTGATTTTCCTGTACTTTTGTCTTTAGCCGATACGTGTAAAAGTCCATTTGCATCAATGTTAAATTCTACTTCAATCTGAGGCACACCGCGGGGGGCTGGTGGTATACCAGTCAAATCGAATTTTCCCAGAGTATTATTGTCTTTGGTCATTGCTCTTTCACCTTCGAAAACTTGAATGCTTACCGCTGGCTGATTGTCTGAATATGTTGTGAATGTGTTGGAAGCTTTTGCAGGAATTTTTGTATTTCTTTCTATCAGTTTTGTCATGACACCGCCGGCAGTTTCGATTCCAAGGGATAATGGAGCCACGTCTACTAGCAGTACATCTTTGATGACGTCACTACGATCACCGGATAGAATAGCTGCTTGTACGGCTGCCCCATAGGCCACAGCTTCGTCAGGATTGACAGATTTGTTCAACTCTTTTCCATTCATGAATTCCGAAAGCATTTTCTGTATTTTTGGTATCCTTGTTGAACCTCCGACAAGTACAATCTCGTGAATACTTCCCTTGTCCAGTTTTGCATCCCGCAAAGCTTTTTCGACCGGTTCCATGGTAATTCTGAACAAATCTGCGCACAGATCTTCAAATCGTGCCCTGGTTATTTTTGTGTAGAAATCTATGCCCTCAAACAATGAGTCAATCTCCACGTTTGCCTCTGTGCTGCTTGACAATGTTCTCTTTGCTTTCTCACATGCAGTTAATAATCTTCTAATTGCACGATTATTTCCAGAAATGTCTTTACCATGCTTCCTCTTAAATTCAGAAATGAAATGTTTAACCATTCTGTTATCAAAATCCTCCCCTCCAAGATGAGTATCACCAGCTGTGGAGCGAACCTCAAACAATGAACCTTCACCGATTGAAAGAATAGAGACATCAAATGTTCCTCCTCCCAAATCAAATATCAGAACGTTCTTGTCACCAGATAGATTCTTGTCCAGGCCGTAAGCTAATGCAGCAGCAGTTGGCTCGTTTATAATCCTTAGAACGTTCAGTCCTGCAATACACCCAGCATCCTTTGTGGCTAGTCTTTGGGAATCATTGAAGTAAGCAGGTACGGTAATGACAGCATTAGTCACTCTCTTTCCCAGGTAAGCTTCCGCGGTTTCTTTCATTTTAACTAAAACCATTGAACTTATTTCTTCTGGTGTAAATGTTTTTATTTCTCCTTTGTATTCTGCTTGCAGTTTTGGTTTACCACCACTGTTGATCACTTTGAATGGCCAATGCTTCATGTCGGACTGTACGGCTGAATCGGTAAAATTTCTTCCGATCAGTCTCTTGGCATCGAAAATAGTATTTTCAGCATTCAGAGCTACCTGATTTTTTGCTGCATCGCCAACAAGTCTTTCTGTATCTGTGAAGGCAACATAACTGGGAGTTGTTCTGTTCCCCTGGTCGTTGGCAATTATTTCTACTTTCCCGTGCTGGAAAACAGCGACACAGGAATATGTTGTTCCAAGATCAATTCCAATTGCCGGAGATTTTCCTGCCATATTTGTCTCACTCAAGTCTTTGATAAGTAACCTAGAATACAATTATAATAATATAATATATTGATGTTTTAACATTAAAAATTATATGAAAAATTTTAAGTGTTTATATTTTCAATTATATTGACATGGGTACCTTTTGAGCTTTGTTTGTCGTTCGATTGCTGTACCTCGCATATTCTTTAATTCGAAGGCGCTAGATAGCGTGATACATTCAACGTTAAGAGGAATAGTCGGGTTTTAAGTTAAAGCTACCTTCCCGACCACCAAGAATACCGCTTACTAAAATGTTCGTGTCTATAAAAGTGAACAAGATAATGCAAGATTGATTTAAAGGATGCCGGGCTGAGATAATTTAAAATTCATTTATAAATAAAATATCATGTTTGCATATATACCATTTAATTACCCCAAAAATATGAAAAAAATCTAATCGAATCCAATATTGAATATTCCAAATTTTAAGTTAAAAGTTAGATAGACACTTTCAGATAGAGTTATAATCAGTGAATGAAGCCCGGGAAAATATACAGTCAAATTACTTACTTTATTCGTTATTACAACAATCCTGTTTTTAAATATCACTTTATGTTCAAACTTTGTAATGTTTTATTCCTCCGACTTTATGTTTGTAACATAGACATAGCGTGCTACTAATATATACAAAGTAAAGAAATGTTCTCGATTTACATTAAAAAATTCTATTTTTAGCTCGAAGTTCTCGATTATTGTCTTATTTACGAGAGATGACGTCCGAAATCATCGAATGAAAATGGAAGTATGATTATCTATTCTTAGAATGATCTAGAAGGTTTTTATCCGAGTGTGCTGTCGAATTCACGCGCTCATTCAATATTTTATGACGGTTCTGAATTCGTTGAATAAATAAATGTTTGTTAGACGAAAGGTTGTTAAAATTGGATATGTACAGTTATGATTAACCATTTTTAAGACACAAATTAAGACCTACATTAATATTATTTCTTTTTTTACTCTAGCTAGTACCGTTATATATGATGTTTTTATATTCTATCATTTTTGCATTGTGTATAATCATATGTGTATTAATGTTTATATGAGATATAAGTGTGCATTTCATTGATATATATTATATTTTTAAAACAGTATATTGCACAGGCACTTATGAGGGTATGAATGGGGGTTTCTACATTTCGTATTCTTTAATTTTTTCGCTCATTTTGATTCTTTATCTTTAAAAATAATGGCTAATGTATAATTACTTGATAACTGTATTCTGGACATTTTTCTTTTCTGTAATCAGCTTATCTTTATCCAATTACTTAGTTTTGCAGTTATATTCTTTATATTTTAGCACCCCATTATACTTTATCCTTTATTAATTTTTTTGCCATTTTTTTCTATTCTTTATTCATTTTATTTGTTTTGCTCATTATTCTCTATTCTGTAAACCCCAACGTCCACCCAAACCATGACTTATTTGTGGATGATTGTTTTCAAAATATGCCGCGCTGAGGTAATCTAAAATTGATTTATGAATTAAATACTTGTATGATGGTTGCATATATCCCTTAAAAATAATTAAGAAAAAAAAATATTAAATCTATTTGAATAAAGAGTAAGGTAGACCCTTTCAAAGACAGATTATCAGTTAATGAATTCCGCGGAGAAAAATATATACTGTAAAATTACTTACTTTATTCGTTATTGCAACAACCTGTCTTAGAATATCACTTTATGTTCAAGGTTTACAATGTTTTATTCCTCTGACTTTGTGTATGTTTGTAACACAGGCATGGCGTTCTTCTTATATATACAAAGTAGACGAATGTTCTCAGATAATCAAGAAAATTTTAAATTCATATATTCTATTTTTAGCTCGAAGTTCTCGTTTGTCGTCTTATTTACGATAGATGACGTCCGATATCATCGAATAAAAATGGAAATAGAATTATCTATTTTTAGAATGATAGACAATGATTGTTCTAGAAGTTCTTTCGAGTATGTTGTCGAATTCACACGTTCATTCAATGAACGACTGATTGTTGTGAGGTTCCGAATTTGTTACATAAATAGATGTTTGTTAGATGCAAGAAATTTGTGGAAATTAATCACTCTAGTGACACATTACATAGTTATAGAATTAAAAAAAAAAAGAATAAGTCAAATGATTAAAATGACATGTTTTGATTGTTACCATCTGTTACTATTGTAATTCAAACATATTAAAGTTAATGGTAACTAATCTAGGGCGTGTTTTATTGATCTCTTCTGTACATCTCCATGCAGAATGTCTTCTGGTGAAGAGTCCGAAAAAATTAATCTGAATCTCTTCTGGAGACATTCTGTAGAAGAAGCAATAAAACAAAAATTCAATTTGCCGTCGAATATTGCAGAATTTGTTTTTTTGTTGGATGACATTAATGAAGTTTACGATGATTTATTAGAAAACTAAGATACGTCAGTTCTGATTCGGTAGACATGACTGTAATAGTGTGCTCTGTTATAGCATTGATTTAATTATATAATAAGTGTAAAAACAAAGAAAATTGTTTGGAAGAAATCGCTGTGTTCGTGACATTTTTTTTGTGCTTTCCTAACTCAATTTTGCAAAACAAATCCGGTTTATCCGACTATTAGATTTTCAGGAATAATCTTAAACTGTACAAGAATTTGTTAATGTTCGTCTGGTATATGATCGAAAAGAACATCTTGTCTGTGAAACATTTATAAAGAAACCAAACTTGATTATTTTTGTATAAAGCAAAGATATCGCAGAGTTCTCAAAATCTTTTTCCCCTGGTTGTCCTTGAGGAAAACATGCTAGACCTAACTATTATTTCTATTGCAAAATTTCGATGGTCAAAACCTTCTGACCACCACTTATCGAATTTTTTTATTTTATATGCATATATACAAGGTATACAAAGTCATGGCGTTTCTCAAACTGTTTATGACTAAATCCGTTGGTTGTATACTGATTGATACTTTAGTCATGGATAACAAGATTTATTTCTGTGTTAGTTGTAATTTGCTTTGAACAAACTTTCAGTAACTGCAAATACTCCTATTTCGGTGCTTTATGTCTATTGTCTTAATGTTAGTTGTTTTTGTTTTTGTTTGTCTCGTACCGATCTTTTGAGCTAATCTAATTGCAACTGATTTTTACAATTTGTTCTTATATTGTACTGTTACACCATTGTCCCAGTTTACAGGAGGGTTGAGCGCTCACAAACATGTTTAATCCTGACATAATCTGTATGTGCCTGTTCCAAGTCAGGAGCCTGTAGTTCAGTGATTGTCATTGGTTCATGTCTGTCGACTCATATTTGATTTTTTGTGAATTGTTTTGTTTTTATATATAATTAGGCCGTTAGTTTTTTCGTTTGAATAATTTCACATTTTTCATATCGGGCCTTTTATAGCCGACTATACGGTATGGGTTTTTTTCATTGTTGAAGGCCGTACGGTTGCCTATAATTGCTTTCATCCTCTTCATTTGAACTCCGGTGGATAGTTGCCTCATTTGCAATCATATACACATCTTATTTCTATATTATATACCTGACTTTTAAACTCGTGTTTTCCTGAACATGCATGAAATGTTTGTCACTGGACGTTAAAAACAAGCAACCAACAATCAATCAATTTAAACTTGTTTGTGTTAAATAAGGGGAAAACCATTTCATATTTATTGTTTTGGGGTTGGGTGGGGTACAGGAGGGTTTTGAATATGAATATGGTGGCTTGGTAAGAGCTGAAAAAATAGGCATTATTAGCGACAGATTAGAATGAATAATAAATCTGCAAAAAATCCTCCTGCCCCTCCCCCACCCAAGAATATCAAATAGTCGTCCCCTTACTGTTGTGTCCGTGTGGTTCTTATATTTATCCAGCTTATCGTCCCTACAGGGATGTCCTCTAAGGTTGCAATTCCATAAAAACGTTTATCACTCATTATATAGATATAAGAAGATGTGGTATGGGTGCCAATGAGACAACTCTCTATTCAAGTCAAAATTTATAAAAGTAAACCATTATAGGTCAAAGTACGGTCTTCAACAAGGAGCCGTGGCTCACACCGAACAGTAAGCTATAAAGGGCCCCAAAAATTACTAGTGTAAAACCATTCAAACGGGAAAACCAACGGTCTAATCAATATAAAAAACGAGAAACGAGAAACACTTATGAACCACATCAATAAACGACAACTACTGAACATCAGATTCCTGACTTAGGACAGGTGCAAACAAATGCAGCGGGTTTAAACGTTTTAATGGTACCAAACCTTCACCCTTTTTCTGAAACAATAGTGTAACATCACAACATAAAATGACACACTATAAAATATCAACTGAAATAGCTTAACTCAATCAAAGGACATATTAACACCAGTGAATATACACTGAACAAATAAATTTGACCTAAGATACAATGTAAATACAAAATAAATAAACTAAGGGAAGAATAATAAAAGTAACATGTTATATCGGTATGAAATGTTAAACAATTTAAGAAAAACAATATGCTCGAACAAAAACATCAGCCATTTGCAATAACTTCAAACACAGGTAAATGAAAATAATTTTGTTGTTAGGTATACGTGTACAGTTCCAATAGAGAAAGGAAATATTTTTACAAAATAAATAATTTTGATGTTCATAGTACGAAGTGAAAATTTATAGTAGTACCAAACACTTATCAAAGCTGGTATCTGCATTCATATATTTCTTAATGTCATGTAGACTAAGCGACGCCATGTTTGTTATGTGCCTCTGCCGTCTAAACTACCTATTTAAAAGGAAGAGGAAGAAGAGAGTCAGAAGATCTTCCCAATGCAAAAAAACAGAAATGGACCTCTTCTGGCTCACTACCGAAGAACAAAAAAAAAAAAAAAACACGCCCCTAATCTAACTTATCTTTAAACCCCCCTTTGTAGAGGAACCATATTTTCATATGTAGAACAGGTGCTCTCTTTATATACAGAGCTGCTTCTCCTTCCACCATTGGGTATCTAACCATATTTACATGCTCAGCTCACGTGCTCTCTATATACAGAGCTGCTTCTCCTTCCACCATTGGACATCTAACCATATTTACATGCTCAGCTCAAGTGCTCTCTATATACAGAGCTGCTTCTCCTTCCACCATTGGACATCTAACTATATTTACATGCTCAGCTCAAGTGCTCTCTATATACAGAGCTGCTTCTCCTTCCACCATTGGACATCTAACCATATTTACATGCTCGGCTCAAGTGCTGTTTATATACAGTGCTGCTTCTCCTTCCACCATTGGACATCTAACCATATTTACATGCTCAGCTCGGGTGCTCTCTATATACAGTGCTGCTTCTCCTTCCACCATTGGACATCTAACCATATTTACATGCTCAGCTCGGGTGCTCTCTATATACAGTGCTGCTTCTCCTTCCACCATTGGACATCTAACCATATTTACATGCTCAGCTCAGGTGCTCTCTATATACAGAGCTGCTTCTCCTTCCACCATTGGACATCTAACTATATTTACATGCTCAGCTCAAGTGCTCTCTATATACAGAGCTGCTTCTCCTTCCACCATTGGACATCTAACCATATTTACATGCTCAGCTCAAGTGCTCTCTATATACAGAGCTGCTTCTCCTTCCACCATTGGACATCTAACCATATTTACATGCTCAGCTCAAGTGCTCTCTATATACAGAGCTGTTTCTCCTTCCACCATTGGACATCTAACCATATTTACATGCTCAGCTCAAGTGCTCTCTATATACAGAGCTGCTTCTCCTTCCACCATTGGACATCTAACTATATTTACATGCTCAGCTCAAGTGCTCTCTATATACAGAGCTGCTTCTCCTTCCACCATTGGACATCTAACTATATTTACATGCTCAGCTCAAGTGCTCTCTATATACAGAGCTGCTTCTCCTTCCACCATTGGACATCTAACCATATTTACATGCTCAGCTCACGTGCTCTCTATATACAGTGCTGTTGTAATTTTACTAAGTTATACATGTACGAGGGTCTGTACTATAGCCTATAGGGGTGTCATTTCTGTATTTAAAAAAAAATGTTTGCTCATTTTTCTCTCTTCTTTATGTTTCAGCACCACATTATTCTTTTTTTTTTCTTGGCCTATTTTTCTCTATTCTTTATACATTATGTTTACCTTTATTCTGCCCTTTGTGTCCATTATTTCCACAGATCATGGAACCCTTAATACTATGAATATCTTTTTTTATTAAACTGGTCTTGACATTTAACTAGATCGTGTCTGTTCTTGTTCTGTTTATGGCATTGCCATATGAAATCCTACATAAGATACTGTCACATATATGTCGTGTACAAGCTGTGATTTTAAGAACGTTTTTTTTTCTTTAGAGCATGCAGCTATCATAAAGTTTCAGAAATGTTTTTATTGCTTCACGTATGTTGGCATAATGCGTTTTCAGGTTATCGTATGTTTTATGCAGTTCACTACAGCTGTGTAAAGCTGTTTAATAATAGCATACATTTCGTCAATGGCAACAAAGTAGGTAACTGACTCATCTAAAAAATTTAAGAACAATGCCTCAAAATTTTGAATTATACCCTCCCTCTTTTTTAAAAATACAAAAATTGAAGCAAGGTCTCCTATGCATACTCTATAAAAAGCCAGAGAGAGATAATGGTTTTCATTGGACCACGCTTAACTATATAAATAACTTTGGAATTATTGAATCTGCTCTTCAACATTTTTAGCCTTGATCATACTGATTCATCTGGTCATTAACTGTATCAAAAAGGAAAAAACACACTACGATGAATAAACAATAAAAAAATGATGAAAATCTATACTACTAAAGGAAGAGACTGATTTTGTCTTTGAAACAATCTTTTTTCCACAGAAAACGCCATTTATCCAAATTTGGAGACCGTTATCGATCCGTCTCATACGCTTTCGCACATGCTCAGTCGACGTACTGCCCGAGTACTCGGCCCACGGCCAACTCGCACCACTCAAACACTCTCACTAATTATTACAACTTGCATCACTTTATCAAACTCGCACCACTCAAAAAAAAAAAGAAATATAACAAACTCGAAGACATGTGTTTAATCATTAGATTGTTTTTCTTCTTTTCTTAGTAAATTCCTTCTTTCTCAGAGCACTCGTGTCACACAGAGACAGAACTCGCACCACTCGAAAAAAAAAAACAAAAAAAAAACTACAAACTCGCACCACCGAAGAAATGTTTTAAATCACCAGAGAGTTCTAGATTGTCTTCTTCTCTGAGTTATTTCCTCCGTTCTTTGAGCACCCGTATCACACAGAGACAGAACTTGACTGGCACGAAAAAAAAAAGAAACACTACAAACTAGCACTTTAATCATCAGTGTTCTAGGTTGTCTTCTTCTTCTCTGAGTTATTTCCTCCTTTCTTGGAGCACCTGTGTAACACCGAGACAGAAGCTACTAATTAGACATTCAAACTCCTATGGAAGAAGAACTGACAAACTAGTAAAACTATCAACATACTGCATCAGTGCATAAAAACAGTTTGAGAAACACGAACCCAAGCTGTGTATCACCATAAACATTTCAAGTAGTCTTCAAGCCGCGCTCGCGCGGGTTTTTTCTAGTATTATTGAAGTTAGTGACATGTGTTGTAATAATAGAAACATACTAGTATCTTTATTTTCAAATTTTGTACCAGTTGAAACCATTTTGAAGCAATATTTTGTACATGTCATAACATGTACGAGGTACTTTTGTACATGTTATAACTTGTATTTTTGCACTGTACAAGTTATAACATATATAATATTTCTGTACTTGTACACGACATATACATATGCTTTATTACAGGGAAAGAGAGAATAATTTCATATCAGCAAGTTCTTTTTCAAGGTTTTTTTTTTTCTTAACAATTTTTTTTTTTTTGTAATCAAAAACACTATATTCCCTTTTTTTTAATATCTCCGTCCTTTGGCGCTGTATGAATAGAATGTTTCGCTCGCCTGAATCTATGTTCATATCTTCACCAATGACCACTTCAGAACATTGTAGACAAGAAATTAATTCATGACTAAAATAAAAATATTGATTTTATATTGCAGATAATGTTTTTCTTTATACAGCTTCTCCTATGGTTTTTGCCCAAAACACAAAAAATGGTAGAAGTAACATTTCCTTCATGGGCGCTAACTTCTGGAGATGTATGAACTAAAAACGTCCGCCTTGCTGACCTATTTGTAGATTTTGGTTTTCTAAACAATGTTGTTCGCTATTTACAGTGTCTCCCTATTTTTACAGTGTTTTGCCAAACACGTAATTAAGGGTTAAACCGTCATTCAAGGGCAATAACTCATAAGGGAGTCGACTGACAATTTCGGCTGTGTTAACTATTTGTAGATGTAGTTTTTGCTGTTTACTGTCCTTTTTGCAACAACAAGTGGGAAAAATTTGGTTGATTATATAGGGAATCACTGAAGCTTGACTGGAGCGGGTCCCCCCCTTCTTAGGTCAGTCAGCGCCCCCCCACCCCCTTATGAAAAGTTCTGGATCCGCCACTGGGAGGTGGCGGTCATCGGGTCATCGGGCATATCTCTAAAACTAGATAACCAAATGATATGTGGACAAGTTTGGTTCCAATTGGCCCAGTGTTCTCACAGGAAAATATTTGTGTATAAGATAATGGTCGACGGACGACGATGAATACGGATGCTATAAGTGATTGCAATAGCTAACACTGGCCCTTTATTATGAATTCATTCGAGATACAACACACACGGAGACTATATTCGATTCTTGGTGTGGAGTACTCGGTTATGTAAACCGATCAGTTTGAAATCTGTTTGCGGAAAGCGCAGTCTAGTCATTGGTCTCCTCTTTAAAAAAAAAAAAAAACATTGATCATGCAAACGTCAACACATCTTAACTAAAAAGAACCATGAAAATATAGTCTTTCATGAAATAAATAGCTACACGACAGAGTAATTAGCTGGTGGTAGTTCTTTAATAGTCTTTCCCAGGACAGGTGGAGCTTGTTTAAGCGCTCAAAAACATGTTTTACTCAAGTCAAGAGCCTGTCGTTGGTTCATGTCTGTCATGTTTATTTTTCGTAAATTGTTTTGATATAAATTAGGTCTTTGTTTTTTCTCGTGTGAATTGTTTCATACTTTTTTATGTCGAGGCCTTTTATAACCGACTATACGGTATGGAGGTCGTACGGTTGCTTATAATTTCTTGCACCCGCCTCATTTGAACTGTGATAGATAGTTGTCTCTTAGTTGGCATTTTTTTATGTTAAATTTATCCACAACTATTTAGGCTTGGTCCGATTTATAGCTTGATATATTGTATGGACGACTGCCTGTCCTTGTTGAATAGGGGCCTCGGTGGCCGAGTGGTCTAAGTAGTTACTACTGTAATCACTAGCCAGTCAACACTGAGGTTGTGAGTTCGAACCCCGCTCGTGCGGGTGCACTCGACTCCAATCTTAATTGACTAGGATTGTCAGTTTTCCTATCGAAGGTCGGTGGTTTTCTCCGGGCACTCCGGCTTCCTCCACCAATAAAAACTGACCGCCATGAAATAGCCCAAAAGCGGTGCTTAAAAGTGGCGTAAAAACACCAAAAATCAAAAATCAAATCCTTGTTGAATACTTATGCTGAACACTCATGTGTGTAATATGATAGTGTGTCGTTGGGTTGCTGTTCCATTGATACAAATCTCGCATATAATTTATTAATATAAATAAGAGTATTCTCCATCATGCATGAGGGTCTGGATAGGGTTTACAGAATTAGAGAATAATGGGCAAAAGGTAAAGAATAAAGAGCAAAACAAATAAAGAATAGACAAAAATAAAAAAAAAAATAAATAAAAAATAGAGAATAATGGAGTGCTAAATTATAAAGAATAGAACATAATAGGCGAAATAAATAAAGAATAGAGAAAAAATTGTCTAAAAATTTAAGAATTAAGAAATAAAGAACCTCAAATTCAGGTCCTCATCTCAGAGTAACAAGGTGGATGATAAACCAGTCCCTCAGACACATTTAAAGAAAAACTAGAAGACACCTGCAAAGATTGCAGTTGTATTTGCATGATTTAAAAAAAATTATATAATCAACCAAATAAGTTCAGTAATTAATAATGTTTAATGAAATAGCAAAGATAACTATTTTCATAGAGTCCGTTTCCTTATTTCGTTTGCCATGGATTCAATTTTTGTTAATCTGGACCATTTCTGTTTTCATTTTGGTACGTTGTATCAAATCTATATCATTATGTTTTATCCAATTTGGTTAATAAGGCTGTCGTTGCCATGCCTTTGTCAATTACAGTGGACTTATGACAGACAAAAACTTCCTAACATAAGGTGTCTCCTATGATATCGGATATGTTCCTTATGTCGTAACTAAAATACCCTCCCTTTTCACGAATGTGACTTACCGAATTAAGACTATTTATCGGATTTGTAATAACATAAGCAACACGACGGGTGCCACATGTGGAGCAGGATCTGCTTACCCTTCCGGAGCACCTGAGATCACCCCCAGTTTTTGGTGGGGTTCGTGTTGCTTAGTCTTTGGTTTTCTATGTTGTGTCATCTGTACTATTATTTGTCTGTTTGTCTTTTTATTTTTGGCCATGGCGTTGTCAGTTTGTTTTCGATCTATGAGTTTGACTGTCCCTCTGGTATCTTTCGTCCCTCTTTTACAATGTGTATGAAGCATCCAGGTCTTCTACCTTCTGGAATATAATTTACGCCGACGAAGCTGGATAGTTATCCCTATGTCTCGCATTCTACGACTTTCGTCGAAGGCAACACAAAAATTGAAAAAGAAGACTGCAAAGAAAGTGCATAGTATAACAAACACATTGCATATTATATGCCTTTATGCTTTTTCATACTTCAGAGAGGTTGTGGCTAATAAAACCTGTATCTTACTTTAGAAGTGGAGATACCAAGAGTGAACATTTATTTGGTAAACAAGTTGATTCTTGATAAGCACCCTGAGGTAAAAGAAATGCAGCCCCTATTTATTTAAAATTATGACTATAAGTAATAAATTTGATTTGATGTCATGGCGTTTTTAATTATGTTTACTGCAAGTACATAAAGGATTGATATAGGAGCCTGTAGTTCAGTGGTTGTCGTTGGTTAATTGTCTGTCATATTTGTTTTTCGTTTATTGTTTTGTCATTTACAGCCGACTGTACAGTATGGGTGTTCTCATTGTTGAAGGCCGTAAGGTGGCATATAATTGATTACATATACGTCATTTGAATAGCTGTCTCATCTGCAATCATCTCATTGATCTTATATTTATGAAGATTTTGTGGGGTAATTGTTACTGAATCAGCTATCTAAGAAAAAAAACAAAAACAAAAAAACAAAACCATCAAAAGGCCATTGAGTAATTGTATAAAAATAGGGTATTACAAATTGTTCATGAAAATAATCCCACATCTTAGATTTCTAAAAAAAAAATGAAACCATTAAATTTAAAAAATCTTTTGTAACGTTGTGTTTGACCACAAGATGTCTGGTTATTATTGTTGTCGGGTTGTTTTCTCATTGATGTATACCAAACATCTCCCGTTATATATACATGTATTTATAAATCTTTTAATTATGTGATTGTTACACAAAAGCAATTTACAAATTTGTTTCACGAAACAATTGTCTCTAGTGAGACGAGTGTAATTGTCATAATTTAAAGGGAACTTAACTGCATCAAATTTAGATTAAAAATTACACAAGATTTGGTCAAATCAAACTAGAGTCATTGCACCAAATGTACAAAGAACATATGAAAAAAAGTTAAATCACAAAAACACTGAACTCCGAGGAAAATTCAAACGGGAAGTCCCTAATCAAATGGCAAAATCAAAAGCACAAACACATCAGACGAATGGACAACAACTGTCATATTCCTATGAGACAATATCAGAAAAAGTCTAATTTTTGGCAATGGGGGAAAACAAAATGTCTTTGAAATCTATAATTTAATAGCACAAAACAAAGAACAAACATTCAAGATTCAGGAACTGTTGTCTGTAATTCAAAAACATTTTAAATGTGGTAACTATGGCAATGTAAACTAGAGGCACTCAAGAGCCTGTGTCGCTCACCTGATTCTACTTTGGTTTTGGAAGTCATGTAAAAATAGATTAAAATCATAACAGATACCCTAATAATGATTGAGGCCAAATTTGGTTTAATATTGGCCCCGTAATTTAATCAAAAGCAGAAGACTTTTTTAAAGTTTACAGAAATTACCAATAAATTCATTGAAATTGTAGAAAATGACTTTATAAGATTAATAACTCCAACAAGATGTCAATTGACAATTTTGCTCATGTTGACTTATGAGTAGATCTTTTCTTGATATTTTTTTAGCAGTTTACAGTATATCTCAATCTATAAAGATACATGTATTAAGGTCTTCATCAGCACCTCACAAGGAACATTTATCCCATGTTGTTTGGTTTCATTTCATTCAGTGCTCCTCTAGAAGAAGCATTTGTATGTATTTCCCATAGGGTCCTATGTTAAACGAAGTCCCCGCTGGCGGCCATCTTGGATGTTTGATAGCCTACAAAGTTATAACACTTGGTCAGCACCTCATAAGGAACATTCATGCCATGTTTTATTTCATTTCATTCAGTGGTTCTCTAAAAGAAGACATTCGTATGTATTTCCCATGAGGTCCTATGTTAAACTAAGTCCCTCTCTGGCAGCCATTTTGGATGATGGATCGGCTTCAAAGAAACAACACTTGGTCAGCACCTCATAAAGAAAATTCATGCCATGCTTGGTTTCATTCCATTCAGTGGTTCTCTAAAAGAAGACATATGTATGTATTGTCCATAGGGTCCTATGTTAAAGTTCAACGCTGGCGGCCATCTTGGATGATAGATCGGCTACAAAGTAACAACACTTGGTCAGCACCTCATAAGAAAAATCCATGCCATGTTTGGTTTCATTCCATTCAGTGGTTCTCTAGAAGAAGTTCAAAATGTAAAAAGTTAACGACGACGACGACGGACGCCAAGTGATGAGAAAATCTCACTTGACCCTTTGGGCCAGGTGAGCTAAAAATGGTACCGAAAATTCAAACTCTTTCCTGTTACCAAAGTGAATCAATTTTAAAAAGTTCTTAATGGGAATAAGGAATAAATTAAAGATACTATTTGTGGTTTACTAGTACATCCTGCAATATTTTATCAAATGTCAATTATTTATTTTAGCATTTACAATACATAAGGTTAAGAAATATACTAAGATATAGTCCGATTTGTCGGTAACACGAAATAATCTTGAGTAACAAGACAGAGTTGGTAACTAGGAAGGAACTTTATTTCAAAACAATTCCTTTGTTTTCATAGTTTAAGAAAAATACATCATTACAAATTGGTCACAATTGGAAGATAACAGCAAACAATGTCATTTTTCTTTTGAAACTTTCATTTGCAAGATGAAAAATCTGCCTGTAACGAAAAATTCAAAAATAAATTCCTTTCTGTTACCATCTACTATACAAGAATTGCACAATGTTCTCTGCTGTAATCAAAAGTCAAAAACCTGTTTTGATTTTCATTCAAAAGACAGTATATTATGTTGGGATTTTGAGATTTATTCAATATGATGATAATAACTTATATTAAATGAATTGTTTAGCATATAGTAGGTTAACTTTGTGTTTCATCAGTAAAATTGTCCTTAACATCCTTCCTGTTACTGATTATGGCTACGCTGTTACTTTTTATCAGGTAACATAACAGAACGTAACAGAAAGGAATTACACAGTATTTTTTGTCCTTTTATTTGAATTGTATGGATGTGTACTTCCATCTATATATCAATTTTAATAAGATACTATAAAAACACATTTAATGTTATAGTGCTGACATTAAAATATTCTCAGAAGGTACACAAAAAGGCAGTAACAGGAGAGAACAACAAAGGTATTGTTCTATAAATTCTTATCTAAGATGAGCTCGGATTTTTCAAACTATACACGTGTACTCATGCATTCAGGAAATGATGCTCTTTTCATTGCATTATAGGAAATTAAATCTTGGTCTTCCAAACGTTTCCACTGGTAAAAAACCCAGTGGTAACAGCAAGGAAATTATCCCTTGGGACAAAGTTTTAAAATGCAAATTTTTTAGATATGCTTTCTTATAAAAAAAAAAACAGATCAATAAGGGACAACTTTCTTATATAATCTATCATATTTGTGACAATGGGAAACATACTTACTAGATAAGGATATTCTTTGAATGATTTGTCAGAAAACAACAGTTGACAACACAGGGGTTGAACATTTATATTATAATATTTTATTGGAAGAAATATAAGAAGGAGTGTTAAATTGGCAATAGTTGGTGCATTATATACTCTTGTTAATACTGAAACTTAAAATTTTCCAAACGATACTTGGATAAAAAAATAATTGCCGGTAAACGATGGAACCAGGACTTTTTCTGATATTGTCTCATATCCATTCTTTTCCATTCAAGAAAGAAATAACCAATGACTAAACAATGACCAAAAAAGTATGATGTAAATTTAAAACGATGTTATGTCATGAATGGTTTCATTGAGTTGCATTTATCATGTCATGTTACCGTTTCACAGATGATAGCTGATATGTTTCTAATGTCGTAGCTTCAATCCCGTCCCCTTTTCCCGAATGTAAACTACCGAATTAGACTTATTACCGGGTTTGTACCAACATGAACAACACGTCGAGTGCCATATGTGGAGCAGGATATGCTTATCTTTCCGAAGCACCTGAGATCACCCCGTATTTGATGGGGTTCGTGTTGCTTAAGTCTTTAGTATTCTATGTTGTGTTGTATTGTTTATCTGTTGGTCTTTTTTTTCTTTTTAGCCATGGCGTTGTCAGTTTATTTTCGAGTTGTGAGGTTGAATGTCCTCCTGGTATCTTTCGCCTCTCTTTTATCCTTGGGCGATACCACTGCTGATGGACTATAAGTTCTCGAGTGTATCACCAGCTTAGTAGCACGGATCAACTCCCTAAATTCCTTTTATATCCTCTTGTCATTTAGTCCTAACTTTCTACGTTTTTATACATCCCTGGTACTCAAATGTTTAAGTTTGAGCGTTCCTGCATGAAGTTAAATCCAGGAAGGCTCTTTGGACGCTCAAAATTTATTAAGTTTCATTTTCATTGAAGCAATACCATAAAAGAATCTGAAAATTGGAAGTATACACAGTTGCTGTACATCATATTTGTTGTTCATGTATTATTTTGTACATCTGAAATCAGGCCGTTAGTTTTCCCGTTTGAGTAGTTTAACATTTGATAACATTCTGCTAATTGTTGAAGGTCGTACGGTGATAGTTGTTAACTTCGACGGAATTTGGTCACTGGTGGAGAGTTGCCTTGTAATTGGTAACCATACCACATCTTATTGTTGCAGTACGATGACTCAAATATTTGAAACCTCCCTCATATTTTAGCATGTTTAGACTGAACTATCTCATTGACATAAAACGCCACTGTAAGAGGTCACTGTATGGTAAATATTGTCTAAATTACTGAACAATTAATGTTTTACACAGTTTATTACTGAAAAACTAAACATTTTACATAATGTATTACTAAATAACCAAATATTGTATAGTTTAAGTGTTTTACTGAACAACTAAATGATAACTAAATATGTTTCAATGTTAATGCCACACATTTACAACAAAATATTTTATGACTAAAGCTCTTTACTGAATACCTTAGTATTTTGGAATGCTTGATACTGAGTAACTAACTATACAACAAAACTTATAACACATGTACAACTATTCTTCAATGTTAATGCCATTCAAAGTCACAATAAAAAAATCTTTTACATCAATATATTTCAACGACTAGCATACTTGAATATCACAATAAAGCAATGCCATTTATAAAAGTATAATTGTTTCTTAATCAACTTCTTCCACAGTTGGGCCACCAGAGGTATTCTGGCCCCCATGTTGTCCGCCTGTACTCCCTGACGGTCCACCTTGACCACCTCCATGAAGTTTTGTCATGACGGGTGAACATACTCTCTGAAGTTCTTTCATTTTATCTTCGTATTCCTCTTTCTCTGCTAAGGAATTTTGATCTAACCATTTAAGTGAGTCTTCACAAGCTGTTGTGACAGTTTCTTTTTCCTGAGATGTTAGCTTGTCACCAGAGTCATTTGTTGCTTGTTTAACACTGAAAATATAGTTCTCAAGTTGATTCCTTGATGAAACTCGCTGTTTTTGTTTTTCATCTTCGTCTTTGTATTTCTCTGCTTCGGAGACCATTCGATCAATGTCTTCTTTACTGAGCCGTCCTCTGTCATTGGTAATTGTAATTTTCTTTGTATTTCCTGTACTTTTGTCTTTAGCCGATACGTGTAAAAGTCCATTTGCATCAATGTTAAATTCTACGTCTATCTGAGGAACACCACGGGGAGCTGGTGGTATACCAGTCAGATCGAATTTTCCCAGAGTATTATTGTCTTTTGTCATTGCTCTTTCACCTTCGAAAACTTGAATGCTTACTGCGGGTTGGTTGTCTGAATATGTTGTGAATGTGTTGGAAGCTTTTGTAGGGATCTTCGTATTTCTTTCAATCAATTTTGTCATAACACCGCCCGCAGTTTCGATTCCAAGGGACAATGGAGCCACGTCTACAAGCAGTACATCTTTAATGACGTCACTACGGTCACCGGACAGAATAGCTGCCTGTACGGCTGCCCCATAGGCCACAGCTTCGTCAGGATTGACAGATTTGTTCAGTTCTTTTCCATTCATGAATTCTGACAGCATTTTCTGTATTTTGGGTATCCTTGTTGAACCTCCGACAAGTACAATCTCGTGAATACTTCCCTTATCTAGTTTTGCGTCCCGCAAAGCTTTTTCGACCGGTTCCATTGTAGTTCTGAACAAATCTGCGCACAGATCTTCAAATCGTGCTCTGGTTATTTTTGTGTAGAAGTCTATGCCCTCAAACAATGAGTCAATCTCCACGTTTGCCTCTGTGCTGCTTGACAATGTTCTCTTTGCTTTCTCACATGCAGTTAATAATCTTCTGATTGCACGATTATTTCCAGAAATGTCTTTACCATGCTTCCTCTTAAATTCGGAAATGAAATGTTTGACCATTCTGTTATCAAAATCCTCCCCTCCAAGATGAGTATCTCCAGCTGTGGAGCGAACCTCAAACAATGAACCCTCGCCGATCGAAAGAATGGAGACATCAAATGTTCCACCTCCCAAATCAAATATCAGAACGTTTTTGTCACCAGATAAATTCTTGTCCAGACCGTAAGCTAATGCCGCAGCAGTTGGTTCGTTTATAATCCTAAGTACGTTCAGTCCTGCAATACTACCAGCATCCTTTGTGGCGAGTCTTTGGGAATCATTGAAGTATGCAGGTACGGTGATTACAGCATCTTTTATCTTCTTTCCCAGATAGGCTTCAGCCGTTTCTTTCATTTTAACTAAAACCATTGAACTTATTTCTTCTGGTGTAAATGTTTTTGTTTCTCCTTTGTATTCTGCTTGCAGTTTTGGTTTACCACCACTGTTGATCACTTTGAATGGCCAATGCTTCATGTCGGACTGTACGGCTGAATCGGTAAAATTTCTTCCGATCAGTCTCTTGGCATCGAAAATAGTATTTTCAGCATTCAGGGCTACCTGATTTTTTGCTGCATCGCCAACAAGTCTTTCTGTATCTGTGAAGGCAACATAACTGGGAGTTGTTCTGTTCCCCTGGTCGTTGGCAATTATTTCTACTTTCCCGTGCTGGAAAACAGCGACACAGGAATATGTTGTTCCAAGATCAATACCAATAGCTGGAGCTTTTCCTGCCATCTTTGATTCGTAATCTAAAAAATATAATAATCGTATCTTTTTATTTAGCAATTCATTTATTAAAATTTTTAAAAGCAGAAATAAACAGATAGTAGTGTTAAAATGAAAAAAAAAATCAAAAGTATATAACAGTATATGTCTTTTGTTTTTTGTTGTTGTTAGGTCGCTGTCTCTATTAAACTGATATACATCCAACATTAATTTAGGCACCGACTATTTATCTATTGTTTGGGGCGCATTTTTTTTTTTCATCACGGGGCAATTTTTAATCAACTTGAATAAAAACAACATATTTTTTCAATACTCAAGTGTCTGCATGAGGTGTATATTAATTTCCAAATTTGAAAAGACACAATTTTTTTTCACTTCCTCTTTCTTATGATTTTTTTCTATCTCCAGATATTATAAAAAATTTTTAAAACTACGAACTAAAATGAGATGGATATTCTATACGGATGTTGTGCTGAGTTCGTGCGAATAAATGCAAAATTCCATCTGAAAGTTTTTTTTGAATTGTTGATTCTTAGACAATTAATGTCTGTATTAGCGAAAAATAATGCAAAATATAATATTAAATAATTATGACATACCTTTAATCGTTTAAACGATAATTCTGTCTTGCAATATCACTTTGTGTTCTGCGTTTATATCCTCTGACTTTTTTTATGTTTCTGACACTGGTATAGCGTGCTACTTATATATATAAAGTAAACGAACGTTCTCGGATAATCAGGAGTTTCTATTTTTAACTCGAAGATTCTCGTTTATCATCGTACTTACGAGAGATGACGTCCGAAGACATCGAACGTAAATAGAAATATGGGTTATCTATTCTTAGATTGATAAACATAAGTGTTCTAAAAATAACTGTAAGTGTGCGGTTTTTCGGGTATGCTGTCGAATTCACGCGGACATTCAATAAATGAATAATATTGTTGTGTAGTTATGAATTTGCTATATAAAAAAAAATGATTGTAAGAGGCAATGTGGTAAAACTTGTAGTATTAAACGATTTTCATTTGTTTTGTTATATGTCACAAACTGTAAAGTTTATATGACAATAAATTATTGAATTGAAATTAAATCGAGCGATAAATAAATGCTCACATGACACGGAGAATACACATTGTCCGTGGCGTAGCTTGCCCTCTGTTATTATCGAGGCAGGGGGTCAAAAGGGGAGGAAGGGGGGGGAAGCAGCTCCCCAGAAGCTATAGAGGTTTTGCAATTTGAACAAGAATCTATTAAAAATGATAGTGCTTGTTAAATCTATTTCATAATTATAATGTTAATATGCCTAACACTAAGTTATACTTAAGATTTATTAGTTGATAACTGGCAAGTACGTCATTTTCCATGTTCAGATGAATACATAAATGTTCTCAAAAACATTTATCCCTTTTTCAAATCGAATCCCTTTAGTGACTGAACCGTGCTTCCAAAATTTTAAACTCATTGCGAATAAAAGGAGATGGATATGAGATCATATACGTTAAAGACACAGCAAGCCAACAATACAACAACTGAATTAAAAATCATCTAGAGGTCGACATACAACATATCACATAAGACAACCACTGACAAGTTTCCTGAAAGCCAATTTAAATACCTAATCTGCCGATATTTTTCCATGCCATCGTACACTCTAATATAGGTGGCTGTACCTCAATGTGACATAAGCTTTACACTGCTTCTCCGGTAAAGCGCCCATATGAAGAAACTGATATGTCTCAGATCTTTGAACTCTTATTACGCGAGATTTTAAATGACTATAAGCATTTGTTATTTTTGTATACTATCCCTCGATATTTACATCAAAAAAGTTCTTATATTTGTGTCAATAAATGCGCCTGTGCAGGTCTCAATTATGGTTGAAAGTCTAGATATGGACATTCCTACAGTAAAAGGACGAAACTAACGACTTCGTGTTATTTAGTTATGCCTTTTTATACTCCTAGATGAGGTTTTTATATTTGTTTTCCATCTATATTTTTTTATTTTTATAAAGTTTATTACATATTTAACAGCGATAGTGGTCATACAGCCATGATAATGTTTCCCTCGAAAACGTGTAATTTCCGTTAACAAGTAAAAGACTCACTCATGACAAAATATTCAGCAGTATAAATGGCATTAAATGAGTTAAATTTGTTTTAAAGGTCAATACAAATATTTGTGCATATATCAATGGTCATTTAGTTCGATTCATATAAGTCTAGAAAACAGAACAAACTTAAAACCTGTAGAGATTTGTTAAGCATGTAATCTCCGTGGAATGGTGTTTTATAAATATACGGCAATATTGAATATAAATTGCACATCCAAAAGGTATAAATCGGTGTCCATATTAATATTTATTACAACTTTTCCCTACAAAAACGCTTATTTTCTTAAAAAATGGCAAAATCATAGAAATGTAATCTCCGTGGAACGTAATATCCGTTGACACTTAAAAAACGTCGGGAATTTTCACGCGTTTCCATGGTATTTTGACGTTTCCGGGAATGGAAGACATACAGCGTCCTGTGAAGATATATAGAAACAGATGAGTAAAGAGAGACAACTCCAACAGTAGCAATCATTAAATTTGTGAAATAATGAATGGTAATTTGTAGTAATAGCTTTTCTAACAATTATGACGGCTTGACATGCTTTTTTAAGTAGCAGCAATAAATTCCATACACTGGTATTAGTTTGTTCTGACACAGAATCCTATTCTAACGTGACGGTACCCAAATTGCACCTATTTTGACAGTTTTTTCACCTACGCTTATTTATGATCCAGACAAAAGTTTCCATTCTGTGTTTATTTTGTAGATGTGTCATTATTTACTATATGGTTCCACCAATTTAATTTTGAATCCATATTTAATCATAGAAAAATGGGTTTGAACCGACCTCCAAACAATCTATGATTCTGTAATGAGGAGTACCCAAATTGCATCCATGCTTAAATTCATATCCTTAAAAATCGAATAACAGATGTTTTGCTTTATTTCTTCAAATATTTAGAACAATTTGACATTAGTCTATGCTTACTATTCATTTTTAAGAAATGGATGCTTGTAACATGTTTAATTTGATCATTTTTAAAAGATGACTTTTTGTGAACGTCGCATGGCGACGTTTTCGTAGATTTACTTTTTTCAGTGAATGTTTCATCTGTTGATATATACTGTGAACGTTTTGTGTATATTTAAATATATTTACCTTTGTTGAAAGACGTGTATAATGTTAAATCACAAAATTACAAATTATTTAGTCTTAAAGAAAACTTGTAAGATTCCGGCACCGCTTTTTGTTGAATAGGTGCAATTTGGGTACTCGGTGCAATTTGGGTACTGTGACGTTACATACAAAGGGATGTTTCTTAACAGACAATACTTCATAAATTAATAATATTGAAAAAAAAACCTTGTACATTATGTTTCTGTGTACGTTAGCATATCAACCATAATATTAGGGACTCCGGTGCTATTCTAGTAGTTTAGAAAATGTACATTCAGTTTTAACCATGTCCCCCCTTTTGTGTTCCATCACCGTAAGAAATCAAATGCCCAGCTAGTTAAAATATATTTTAAGAGGCAACTTACTGATATGTCGATCTTTATAGATTCTTTATAATGTAGCAATCATATTTCGTACGTTGATTTCCATGCTGCACCTTACTGAACCTAACGTTGCATATTTTGAAGAAAATATAGTTTACAAGACTCTACCGATTATCTGCGAGATTAAAAAAAATAGCAAAACGATCGAACGATACAAATATTTATCAGAAGACTGACAAGTGCATTTGCGTGGTGCAGGTTCAACTAGAAAGATTTTTAATTTGTTATGTAATAGCTTTCCAAAATAGCACAACTTACGCCCTTTAGTTCTGGCGAACAGTGCTTCCTTTCACGTCCGCATTTCTATAAAGTATGGCATGCCGATTTGACACTATTAAAAATCATTACGGATGTAAAATAAGTATCGAAATGTCCATTTACTTTATCAACATTTACCATGAATACGTATTTTGTGCAAATACGTACGCAATTTAGTTCTGGCGAACAGTGCTTTCTTTCACGTCCGCATTTCTATAAAGTATGGCATGCCGAGTTTACACTATTAACATTTATTACGGATGGTAAAATAAGTATCGAATGGTCGGTTTAATTTATCAACAATGTACCATGAATACTTATTATTTGTGCAAATAATACAGTAACACATATTCAAAAAATCTACTCAGCAATACATTTTGCCAGAGAATGGGCTGTTTAATAACCAGAGTAAGACTACATACAAGAATTATTTTTATTTAGTTTCTTGTTGATGGTTTCTTTTAAAATTGAATGAGATGGTGCTGCTAATAAAGATGGCTTTTTACTACGCACACAATATCTGATCTTTTTTTGTGGTGGATTCACTACTCACTTGGTAGCTTTTGTAGAAATATGTTGGTATTGTTGTTTAAGAACAATCAAAATCAAGAAGATGTTGTATGTTTACTAATGAGACAACTCTCTATCAAAAACCAAGTTACGTATAAGTAGACAACTGATATTTGTCACCGTACGGACTTCAACCATGAGAAAAAAAAACTATACACAGATACACACACATACATATATATATATATATATATATATATATATATATATATATATATATATATATATATATATCACATACATATATATATATATATATATAACGATACTAATATAAGATGGTATACGTAGATGTTGATATTAAATCGTGTTGACAAATATTTCGGCAACAAATAGCCTTCTTCGGTGTCAATGAAGAAGGCTATTTGTTGCCGAAATATTTGTCAACACGATTTAATAACAACATCTACGTATAATACCATCTTATATTAGTATCGTTGTGCAATTAGACTTATATAATTTTCCTTATCTGCACAGTATCGTCTATTATAGACGATCCGGTACATAGTAAATTTGCTGGTTGGTCCTTTTATAGACTTCTATATATATATATATATATAGCTATAAAAGGCCGCGTGGTGACAAATGTAAAACGATTCGAACGAGAAAAATAAAAGGCTTGTTTGATGTACAAAACAATAAACGAAAAATAAATATGATATACACCAACAAACGACAATCACTGAATTATAGGATCCTGACTTGCTTGTCTTTCTGTCACCTTTTGTCTCTTTTTCAATTTTTGACATCTCTTTCTTTATTTCAACAAATATTTATTTGAAAAACATTCTCTGTAATGGTGCACTTAATTTTTAATGGGCATGAAATATTTGCCACTAGACATAAAGCAAACAATTATCCACCAATCGTTACTATTTTAAAATAACAGAACCACCTCGGTGGTCTCGATAATGGTAGCTTCGAGCGTTGAAGGGTTCGGGTTCTTACCCTTCGTTCTAGTCAAAAGATCGTTAAAAATCCGGTCCAGCGTGTCGATCAGTACAAATTAGACCATTAAGTCTTGCAATTGAGTTATTTCATATTTTTCAAGTCTGGGTCCGCTTTTATAGCTGAATATACGTCATGGGATTTTCTCATTGTTTAAGGCCATACGGTTGACATTTATTGGTTCCAACCTGATTGTTTTAAAACTTTGGAGGATACTTGACTGTTTCCACTGGACGATCAACAGTCAAGTGTCCATCTAAAATAACAGCTACTTGTAGTACTACATGTACAATGACTTTAACATGATTAAATAATTCATAAAAGTTTCTTTTTGTCTTTATGTCAGCTTCAGCAACATCTCCAATTTGTAAATTTCAGAAACAAAGAAAAAAACGAAAGCTGAATATCAGAAGGAATATCGCGAAAGAAAAAGGTTACAAAATGTAGAAGAATACCTACAAAAAGAGAATGAGCGAAAGAGGAAGTCATATGTAAAAAGTACCGAGTTGTCAAAAAGAGATTTAGAACGAAAACGTAGAATCAACAGAGAAAATGTGAAGCTATATCGACAAAGAAAAAAACAAGAAAAGCAAGTTAAACAAAATGATGTTTCAAATAAACGCACGTCGTCCAGAAAAAGAATTAGTAGAGCTATTTCTAGAGCTAATAGAAAATACACAAACTAGAAAAGAATTGCAAACTTCCAACAGAAAAGTATGGAAACTTAAAAGAGAATCAGTAGATTAAAATAGTAAAAATGAATCAAAATCATACAAAATCAACAAAATAAGGAAAACATCACACCTTTGAATTCCGCGGATGCCGAAATGAGATATGTCGGTCTTGAGCCGTCCAAATATAAAACAATAAGACGTAAATTACAATTTCACAATGTGCTTGTGGAAGAAATTAAGGCTGTTGATCCCTGCTTTACCAAAAACATAGTAAATGGAAGGTAACAAAAAACACAAAATGAAATCTATTACAAGTCAGGTTTTCGGAATCCGTAGGAGATCTCTCATGTCCACGTCAAAGAAAATGAAAAAAGTTTTGCGTAAGAGACTTCCAGAAATACAAGAAGAAATAAAAACAGCAGTTTTGACGTTTTTAAACCGAGGGGACAATTCGTCTGTAATGCCAGGAAAGCAGATTATAAAACTGTTAGCGGTCAGCAAAACAAAAGCACATTTTATCAGATCACATGAACAATCTGTATCTCAAGTTTAGGTCAGAAAATTTAACTATCAAACTTTCTTATTCAAGATTTTGTAAATATCGTCCGATAAATTTCTCATTAGTTTCATATGCTACCCGTAACACATGCTTATGTATCAAGCACCAAAACATGGCTTTAAAATTACGCTGTCTTCATAAAATCGGTATAATTAATTGCGACAGTCCGGATGCTTTTGTAAAAGATGTTACAGACCACTTTGACGTAGACGCTTTATTTCCTGCTGACAGTGGTCCATTTCAATATGATGAATGGTCGCGAGTAAATACCGACGCTGGACAAAGAATGAACATTGTTTCAAAATCAAGTGATAGAGCCAGTTTCATAAAACTTTTTAAACCACAACTTTTTGAGTTTAAAGAACATGTCAATAGAGTCAGAAACCAGTATCATGCATTACAAGATCTGAAGGCTAATCTTCCTCGGAATCATATGATTGTGCAGATGGATTTTGCCGAAAACTTCAATTGCAAGACAGCTGATGAGGTGCAGTCGTCTTATTTCAACAAATGCTATGTTAGCTTGCACCCTGTGGTAGTTTATTACAAAGTTAATGACACATTGCATCATAAAAGTTTTACATTTATTTCCAATGACTTAAGCCATAACGCAACTTTCGTTTTTTCTGTAATCAAAAGGCTAGTTCCAATTCTCGAAACTATTAATTTAGATTTACAATGTATTCATTATTGGACAGATAGCCCAACATCTCAGTACAGAAATAAACATATCTTCTCTATTATTAAAAGCACAAAGATCATTTCAGAGTTGATTGCACATGGGATTACTTTGAGGCGGGTCACGGAAAGGTCCATGTGATGGATTAGGTGGAACTGTAAAACGGTGCGCTGACCTGGCTATTAAACAAAGAAAATGTACTATACAGAGTGCGGATGACTTCTACACGTGGGCATCAAGTAGCAATATCTCTGTAGCCTTTAAATATATATCAAAAGAGGATATAAGCCTATATTCCATCATTTTAAATGAAAACATTGCCAAAACTGCAAACCTGTCAAAGGAACCTTAAAGCTGCACTCAGTTCGGAGGAACGGCAGCTCCATCTGCATCAGAAACACATCGTGTTACTGTATGAGTTGTTTATCTTATGAGTTCTGTGCTGGTTGGAAAAATGTATAATCAAGAATATGCTGGTCAGAAAAATGTGCATGTTATTTATGAATCTGATTTTTTAGTATTTACAATGGAACTAAAATAAACAGATGCTGTTATAAATGAATTGATGTTTACTTATTTATCAAAGAAACAATATTATTCATAGGATCAAAATTAAAGTTAAATTTCTCTTCCGTTAGCTGTATATTTAATTGTTGAGAAACTTAAACATACGATATCTAATTTTTATCGTATTTTAATATTAAAGGTTCCAATATGAAACAATGTGGAATAACTGCCTATTATATTACAGATACCATATGTTATAGATGTCAGGAATTATAGACCACCTTACGGCATTCAACAATGAGCAAAACATATACCCCATAGCAAGCTACGACTTGACTTCTGCTATCCTTTTGTCAGTTACTTGCATGTTATCTGGTGGTCATTGTCATAAATTGAATGTATAAACACATGAAAATAACATACACAAACAAAAACACATTAAACTTGACATATATAACATGTATAAAGGGGAAAACATATATAAAAAAAGAAGATGTGGTATGATTGCCAATGAGACAACTCTCCACAAGAGACCAAAATGACACAGAAATTAACAACTATAGGTCACCGTACGGCCTTCAATAATGAGCAAAGCCCATACCACATAATCAGTTATAAAAGGCATAATATAGCAATTTTTCATCGCCAGTATCAACATAGAGATAAAAGCGAAATTTTATTTTGTAACCCGCTCTAGGATAAAAGAACCAACAAAATAGATTTTTTTTATACATGTTTAAATATATGTGTACATTAGTATTATAAATTTATAATATATTATACATAAACTCATCATAGGACGTAACGATATTGCGCATTCCGTTTGTTTGTTCGTTGGTGTTTAACGCCACCTTCTTAGTCCATCTTCCATACTTAAAAGTGTTTTACATCATCTTTTTATGAAAAAAATTGTTCTGAAACAAGTTTGACAGAAAAAAATGCAAAGTTTGTGGTGAAGAAAGTCAAAAGATTGGTGTAAGACAATTAGTATGCAGACATTAGTAAATAAATCTTCATTTTATCACACGAGAAACACGCAGGTTTATGTGAATTTATAAAGTTTGAAATAATAAAATACCTAAAAAGAAATGGTTTCAAAGGTTTAAGCATTTTTTTTTTATTTATAAATCATACTATCAGATAACGACGTCAACGGAAAAATTAAAAACGTCATTTTTTTACAAAATTTTTATTTATCTCAACTTCAACTTCAACGATCAATACTACATAATGGTAGAACATTACATGCTAAAATTTTTAAGGTGAATAGTATACACTATAAGGATGCTCTATGTGATTTGTTTAGACATTTTGATGCAATTTATTTTCTATCATTTTTGAGCCGGTACTTGGGCGCTTTACCGGAGAAGCAGTGTTTAACGTCATACCAGAAGGGAGACAAGACCTTCTTCGATGGCCAAAAGAAACCTGTACAGAATTTCCAATGCACAAAAACGAACGAAACGATTAAAGTTTATTTAAAATAATTTTCGTGATGATCATTTCTTCGTTTGGCCCCGCGAATCTAAAAAAATAATCACATGCTACATGCAAAGTACACCACGGCACTTTTATTGGTTGTGATTCGATCGCCCTGATATTTCTTAGAATGTCTTCAAATTCTTACATGGTTTTGAATTTTTTTCCCACGGCGAAGTACTAACGGAAATATTTACGCTATTATGAAGTCTGCGGAATAAATGAAAACAGTACTCGGTTGAAATTTTTAATATATAAACTGACATCTGTATGCATGAGCTAACAGACATATACCATATATGTCTCTGAAATTAATGAATCCTTTAAATATTCAAAATTCCTTGCTAGTGAAAAACTATAAATTTAAAATAGCGAGAATAAAACTTGAGAAAAACATACACATAATTTTCTGTGTATGTAGAATGATGTATATTTTATTTTGATAGGTATCAAAGTCAATGAAACTCTGAGTAATTGGAGTACATGTAGGGGGAAATGTCAATGCACAATGATATTTCAATTTTAGACGTTACCAGTTATATGCATGAGGGTTTGAATAGGGGTCTTCAAATATTCATTTTTAATTCTTTTTGCCCATAATTTCCTTTCTTTTATTTAAGCACCCTTTTAAATATCTCTATTCCTTTTAAGTTTAAGATAATTTCATAGCATTTTTCTGTATTCTGTAAACCGCCCCCAGACCCTCATCTACTAGAAATTATTCTCACACAAAAATAATAATTTAACTGACTGGTCAAGATATTCAATCGGAGAAGGTTTGTGAGCTGGATCATCATCTATTTTACTTATTTTGCTTGGGGTATGATTAAATAAATCTGTTCGCTTCAATTTTGTCGATTTCTTTGACTCGGACATATTTATATTACTGAAAACTACCGCAAACGGGATTTCCAATTAGAGAAAGGAAATGTTCCATAAGTATTGAATTCGCAAAGGGTACGAATCAATAACGGCAGCAAGACGATTCAAGTCGGTATATAAGCTTTTAGTAGCGAGTCTGCTGCATAAGGTGGAAATTAAATAAATCTGTTCGCTTCAATTTTGTCGATTTCTTTGACTCGGACATATTTATATTACTGAAAACTACCGCAAACGGATTTCCAATTAGAGAAAGGAATGTTCCATAAGTATTGAATTCGCAAAGGGTACGAATCAATAACGGCAGCAAGACGATTCAAGTCGGTATATAAGCTTTTAGTAGCGAGTCTGCTGCATAAGGTGGAAAATTTTTTTTATTTATCTCAACTTCAACTTCAACGATCAATACTACATAATGGTAGAACATTACATGCTAAAATTTTTAAGGTGAATAGTATACACTATAAGGATGCTCTATGTGATTTGTTTAGACATTTTGATGCAATTTATTTTTCCTATCATTTTCGAGCCGAAACCTGTACAGAATTTCCAATGCACAAAACGAACGAAACGATTAAAGTTTATTTAAAATAATTTTCGTGATGATCATTTCTTCGTTTGGCCCCATGAATCTAAAAATAATCACATGCTACATGCAAAGTACACCACGGCACTTTTATTGGTTGTGATTCGATCGCCCTGATATTTCTTAGAATGTCTTCAAATTCTTACATGGTTTTGAATTTTTTCCCATGGTGAAAATTACAACCGGCGAAGTACTAACGGAAATATTTACGCTATTATGAGCTGCAGTACTCGGTTGAAATTTTAATATATTGCCTCAACGTAAGCTACGCCAATGGTATTCATAACTTTTTGATCACTTCAAAATATAAATTTGAAGCTTGTCGGAAAATTCTGCAGTGGCTGACTACATGTACAGCCTTAACATCGTCAATGTGAATAAAGAACATCTATTTTGAGTTGTTTTTTTATCTTGTGAGACCAAATGACACAGAAATTTATGGAAAGCCTCAGCTGTCATATATTAGAGATTTACAAAACGTTATGCTGAAGCTTAAAATGTAAAGTTAAGACAGCGTGATGTTGAATTGAGTCATCAAAATGCTAACTCTAAATTACAATATGCTAAGTTGAATCTGCGCAATGTTGACTTGCAATGACAAGTGCTTTAGTCGTGATAGTATAATGATAAGTCACTATGTTGTGATGATATACCAAACACACGTAACGTTGGGTTTAAAGTACATGATATGAAGTTGACGTTGCATGATGTTAGCTTGCAGATGGATACTGCTCAGTCATCCGCATCGACGGCTATGATAACAAATAAAATGAATAGCTAAAATGTATGGTACTGACTTGTTATTAATAAATGTTGAGCTGAGATAGTACGATGTTATATCATTGTGATATTACGATAGGTCTATCATGCAATCTGTTTATTTAAAACACCATGATGCACAGTTGAAAGTACATGATGTTAAGTTAAGATAACACGATGCTACACCACTATATTGAAACGAAAGGCTTACCATACAACTTGTTGACTTAAAACAACACGATGCAACGTGTTAAGCTAAGATGCTCACTTGAAACTACAGGACGTACAGTTGAAATTTTGTAATGTTAAGCTACGATAGCACGATGTTATATCATTATAATGTCACAATAGACTTATTATACAATTTGCTCATTTAAAACTACACAACGTACAGTTGAAAGTACGTGATGTTAAGCTAAGATGGCACGTTGTTATATCATTAGAATGTCACGATAGGCTTACCACACGATATGATCGTTTAAAACTACACGACGTACAGTTGAAAGTACGTGATGTTGAGCTATGATAGCAATATCTTATATCATAATAATATCACGATAGGCTTGCCATACAATATGCTCATTTAAAACTATACGACATACAGTTGAAAGTACGTGTTGTTCAGCTAAGATAGCACGATGTTATATCATTATGACGTCACGAGAGGCTTATCATACAATGTGTTGACTTTAAACTACACGATGTAAATTTGAAGTAGTTTGGTCTTGACTTGAAACAGTAAAATGTTAAGTTATAAAAACGGAATGTAAAGTCAAAATAAAACAATGATAAGATGGCATATACTTGTGCAGAATTGAAGATTTTTGGTGTTGACTTCGAATATAGTACAAATATTAGATCGTTTTATGATAAATTGAAAGACAATAATGATGAGTAAAACATTACAGAATTATGTGAATTGAAACTGCAATTCTATGGAACAGAACGAGGACAAATCCCAGGAGGCAAAATGATATACAAAGAAAGTTTCTTCATAAATTCATAAAGCAAAATAATTACCCATCGCTATATATTACACTTGAATACAGTTTTGCCGTATATTTTACATGTTTTGTTTGGATTTTTTTTATGATTAAAACCAGACTTTTTATGAACAATATTTAAGAAAATTTTATCTATGTTGTGTGTTAATATATACAACATAATATTGTGCTTATAAGACTTATGACTGTCAGGGTCAAATTTTACTCATAGAAAAATCACATCTATGTAAGAGTTATCGGAGAATTTGTATTTACCATTCCGTTTTCCCAAAATAAAACATAAGAGTCTGGATGGAGTCTTAATCTTAAAAACAAAGATCAACTGATATGACAAATAATACGCTAAAGCGTAGGACTGAGAGGGTCAGAGCTATATGAGAATGTGACCCCCCCCCCACGGCCTTGTTAGAGGTATCTGAAAATTTGAATTTTCTTTTCCACGAAATTAAACAAAAAGAATTGATAGGTGGAAGAATCCTACTGCATGGGGCCAACCCAAACATAAAGTATGGTAGATTCTGTTGAAATTTGACCTAGAGCCTCCAGTCTAAATCGTCAACTTTCAAAAAAAAAATACATCATTTACAGCAGTGCCAACCATTTTTTCAGCACCAAGTAAGATAGTACCCAGGTTTATTTATATATCCACTCGGAGAATATTTTATTTTTTTAAATTGGTAAAGTCATTAATGGACAATGACCCCTATAACTTATAATAAGAAGACAATTAATGATTTCCTTCACTTATTTTCTTGTCCAAAGTGGTTTTCTTGGTTCTTTGCAGCTTCTCTCTATCTATATGTGTTTTCAAAGAAAAAGAAAAAAAAAAAAATCTGTACAAATTGTTAAAGTCCATGAATTATTTTGGTATTGCTTTGATTAATTTGTAGATATGTTTTTTGATGTCAACAGTTTCTCTCTCTCTCTTATAGTTTTCATGAGTGTGGTCTAAATTAAAATCGGTAGATTTTTAAAAATTATTTGCCAAAATGTAGTTTATTCTTTTTTGAAAAACATAATAAAAAGTTTGGGCCACAGAGCATTTTGCAAGCTATATACAGGTTATGCAGTATTGTCAGATTTTGTATAAACTATACATGGAAAACTCAATGTTAGAAAATAAAAATAAAAATTGGGATCACGAGACTAGTTTTCTGTCTACAAAACAAAATAGATAACGTCCCTACACATTCCATCATTAGAGACGAAATATGCCAAAGGGATTTCAAACTCATAAGTCGAAACAGACTGACAATGCCATGGCAAAAATTAAAAAAAAAAAAAACGACAAAAAATAATGTTATTTGTATTCAAAAACTAATAGTCGTTTTAATCAGATAAATCACATAATTTTCTTCATCAAGATGAAAAGTACTACATATGAATAACATTCCTCTCTCAAAATGTGTATATTTTTTAGATCTAGACCGATTGTGTTGTGCTATATGATGAGAATCTAAGGGCGCTACCATGAGATTTTTATGGGGGTGGGGCGCTAGGATGAAAAATTGTCATCCTGCCTTTTTTTGCCAAGTTGCTCATCCTGCCTTTTTTTCAAATTTCATCCTAGCCCCCCAATAAAAATCAAATGGTAGCTCCCTAAGATGGCGGAAGACACCCAATCTGCCCTAAGGGCAATATATCTAATGAGGAATAAATTTACAATTTCGGTCACGTCGAGTTACTTGTAGATCTCCTTTTGTTGAAAAGGGGTTCTGTTTGAGTTTTTGTCATGACATTGTCAGTTTGGTTAAGAGTTTTACTATCCCTTTTGTATCTTTCGCCTTCTTTTATCCATTTTTGTGTTTTTTTTTTTTATTCTCCCCTCCCCCTGAACAGTATAATCATTTATCTATCTATTATACTGTTCAGGGAGGGAGAAAAAAAAAAATACACAAAATGAATAAAAGAAGGCGAAAGATACAAAAGGGATAGTAAACTCTTAACCAAACTGACAATGTCATGACAAAACTCATCAGCCGAAATAAACGAGAGAAAAAGATCAAAAGCCAAACAACAGTATATTAAGCGCAACATATAGAAAACCAAAACAGAGCAACACGAAACCCTAAAAAAAGGGGTGATCTCAGGTGCTCCAGAAGGGTAAGCAGATCCTGTTTCATATGTGGCACCCGTCACTTGGCGATTTTGCAAATAAAAGAAGGAATGTGTTATAATTTTCGAGGAACTCCCAAAAAACATGAACTACAGGGTGTCAAATCGATGAACGTGCTTAAAATAGGCTCCTTTTCATAAAAAAGAATTGATGAAAATGTATTTGTATTTAGTGTACAGTGGCAAATATTACATGCATATAAGGACGAAAATATGTAAGTGTGATATAAATATGAATAAATCTTGGCTCTGTGCAAGACATATTTTGCTTGCTTAGCCGAATTTTTAACAAACTAGTTGACAAACCGTCTCGGACAATCTATGGAAATCCAAATAGTATCGGTTTTGATTCAGTCCAGATTTTTTAGTTTTATTTCGTGGAAAAGAAAATTCTAATTTTCAGATACCTCTAACAAGACCGGGGGTCACATTCTGATATAGCTCTGACCCTCTCAGTCCTACGCTAAGCGTATTATTTGTCATATCAGTTGATCTTTGTTTTTAAGATTAAGACTCCAGATTCTTATGTTCTATTTCGTGGAAAACGGAGTGGTAAATACAAATTCTCCGATAACTCTTACATAGATGTGATTTTATATGAGTAAAATTTGACCCTGACAGTCATAAGTCTTATAAACACAATATTATGTTTTATATATTAACACACAACATAGGTAAATATTTTCTTAAATATTGTTCATAAAAAGTCTGGTTTTAATCATAAAATAAATCCAAACAAAACATGTAAAATATACGGCAAAACTGTATTCAAGTGTATTATATAGCGATGGGTAATTCTTTTGCTTTATGAATTTATGGAAAACTTTCTTTGTATATCATTTTGCCTCCGGAGTTAAATTTCATTAATATTCATCAACTTGCAAATGAAGAAGAAAAAATCCTGGGGATTTGTCCCTCATTCTTTTCCATAGAATTGCAGTTTCAATTCACATAATTCTGTAATGTTTTACGCATCGTTATTGTCTTTCAATTCAACATAAAACGATCTAATATTTGTACTATATTCGAAGTCAACACCAAAAATCTTCAATTCTGCACAAGTATATGTCATCCTATCATTGTTTTATTTTGACTTTACGTTGTTTTTATAACTTAACATTTTACTGTTTCAAGTCAAAACCAAAATACTTCAAATTTACATTGTGTAGTTTCAAGTCAACACATTGTATGATAAGCCTCATAATGTCATAATGATATAACATCGTGCTATCTTAGCTCAACAACACGTACTTTCAACTGTACGTCGTGTAGTTTTGAATGAGCATACTGTATGGCAAGCCTATCGTGATATTATTATGATATAACATCGTGCTATCATAGCTCAACATCACATCATTTCAACTGTACGTTGTGTAGTTTTAAATAAGCATATTGTATGGTAAGCCTATCGTGACATTCAAATGATATAACAACATGCTATCTTAGCTTAACATCACCTAGTTTCAACTGAAAATCATGTAGTTTTAAATAAGCATATTGTATGGTAAGCCTATCGTGACATTCTAATGATATAACAAATTGCCATCTTAGCTTAACATCACGTACTTTCAACTGTACGTTGTGTAGTTTTAAATGAGCAAATTGTATAATAAGTCTATTGTGACATTATAATGATATAACATCGTGCTATCGTAGCTTAACATTACAAAATTTCAACTGTACGTCCTGTAGTTTCAAGTGAGCATCTTAGCTTAACACGTTGCATCGTGTTGTTTTAAGTCAACAAGTTGTATGGTAAGCCTTTCGTTTCAATATAGTGGTGTAGCATCGTGTTATCTTAACTTAACATCATGTACTTTCAACTGTGCATCATGGTGTTTTAAATAAACAGATTGCATGATAGACCTATCGTAATATCACAATGATATAACATCGTACTATCTCAGCTCAACATTTATTAATAACAAGTCAGCACCATACATTTTAGCTATTCATTTTATTTGTTATCATAACTGTCGATGTGGATGACTGAGCAGTATCCATCTGCAAGCTAACATCATGCAACGTCAACTTCACATCATGTACTTTAAACCCAACGTTACGTGTGTTTGGCATATCATCACAACATCGTGACTTATCATTATACTATCACGACTAAAGCACTTGTCATTGCAAGTCAACATTGCGCAGATTCAACTTAGCATATTGTAATTTAGAGTTAGCATTTTGATGACTCAATTCAACATCACGCTGTCTTAACTTTACATTTTAAGCTTCAGCATAACGTTTTGTAAATCTCTAATATATGACAGCTGAGGCTTTCCATAGAAATTAACAACTATAGGTCACCGTACGGCCTACAATAATGTGTAAAAGCAATACCACATAGTCCGCTATAAAAGGCCCTGAAATGACAAATTTAAAACAATTCAAAAGAGAAAACTAACGGCCTGATTTATGTACAAAATAATGAACGAAAAACAAATATGATATACAGAAACAAACGACAACCACTGAATCACAAGCTCCTGACTTGGGATAGGCACATTAAGACTTTTTTTGTTGATCTTGTATTGCATATATTTTTTCTTGATATACAGTTTACCTATATCTACTATAGTTTTTGCCGAAAACACAAACATGGCAAAAATTGTCATTCAAGGGCCATAACATTTGGAAAAAGCCGAATTTGTTAGTTCAATTTTTTCCAAATGTTATTTCTTTATCTACTCTACATCTACCCAAAAAAAAAAAAAAAAAAAAAAAAAAAAAAAAAAATCAAAAATATGTATTACATAGCAACAAAGGACAATAAAATTATATCTCCTATATGGAGTCGTATGATAATTTTCCACAAATGAACAGTTTTGCCCCATGAGATTTCTTCTTTTTGGAACGGTTTTCAAGATAGGACACGGATCGTTTGATTTTATTAAAATGGAGGCCAGATTATTATTTTTTTTTATTCCTATTGTCCCATTCCTCTTAGAGAAAAATATTTGTGTATAAGTTAATGGTCGACGGACGACGATAAAGACGGACGCCAAGTGATGTCAATAGTTCACACTGGCCCTTTTTAAAAATTCATTCGAGATACAATGCGCACGGAGACTAAATGCGATTCTAAGGAGGGAATACTTGGGTATCTAAACCGATCTGTTTGTAATCTGTTTCCGGTAAACGCAATCTAGGCATTGTTTTCCTCTTAAAAAAACATTGACCAAACGTCAACAACATTTAACTTAAAAGAACTATGAAAATATAGTCTTTCTTCAATCTTGAAATAAATAGCTACACAACAGAGTACGTAGTTCGTTTATAGTCTTTCTCAGGTTGATGCAGCTAGTTTAAGCGCTTATAAACACATCGCACAAGTTGGCACTCCGAGGCGGGTGGGGAGCAAGAAGGTGAACTGTGGTTTATTTTTATCAATAGTACCGCTTAAGTCGACGCTAGGGGCCGTCTTGACCTTGTTGTAGGGTGTGAATGGTTCGTTCATTGTTGAAGACCCTACATCAACTGTCAAGATGAAGAACAGGAATAAAAGCCCTGTTCATTGATAATTTTCTGTTTTCTATGTATTGTGTGCAATTTTGTCCCTTGTACATTTACTCCATATCCTTTCATTTTCTAATGTTTAACCCCGCCACAATCTTTATGTGCCTGTATCAAGTCTGGAGCATGTATTTCAGTGGTTGTCGTTGGTTAATGTCGGCCACATTTGTATTTCGGAAATTATTTTGTTATAAATTATGCCGTTGGTTTTATCGTTTGAATTGTTTCACATTTTTCATGTCGAGGCCTTTTATATCCGACTATACGGTATGGGTTTTCTACATGTACATTGGTGAAGGCCGATCAGTTGCCTATAATTTCTTGCATCCGCTTCATTTTAACTCTGATAGATAGTTGTCTCTTAGCTGGCAATCTTTTTATGTTAAATTTATTCACAACTAACTCGGTGCTATTTATAGCTTGACATATGTATAGACGATTGCCTGTCCTTGTTGGAGGTTTATATTGAACTCTCGAGTGTGTTATATGATAGTGTGTCGTTGGGTTGCCGTTCCATTGAGACATATCTTGCATATAATTATTGATATAACTAAGAGTTTTCTTGATCATGTATGAGGGTCTGGATAGGGTTTACAGGAAAGAGAATATTGGGCAAAAAGTGGGGAATAAAGGGGAAAAAATAAAGAATAGACAAAAAATAGACAAAAAATAAAGAATAGAGAAAAATAGAGTGCTAAATTATAAAGAATAGAAAATAATGGGCTAACTAAATAAAGAATAGAGAACAATTGTCTAAAAATTAAAAAAAATGAAAAACACCAAATCCAGGCCCTCATGCATGTTTTCCATCTCAGAGGGACAGGGTGGATGATAAACCAGTTTCTCGGACACATTTTAATAATAATAAAAAAAAACTAGAAGACACCTGCAATGATTGCAGTTGTAATTTGCATAGTTTTAAAATTTTATATAATCAACTAAGAGAGGCAAAAGATGCCAGAGGGACATTTAAACTCACAAGTCGAAAATAAACTGACAACTTCATGGTCAAAAAGAACAAGACAAACCGACAAACAATAGTACACAAAACACAACATAGAAAACTAAAGAATGAGCAACACGAACACTACCAAAAACTGGGGGTGATCTCAGGTGCTCTGGAAGGCAGATCCTGGCACCCGTCGTGTTGCTCATGTTAGTACAAATTCGATATAACAAGTCTAATTCGGTAGGTCACATTCGTGAAAAGGGGACGGGATGGTAGCTGCGACCTTGGGAACATATCCGCTATCATCTGTGAAACGGATATTCCATAACGGTCAACCAACTCGTGATGGCGTCCGTAAAATTTACGAAGGCATGATTTCCAATTTTACCACTTGGAACTCTTGGTTTAATAACTTCCTTGTGAGCAGCAACCCTCTATAAAGGAAATCATGATAGGAAATACAAGCACTAGAATATCGTATCAACTGGGAGATATATATTCCGTATGCAGGCGCTGCTGGAATGTTGCTACATAGAAATGGAAAGTTCACAATTGGGAAGCTGAAATTTGATTTGATGTGATGTCGTTTTTAATGATATTTAAGTACAAAAAGGATTGATATAGGAGCCTGTAATTCGGTGGTTGTCGTTGGTTTCTGTCTTGTCATATTTGTTTTTCGTTTATTGGTTTGTCATTTACAGCCAACTGTACAGTATAGGTTTTCTCATTGTTGAAGGCCATACGGTGGCATATAATTGCTTACATATACGTCATTTGAATAGCTGTCTCATCTACTTTCATACATCATCTCATTGAATTTATATTTGGGATGATTTTGTGGGGTAATTGTTACTGAGGCAGCTATCTAAGAACAAAAAACCTCAAAAGTGTTTAAAGAATAAGGTATCACACATTTTTCATGAAAATAATCCCATATCTTAGATTTCTAAAAACAAAAAGTGAAACCATTAAATTTAAAAGAGCTTTTGTAGCGTTGTGTTTGACCACAAGCTGTCTGGTTTTGTTGTTGTTGGGTTGTTTTCTCATTGATGTATACATATTTTAAAAATCTTTTATGTGATTGTTACACAAAAGCAATTTGCAGATTTGTTTCATAAACAAATGTCTGTAATGAGACGAGTGCAATGGTCATAATTAAAAGGGAACTTAACTGCATCAAATTTTAAATTAAATTACATAAGATTTGGTCAAATCAAACTAGAATTATTGTACCAAATGTACAAAGAACATTAAAAAAAAAATCCACACCATATCTTAATAACATTATAGATCAAAAGTCATTATCGTCAAAACCAAAAGTGAACTATTCTTGACTTTAAGATGAAGAACAGCAAACAGATTACCATTCCATTGCTATGGATTTGTCAACTGCATGGACGGATTTTGTATTAGGAATTGATACAACATATCCATTCTTTTCCATTCAGGTAAGAAATAACCAATGACTTAACAATGACCAAAAAAGCATCTTGTAAATTTGAAACTATGTTAAGCTATTGTAATGCCATGAATTGTTTCATTGAGTTGCATTTATCATGTTGTGTTACCCTTGGGCGATACTACTACTGATGGACTAATTTTTCTCGTGGATATCACCAGTTTAGTAGTAGGAATCAACTCCTTCCGGCTTACTAAATTCCTTTTATATCCTCATCGGTCATTCAGCCCTAACTATCTACGTTTTTATACATCCCTGGTATTCAAATGTTTAAGTTTGAACATTCCTGGTGAAGCTAAATCCAGGAAATTTAGGCGCTTTGGACGCTCAAAATTTATTACGTGTCGTTTTCATTGTCATTGAAGCAATACCGTATAAGAATCTGAAAATTGAAAGTTTACACAGTTGTTGTATATCATATTTGTTTTTCGTGTATTATTTTGTACATCTGAAATCAGACCGTTACTTTCCTCGTTTAAGTTGTTTAACATTTATCATTTCGGGTCCTCTAATGGCTTGATGTGCAGTATGAGTTTTACTTTTTGTTGAAGGTCGTATGGTGATAGATACGAAATTTGATCTCTGGTGGAGAGTTGTCTTATTGGTAACCATACCACATCTTGCAGTACGATGACTTTCGATATGAAATGTACTCTAAATTTTAGGCTTATCTATCTCATTGACAAATAACACAACTTTATCTCATTTTAGAGTCTAAATTAATGAACAAATGAATGTTTTACACAGTTTATTACTGAAAACTAAATATTTTACAAAATTTATTACTAAATAACATAATATTTTCAATGTTAATGCCACACATTTACAACTATTTATATTTTATGACTGAAGCTCTTTACTGAATACATTAAAATTAGTATTTTAAAGGCTTTATACTAAGTAACTAAATATATAACAAAACTTACAATAACACATGTACAACTATTCTTCAATGTTAATGCCATTCAAAGTCCCAATTCAAAATCTTTTACATCAATATATTTAAACGACTAGCAAACCTGAAAATCACATTAAAGCAATGCCATTTATAAAAGTATAATTGTTTCTTAATCAACTTCTTCCACAGTTGGTCCACCAGAGGTGTTTTGGCCCCCATGTTGTCCCCCTGTACTCCCAGCCGGTCCACCTTGACCACCTCCGTGAAGTTTTGTCATGACGGGTGAACATACTCTCTGCAGTTCTTTCATTTTATCTTCATATTCCTCTTTCTCTGCTAAAGAATTTTGATCTAACCATTTCAGTGAGTCTTCACAAGCTGTTGTAACAGTTTCTTTTTCCTGTGTTGTCAACTTGTCACCAGAGTCATTTGTCGCTTGTTTAACACTGAAAATATAGTTCTCAAGTTGATTTCTTGCTGAAACTCGCTGTTTTTGTTTTTCATCTTCGTCTTTGTATTTCTCTGCTTCGGAGACCATTCGATCAATGTCTTCTTTACTGAGCCGTCCTCTGTCATTGGTAATTGTAATTTTCTTTGTATTTCCTGTACTTTTGTCTTTAGCCGATACGTGTAAAAGTCCATTTGCATCAATGTTAAATTCTACGTCTATCTGAGGAACACCACGGGGAGCTGGTGGTATACCAGTCAAATCGAATTTTCCCAGAGTATTATTGTCTTTTGTCATTGCTCTTTCACCTTCGAAAACTTGAATGCTTACTGCGGGTTGGTTGTCTGAATATGTTGTGAATGTGTTGGAAGCTTTTGCAGGGATCTTCGTATTTCTTTCAATCAATTTTGTCATAACACCGCCCGCAGTTTCGATTCCAAGGGACAATGGAGCCACGTCTACAAGCAGTACATCTTTAATGACGTCACTACGATCACCGGACAGAATAGCTGCCTGTACGGCTGCCCCATAGGCCACAGCTTCGTCAGGATTGACAGATTTGTTCAGTTCTTTTCCATTCATGAATTCTGACAGCATTTTCTGTATTTTGGGTATCCTTGTTGAACCTCCGACAAGTACAATCTCGTGAATACTTCCCTTATCTAGTTTTGCGTCCCGCAAAGCTTTTTCGACCGGTTCCATTGTAGTTCTGAACAAATCTGCGCACAGATCTTCAAATCGTGCTCTGGTTATTTTTGTGTAGAAGTCTATGCCCTCAAACAATGAGTCAATCTCCACGTTTGCCTCTGTGCTGCTTGACAATGTTCTCTTTGCTTTTTCACATGCAGTTAATAATCTTCTGATTGCACGATTATTTCCAGAAATGTCTTTACCATGCTTCCTCTTAAATTCGGAAATAAAATGTTTGACCATTCTGTTATCAAAATCCTCCCCTCCAAGATGAGTATCTCCAGCTGTGGAGCGAACCTCAAACAATGAACCCTCGCCGATCGAAAGAATGGAGACATCAAATGTTCCACCTCCCAAATCAAATATCAGAACGTTTTTGTCACCAGATAAATTCTTGTCCAGACCGTAAGCTAATGCCGCAGCAGTTGGTTCGTTTATAATCCTAAGTACGTTCAGTCCTGCGATACTACCAGCATCCTTTGTGGCGAGTCTTTGGGAATCATTGAAGTATGCAGGTACGGTGATTACAGCATCTTTTATCTTCTTTCCCAGATAGGCTTCAGCCGTTTCTTTCATTTTAACTAAAACCATTGAACTTATTTCTTCTGGTGTAAATGTTTTTGTTTCTCCTTTGTATTCTGCTTGCAGTTTTGGTTTACCACCACTGTTGATCACTTTGAATGGCCAATGCTTCATGTCGGACTGTACGGCTGAATCGGTAAAATTTCTTCCGATCAGTCTCTTGGCATCGAAAATAGTATTTTCAGCATTCAGGGCTACCTGATTTTTTGCTGCATCGCCAACAAGTCTTTCTGTATCTGTGAAGGCAACATAACTGGGAGTTGTTCTGTTCCCCTGGTCGTTGGCAATTATTTCTACTTTCCCGTGTTGGAAAACAGCGACACAAGAATATGTTGTTCCAAGATCTATTCCGATTGCTGGAGCTTTTCCTGCCATCTTTGCTTCGAAATCTAAAAAAATATAATAATCGTATCTTTTATTTAACAGCTCATTTATTGAAATTTTTAAAAGCAGAAATAAACAGTTATATATATATAGTAGTGTTAAAATGAAAAATAATCAAATTAAGTATATAACAGTATGTCTTTTGTTTTTGTTGTTGTTAGGTTGCTGTCACTAACTGATATACATCCAACATTAATTTAGGCACTGACTATCTATTGTTTGGTCGCTTTTTTTTCTTCATCACGGGACAATTTTTTATCAACTTGAATAAAAACAACATGTTTTTTTCAATACCTAAAGGAACAAAATTTTCATAAAAATCAAGTGTCTGAGGTGTATATTAATTACCAAATTTGAAAAGACACAATTTATTTTTTTCACTTCCTCTTTCTTATGATTATTTTAACGTCTCTCAAAATATTAAAACAATATATTTAAAAACAACCAACTAAAAATTGGATGACTGTTTTGCGGATGCTGCGGCGAGTTCATGCTCTTAAATTTTAACATATTTCTTTCATGTACGAAAAATATGCAAAATTCAATCTGAAAATTTTTTTGTATTAATTGTTGAATCTTTCCGTAAAGTTAGCGAAAAATAATGCAAAATAATAATATTAAATAATTATGACATACCTTTAATCGTTTAGGCGATAATTCTGTCTAGCAATATCACTTTATGTTCTGCTTTTATATATCCTATGACTTTGTTTATGTTTCTAATACAGACATAGCGTGCTACTTATATATACAAAGTAAACGAATGATCTCGGATAATCAGGAGTTTCTATTTTTATCTCGAAGATTCTCGTTTATTATTGCACTTACGAGAGATGACGTCCGAAGACATCGAACGCAAACAGAAATCAGAAATTGGGTCATCTATTCTTAGATTGATAAATAATGTTTTAAAAATAACTGTAAGTGTGGTCTTTCGAGTATGTTGTCGAATTCACGCATTTATTCAATAAGTGAATAATATGTTGCGTTATGAAATTGTTAAAATGTAAAGGATTGTTAGAGGCAAGGTAGTAGAAATTTGTGGAAATTGATATAAAATCAATCGATAAATAAATGCTCACTACATGATATGTACATGCAGCCATTACAGGATACAGTTGTAAAATCTTAAAAATTGGAAACAGGAACAGTTCATGTTTTATCATTTCAACGTAAGTGGGACAGAAACTTTTTATGATCAAGATACAGTATTAAATTAAGAGCAAAATAAACGAAATATATAGAATAATACATGGCAAAATCCGTATCGCATATGCTGTATCACCACGAGAAACCAATATCAGTCCCGAGGGCCGAAGGCAACTGGACGTCATAGGTCAAACGTTGACTTCATTCGAATTATGACGTCGCGCCAGGTATGCGATACGGGTTTTGCTATGCGATACGGGGTATGCGATACGGGTTTAGCTATGCGATACGGGGTATGCGATACAGGGTAGGTGATACAGACTGGAAAAAAGAACCTTTATTAGATATACAAAATTGCTGTATTTTGTATTAGATATATGATAAATGTGTATAACGTTACTATTTATACAGTTGTAACAAGTAAATACAGTCTGAAAGCATTCTATTACTTTGTCATAAAAAGTTTATTGCATCGCTATATTTTTTACAAAATTCAATGTTATACTTGGGTCATTCTTAGAATTTAAGACCAAACACTGTCACAACATCATTTCATGATAAAACAAAATTTACATGGCATATCATTATATACAAATATGTTGCAAAACACTCTGTGAGGGTTTTATTATACAAAGCAAAGCTCATCTTTTTTAATTTATGCCTAAGAAAAAAAATACATATCATGCAAATTATAAAAAAGGCATAAAACATGCTGTCACAGTTTACCATTTCTAATTTGTTTAAGCAAATTATTGATGTTTCTTTCATCTAAACTAAGAAAGAAAATATTCACGTGAACCTTTATAATCATATTTCTGCATTTTGAATAAAAATCATAGATGTAATAAACTAGAAAAAAAATCTTCAAGTTAGATTATGTGTCACACAGTTGCGTGTCATTTCCGTAACAGAGGCTGAAATATTAAGCTGTAGAAAAGGGGAGATAATACGAATATAGCGTTCATGTCGTTTATGACGTCATCGCCCTTTACGTTTGGCATGGAAGAATGATGGCAGATGAAGCCAACGGTATGTATATTTTGTTAAACTTTTTACACACAAATAACCACGTATGTTTTTAATGCGTCATTGCCGTACACGTCTAAAGTAATATGCATTTTAGTCTTTCCCAAAATTTGATACACATCGTGAAAGGTGAATGTTTTCTTATGAATTTTAGAAATCGTCCAGCCCTTAAAACATTTCAAGCCCGCTTATATCCACGAAAGTCAGCGTAGTGTCAATTCCGTAACGTTTCATCACCGTAACGAATGCAAGGTTACGGTGATGACTAGAGTCGTTACGGAAATGACCAAAAGTTATATAAGCGAAAACAATGATCTTTATCTATGTAATGTTCTCCCATTTATTTGTATTGTAGTCCTGTGATGTAATGTTTTCATTTTAATGTTATATTTAACATTGCCATAAAAGCGGGAGGTTTGGCATGCCACAAAACCAGGTTTAACCCACCATTTTTTTCTTAAAATGTCCTGTACCAAGTCAGGAAAATGGCCATTGTTATATTATAGTTCGTTTCTGTGTGTGTTACATTTTAATGTTGTGTTTTGTTGTGTCGTTGTTCTCCTCTTATATTTGATGCGTTTCCCTCAGTTTAAGTTTGTAACCCGGATTTGTTTTTATCTCTATCGATTTATGAGTTTCGAATAGCGGTATACTACTGTTGCCTTTATTTTCATCTGGTATTACATATAACCTACGCTTGCTTTGGTAAATAAGTTTCTTATGATTTATATGTTCACTGCAATGAGACATCTAAAGCAAAACACAAAGGATACAACTTTTTCAACAATTTTATATTACAAGAAGCGTCTCGAGCATAAAGTTTCACCAGCCTATCAGTACTTAGTTACGTACAAAGGTTAGTTACAGTTCAGGGACAGGTGAGTTTACGTGATACAGTTTTCCATTCGATTTTTATCTGTGCACCTGTTTTCGACTGAAATCGTACCGTGTGAACATTAAAATCGGATGTCGTTTGGAAAATCGTTACATATTCGTATCGTGTTAAGAGAACGCTGAACGATTTACCTGGGGACTGTATCAAATCGGATGGAAAATCGTATCGTGAACAGAACGCTGAACGATTTACCTGGGAGACTGTATCAAATCGGATTGAAAATCGTATGGAAAATCGTATCGTGTGAACAGAACACTGAACGATTAACCTGGGCGACAGTATAAAATCGGATTGAAAATCGGATGGACAATCGTATCGTGTGAACAGAACGCTGAACGATTTACCTGGGCAACTGTATCTAATCGGATTGAAAATCGGATGGAAAATTGTATCGTGAACAGAACGCAGAACGATTTACTTGGGCGACGGTATCAAATCGGATGGAAAATAATACCGTGCAAACGCACCTTTAGGACCATACAGGTACCAGAGTTAGCTTTGTCGAAATCATTTGATGTTAAAACAACTAAATACAAATTGAATCCGAAGATGACAAATTTACCGTTTTCCATTTTTGGGGTATGTCTTGTGGACACATTCGTTTCCTTTTGTTATAAGTTATATAACTAATGATTATAATAATGTTAAATACTCACTAAATAATAATCATAATAAAACTTTTATTTTGTTTCTAGAAATAAGTGAGCTTAAAATTTGGATCACCAAATTAGATACATCATTAGTCTTAGCTGAAATTGAACTCAAGCAATTACTACGAATACATCCTCTTACTGACGACTTCAAGATAACTTGGTCAAAATACGTGTGTGATGCACAAGAGCAAATTGACTCTGCAAAAGAAAAGTTAGTTCTAGCAAACAAAATCGCAAAACAAAATTATGGTACTGACGGGTGCTGAAAGAGCAAAGCTATGGAGAGAGCGCCAAAAACAGACCCTCGAAAATATGGTGAATATCTGCAAAAGGAAAGGAACAGATACAAAGATAAAAAAATATCTGGTGTTGTAAAACCAATTGAAGATATGACAGAACGAGAGCAAAGGCGAACACGAAAACACTGGAGGAAGCACCAAGCCAATAAAAGGGAAAGAATGAAGCAGGCAATTGAAACAAATAATTTCTTGGCAAATAACACACCACCTGTGTCTCCAGAAAACGGAGATTTTCAACAGAACATAAGAAGAACAAATGCTCAGCGACGAGGTAGAAAAAAGGTGAGAAAAGATAGATCAAAGGCGTATAGACAACTGAAGAAATTGAGTGTCCGGCTTATCAGCGCGGAAAAACTAAACCAACGCTACCGTCAGCGTCTTCATAGAATGAAGAATAAAGGAAAGCTTTCATCTGAATCACCCCGATCTAAGACACATATTTTGCTAAAGGGACAGAACGTTAGCCCGAAAGTAAGGAAAACACTACTGTACCATTTCAGTTTAGTAGAAGGCATTAAGCAAAAGTACAGAGATAATAAAAGTGAAAAGAAAAGACAACTTATACGAAACGTAGTGAAATCAAACATTTTGAAGAAATACAGATTTAAACATTTCACAGAGAAAACATTTTCTTTCTGCAGAAAACAAAACAACAGAACATATAGAATACACTAGAAAACAGCATAAAAATAAAACTGTGACGAAATTTTTAAAATGGTCCGCGAATTTCTGCAAAGGGATGAAAACAGTAGATGTGCCGCTGGTAAAAGGAGACTATAACCAGAAATAAAATAAAATGCAGAAGCGTTACCTAAATGATGATCTTCGACATCTTCATGAGAAATTTTACAGCGAATTTCCAGAACATCCGGTTTCATACTCAATGTTTTGTAAATGTAGACCCTTTTGGATTGTCAAACCGAGCACAAAAGATAGAGAAACATGTCTTTGTATAAAGCATGAGAATATTCATTACCTAATAGAAAAGTTGTACCAATCACAGTTAATAACAACTAAAGGGTTGAAACATTTATTGACAATATTTGCTGTGATATCGCCAATAAAAATTGTATGTATAGGCAATGTAACATTTGTGAAAAGAAAGAAGTCGAAATGAATGAACAGGATCTTACACAACAGGTGTCGTGGTATAAGTGGTGCACACGTAGAGAAGAAAAGGTAAAAAATGATTCAACTGTAACAATTTCAACAACAGTTAAGGTTGAAGAAACGGGAGTATTAGGTCATCTTATTGATGAGTTTCAAGAAAGTTTAAAGAAATTTTGCTACCACTATTTCAACATAGTACACCAATATCAGGCCCTGAAAAGGCTGAAGGAAAACTTGAATGACAACGAAGTAGTAATACATATGGATTTCTCCGAAAATTTTAACTGCAAATACGAAAAAGAAATCCAAAGCGTCCATTTTGGCGCAAGCCAGCGTTCCATTTCACTACATACTGGTTTGGTATATCATCAAAATAAAGTATTATTTTCATTCTGTTCTATCTCTGATTGTAAACAACACAACCCAGCAGCCATCTGGGCACATTTGACTCCGGTTTTGAGGAAGATTAAAGAAAAGATTGGTACAATTGATACTGTTTACTTTGTAAGTGATGGACCAACAACCCAGTATAGAAATAAACAGAACTTTTACTTGCTGTGCACCTATTTCTTCACCATAGGTTTTAAAGTAGGAAATTGGAACTTTCTTGAAGCCGGCCACGGCAAAGGAGCTGCTGATGGCATAGGGGCTGCAGTGAAAAGGACAGCTGATAGGGTAATAGCAAATGGTCAGGATGTGACAGATGCAAAATCGTTTAGGCAAGTGTTAAATGACTCTAATACTTCAGTTCAGCTGTTTTAGTGGAGGATGAAGACGTAGATGCTATGAACAAATTATTACCAGATAGTTTGAAACCAATACCACAAACAATGAAAATTCATCAGGTATTATTTATATGTATACAATTAACCAAACTCAAAAATGCTTACTTAGACAACTGAATGATTGCCAAAGATTGAAAAGAGGCATGAGATCATTTTGTAGACCATACCAGACCTCGGAAACCACCCAAAGTCAAATTGCGTAGCCTTTGCATGATCACAAGGCCGGTTAAAAATTAAAATTTTAGGTTTTTTTCGAAAAAAATACACTATGAACAAAGTTCAAAACGTTCTTTCAAAAGCCACATATGAAGTGGTTAAACGTCTTAACCCAAATCAACAATACACTTATATATATACGGCCCACATAGCAAAAGAAACATTCTGGTTTATTGATGACAATTTAGATCATGACAGCAAACTCTGCTAGCATACGAAACAAGTTTAAAGAACAGTACTATGTTAATACGAAACACTGTTTCAAGAACCTATCTATTAAAGTCCAAGTTGTTTATAGAATACAAGGAACATTTTCGATAAGATTACTGTTAACAATATTTTGATACTTTTTACCCCAGACAAGCGTTTCAAATACATTGATTTTTTGCGATTGACGTAAATAAACATAATTTGTTGTATTTCAGGTTTTTTGTCAGGAGCAACATAATTTAATAGTTCAGTCAAGGCATGTTAGTTGCTTCTGTAAGAAACCAGAGCCGTGTGATTGTTTTGGGGTATCTGAGTTTCAGTTTGATAAAAGTAATGCAACGAATATACAATCAGACTCCTTAGACCAATCAGTCATTGGAAAATGGTGTATAGTCACTTACGATAAGAAACCGTACCCTGGAATTATACAAGACATCGATGCAAACGAATGTGAAGTTGAGGTGATGCACAGGATCGGCGAAAATAGGTTTTATTGGCCTATGGTTCAAGACATTGTATGGTATCATCATTCCAACTTTGTAACTTTAATTGATTCACCAACAAAGGTAGGATCCCGCCATTACGAGGTTGACAAAAAAGTCTGGAAGCGAGTAAAAGATGATCTTGGCATTTAACACTGTATACAGTTGTATTGATTTCTCTGAATCTTGTTTCAAGTTCGTTCGTTTTCATTCATTAAATTTGTTTAAGATTGACTTATTTAATTTTAGTTGCACTAAATGAAACCAATTGAAACAACATATTCATATGCATCTTTATCTAAAATAAATAACAATTTGATTTGAAAGTCCAGTTGATCAAAATAAAACAATACTTTGTTTTTATTATAATTTTAATTATTTCTATCGGTAAAATATTAATGTCTGTTTTAGTTAGTATATAAATAGAAGGTGTTTGTTGCTACGTTTCTGTCTAGTCAGACAATCTCAAAGCGTTCAGTATGATTTTGGATTTCTCGGGAAAACCATCAAACTTTGGCGAGTCATTGACAAACTATATTGTTTGTGATGCCAGTCGATAACACCCTTTTATACATAACAGTGATAAGTTGAGTGAACAAAGATGCATTTGCCTAACCAACGTCCTTCACCACTTGTTTTGGAGTTCTTGATTTTCTCACCAATACTGCGTATTTAACATACTTACTTTCGAAATAAAGGATACCATATCGTTAATCAACTTGTCAGTTTCCTTGTTTTAAATGTCATAGTACATATGATTTTAATACTTTTTTGCACAATGTACTTATCAAGATGGGTCCTTCATTCTGTATTCTATCAGGTTGCGTTCTTTTATGTTAATTTTTTTCTCAATTTTCAGCTAATTTATATGTATTTTGACCCATTGTTCTCTATTCTTATATTTTAGTACTTTATTATTATCTTTATTATTTCTTTTCTTTTTCTCTATTCGATACTTTTTGTGTGCTTTGTCTTTTATTTTTTATCGTTATTCTCCAGACCATCACTTATCACGAAGGCATTTATATTAAGCAATAATAAGAATATGAATATTTATTGAGTCCAATTAAAGGGCCCGTTTCCGAGCATATACATATATATATACAGTATTAATTATACAGTAATTTTAATAAGATATATTACATTAAAACTAAATGATTGAATAACTATACTCCACCAGATGGTGTTTGAAAATAAATAAAATAGAATATTAACCCTCTTTTCTCTTATTTCAAAACAAGTACTTATAAATCTTGACACTGATATATTAACATTTTCAGACTCGCATGACATTAACCAAATATATATATATAAATTGTTCATACTTTGAAATATAAGGAAGTTTTACAATGAATAAAATTGAGAATGGAAATGGGAATGCGTCAAAGAGACAACAACCCGACCACAGAACAGACAACAACAGAAGGTCACCAATAGGTCTTCAATGCAGCGAGAAATTCCCGCACCCGGAGGCGTCCTTAAGCTGGCCCCTAAACAAATATATATACTAGTTCAGTGATAATGGACGTCATACTAAACTCTTCATGCATGCTTCATTAAAAATAAAATTCCGTCCCTGTTCATATGCAGTGCATTCCATAAAAAAATGAAACTCGTCTTCAACCTGCATATTTTTACACTGCCCACAAAATCTTTTATCTTTATCGATTTTTTTATATCTACCTTTCTCAATAGCTAAATGATTTGCACTGATCCTAAATGATCAAGCATGTATCTCGAATGACTATGCTTAACATTTTGTAAACTTGACTTGTCACGACTTGGAATTTAACATGTGTCTTTGTTATTTGTTTGGGAACGACCATAAATTTAAGGGTATTAAAAAAAAAGTTTAAATTAATGGAAATTTACATTTAGTTTAATAGCAAATACTCTCAATCCAGTGGCGGATCCAGAAATTTTCATAAATGGGGACCCACTGACTGCATAAGAGGGGACGCTCCAGTCATGCTTCAGTGATTCCCTATATAATCAACCAAATTTTTCCCACAAAAGGGGGGCCCGGGCCCCCTGAAAAACCTTCTAAATCCGCCTCTGCAATCTGATTGTGTTTTCTTTTTCCCGATCAAAATAGTGAATCAGAATAGTGTTTTAAAGCCCTACATCATCAGAGTTAAATGGTCGTTCCCTTAATTGAATTGTCATAGATATAAGAAGATGTGGTATGAGTGCCAATGAGACAACTCTCCATCCAAGTCAAAATTTATAAATGTAAACCACTATAGGTCAAAGTACGGTCTTCAACACGGAGCCTAGGCTCACACCGAACAGTAAGCTATAAAGGGCCCCAGAAATTACTAGTGTAAAACCATTCAAACGGGAAAACCAGCGGTCTAATCTATATAAAACGAGAAACGAGAAACACTTATGAACCACATCAACAAACGACAACTACTGAACATCAGATTCCTGACTTAGGACAGGTGCAAACAAATGCAGCGGGTTTAAACGTTTTAATGGTACCAAACCTTCACCCTTTTCTGAAACAATAGTGTAACATCACAACATAGAAAAACATGTATGATGATCAACCCTGAAATAGTCAAACGGAATTACTGTGCATGGCAGAATTTTACATCAGCAAGTTCAATACTCTTATAAAAAAGTAAAAATAACAAAAATATACCGAGCTCCTAGGTAAATTTAAAACGGAAAGTTCTTTATAAAATGGCAAAATCAAAAGCTAAAACACATCAAACGAATGGAAAACAGTGAGCATTCTTTGAAATATTTTATATTTATTAATATCAGATGGAATCAAGGATTTTGAAATAAGGGCCCCAAATAGGCAACGTTTAGAGTGGGATATGTAAAAAGCTATGTCTCAGCCATATATGTAGCTCTATAATGAGGGCTCGGCCGTCAGGGCACCCTGCCACTAATTGTTTTATTGTGTATGTTCAGAGGGGCGGATTCAGACATTTTAAAAAGTGGAGTTCCCAACCCAGGAGAAAAAAAGGGGGTCCAACCATATGTCCCCATTCAAATGCATTTATCGTCCAAACAAAGGGGATTCCAACCCTCGGAACCCAATCCCCATCCCCCTGGATCCGCCACTGGTGTTTTGTTATGCATACCTTTTGAGAGTCCACTTATTGAGGTTTCGAAAAATGGTGATTCTCTTGTGTCATTTAGACATGTTGTTGTCGACAGTAGATCTGTGATAGTTTCTTTTAAAATTCACAATATTTTGTTTCGATGGGCGAATTGATAATGTTCTTTTTTCTACATTTTAAAGTATCAAGCCACACCGAATGTATATTTTTCTTTAGTTTTATCTAGCGAATGATAGGAATGTTAGCTAAATGAATTTGAAAAAAAAAGATTCCTTCTCTTTTCACGAAACATCTTCAACCCAGTGCGCTGTATACACATTACTTGGTCTTTCATCATGAACTCATCTGAGTTACACTACAGAGAAAATACCCCGTTCTTAACAGTGAGTACTCTGGAGCATCTACTACGATTCTGGTCGTTTCCCTTCCAACCTACATGCTACCTGTTGGTCATACGGCCATAAAAGAAAGTCATGTCCTTTCATTTACTTCATCTCGTGCATTTAATTACTAGAAACAACCCGTGAATCATTTAATTAAAAATATGATTGATTGATTGATTGATTGATTGCCTTATTTATTGGTGTTTTATGTTTTATGCCACTTTCAGCACTATTGTGCTAATTTGTGGTGGTCAGCTGTTTTTTGTGGAGTAAGCCGGAAAGCATGGGCGGATCCAAGGGGGGATTTGATTGATCATATAGGGAATCACTGAAGCATGACTGGAGCGGGGGGGCCCCTTTAGGTCATTCGGAGCCCCCCTTTTTAGGTCAGTCAGAGCCCCCATAAAAGTTCTGGATCCGCCACTGGAAAGACCAGAAAGAACCAAAGACCTTCGGTAGAAAAACTAACAATCCTAATCAATTAAGATTGGAGTCAAGTCGAACTCACAACCTCAGTGATGACGGGTAGTGATACAGTAGTTCGACTATTTAGACCACTCGGCCGACGAGGCCCCAGCTTACATAAGAAGCCGTCTAATGATACCAGGTAATAGGGATTGATTCAAAATTGTCCTGATATTGTTACAACAGAAATAAATCTCTACTCTATACCTAATGATGACATGTATATTACGAAGGGTGTCAGTGTGTAATATAAGCAGGATATACTAACCCTTCCGGAGCACCTGGTATCACCCCAGTTTTTGTAGGGTTCGTGTTGCTCTTTTTTATGCTGCGTTTGGTAGCCTGTTATTTGTAAAATCGTTTTTTGCCATGGAGTTGTTAGTTTTCTTCGACATTGGTACCTTCCGATTCTCTTTTATAGGGAACATGCATAACAAGTTTGCAGAAGATTGGCCTACTCATCTGATTTGTATCTTATTACCAACGTGTTGATTGGTTGATTTATTAATTCAATTCGATGTCCAGCAACAAACATTACTGATACTCGGTGGAGGTTACAAGCTACAGTCCTTGAGGCGCAAATGCTACCATGAGTCCAAAATTGTGTTTCAATAATTCGATATAATTCTAAATTTTTCATTTTTCTATAATAATATTAAAGATAATACATAACCCAAAACTGTAACATTTCCTAAAACTTAACTATTTCTGGACAGTAACCCAACAAGAAGTTGTTCTATTGGTCTGAAGATGATTTGACAGGCAGATCTAAACCGGTATAACACTTTCACCTATGTCAGTTTTGCTATTACTGCTTTAGTTATTGAGATGAAAGCCAAAAACTTCATTTGACCCCTGTGTTCTATTTTTAGAAACTGCCGCCATGTTTTTGAATGGATCAAACCCCCGAAATACAATCTGTAAACTAGATACCCTTAGGATCATTCCATTAAGTTTTTAAGTATTTTGCCAAGTAGTTTCAGAGAAGTTTTTTTGAAAAAGTAATATGACTTTCACAAAAAATGTAAAAAAAAAAAAAAAAGTTTTAAGGGCAATAACTCCTTAAGGGGTCGATTGACTATTTTGATCATGTTGACCTATTTGTAGATCTTACTTAGCTGAACATTTATTGCCATTTATACTTTCTATCTAAAATAATATTAAAGAAAATAACCAAAAACAGTAAAATTTAAGAAAAATAAACTATTTCCAACAGTAACCCAGTGGGTTGTCGAGTTTCATAACAGACAGATCATGGCCCATTTATCACTTTAGCTCCTTTTCACTTTTGCTCTAACTGTTGTAGTTTTTGAGATATAAGCCAAAAACTGCTTTTGTCCCCTATGTTCTATTTTTAGCCATGGCGGCCATGTTTGTTGGTGGATCAAAACTTCAGATACAATTTATTAACCAGTTACCCTACGGAACATTCAGTTAAAGTTTATGAGTATTAGGCCCAGTAGTTTCAGAGGAGAAGATTTTTAAATGTTAGAAAACATGATAAACAAATTGTGTAAAATTGTCTTTAAAGGGCAATAACTCCTTAAGTGGTCAATTGACAATTTTGGTTATATTAACTTTTTTGTAGATCTTACTTTGCTGAACATTTTTTGCTGTTTTCGGTTTATCTTTATCTTCAATAATATTCAAATTAATAACCCAAAACTGCAAAATTTCAGTAGAATTACCAATTAAGTGGCAGCAACCCAACAATGGGTTGTTCGGTTTGTCTGAAAATTTCAGGACTGATAGATCTTGACCTATTAAACATTTTTACCCTGTCAGATTTGCTCTAAATGCTTTAGCTTTTGAGATATAAGCCAAAAACTGTTTGACCCCTATGTTCTATTTTTAGCCATGGCAGCCATGTTTGTTTATGGATCAAAACTTCAGATACAATTTATAAACAAGATACCCTAAGGAACATTCAGTTGAAGTTTGAAGGTATTTGGCCCAGTAGTTTCAGAGGAGAACATTCTTGATATAGTTGACGACTACGACGGACACCAATTGATGGCATAAGCTCACATGGCCCCTCAGCCCAGGTGAGCTGAAAAAAGGGAGTTACATGCATTACTCATATTAAGATAGCAATCAGACTCAACCTGGGTTCTTGATCATAAAGCTTACTCAGTATTTAGTTCAAACGATGTACTTGAAACATCAAATACAGTATTTTGATTGTTTGAATTCTTAGTCAGAGTACAATAATCGTATGACTGCAAGGCCAAGTGTCTGAAGTCATTTTGTGAGTTTTTTTTCGGTTCTAAGAACTGATCTGATAGTTAGTCCTTTCATCTGATTTTTTTTTTTTTGTACTGTTTCAGCAATGTCCCAGTTTTGTCAGGCAAACATTTTTAACCTAGTCACATAGTTTATATGTCTTATTAGTGTCCAGTAGTTTCTGTTTGCCATAGTTATTTTTTTGTTATGTTATTTGCCTAAATCAGGCAGTTGGTTTTTTTTTTTTTAATTGTTTCATATGTTCAGAGGCGGATTTAGAAGGGGGCCTAGGCAAAAATTTGGTTAATTATATAGGGAATCACTGAAGCATGACTGGAGCGGGCCCCTTCTTAGGCAGTCAGTGGGCCCCCTTATGAAAATTTGGGTCTGGATCTGCCACTGATGTTGTTATCTTGGGCCGTGTTATTGCCTACTCTACAGGATGGGTTTTGCTCATTGTTGAAGGGTGAACAGTGTCCTGTTGTTGTTTACTTCTTCCTTGAATGTTCACTGAAGTACAAATTTCATATGAGCTTGTATGCACTTTTGTTAAACCATGAAATCAAATATCCATGAAAATGCAATTTTTCCTTAATCCTGGAAAATAAATGAACCCACAGTGCACTTAATTTAGGTTCAGGGGTTTTACTATAATTGATAACAGATGATGTTTGCAAAACATTCCCTTTTGCTCTGCAACGTCATATGTTTTTTGTTGTGATGCTAACAAATACCTGTTTTTTTTTTACTTCCTTCAATGCAGTCAAACTAGATGCATAAATCATCCTATCTCTGGTTAGCAAATAAAAATCAATATACAATATTATTATACTCTCAATTTTATTTCTTTAGACTAGTTTTTCTTCAATATATAAATGCATAAATAGAATAAATTAGTTTTCAGATGAATATCCCAACTTAACAAAACTAAAGTAGCCAACAATTCTATAAAGTGAAGTTCAAATTGATACAAAGATAAACACTGAACATTCTATGCTCAATGCTATTATTTAGGCTAGAGAAAAATCTGTTTGGACTGATAAATTTTGTATCACTTTAAAATATAAATTTGAAGCAAGTCGGAAAATCCTGCAATGGCTGACTTTATGTACAACTTAAACATTATCAGTGTGAAGAAAGAACATCTATATTGAGCTTCTTTTTTTTTTTAATCTTGTGATCACTTAATGTTTTTTTGTGACATTATAACAAAGCTGATTCAGTAAATACAGTTTGTCACACAATGATGATGTACCAGAGCAGGAATTTCCAATTTGATTCTTTGAACAAAATAAACTGATTGTTAAGTAAGGCAATTCCCTTCCAAAGTGCTTTAGCAGAGCCATATTTTCCAATTAAACTTTTAATTTAATAGCTGATTTCAAGTATAAAGGCAGTTCACTGGTGTCTCATTCAAATATTTTTCAGATAAGAGATGCCATAATAGGTATTTTTTCTTACAAGAATTGTTAGCCTTTGAATAACAAATATTTCATTTAAACTAAAAATGTTTGACATTAAAAATTTAGATAAAAATTTTATCTAAAAAGAAAAACTAAATTCAGATTGACTTGTATATGCTAAAACATTTCATCTCTGGTAAAATAATAAGAAAAGTTTCAATTCTCAGTTGTCATGGTAATTTAATATAAGTAAAACAAGTACAAAATAATTTAAAAACATCGAAAAATACTTTTAAAACAATACTATTAAAACGTCAGATAGTAAATAAATTAATCTAAATGCTAAAAATAACTTAAGGTAAAACCAAATTTAAACAAGAATATGGGATATTCAGGTAAAACTAGCACTAATAATCTAGTATGAGCAATAACAAAGATTTCTACACAACAAATACTATACACTAATATCTACATGTCTGTACACATTAAATGCAGAGTCTATACATATATAAGTCTATGTATGGAGGTATACGAGTAAAAAGTCTAGAGAGACACAGAATGAGCAGCTGCCTGTTGAGTCATCACAGGAACAATTCTGACACTACTATACATATCACAGCACTAGAGAAGTCCTGACCGAGGTCATGGACGAGGACGGATATGGCACTCTATGGAATGTTTTAAAAACAGGTCTCCTCAGCGAGGGGTCATTACTGAAGATGTTGGCGAGTCTTGCAGTAAATGTTCTAACACTAATGGGACCTTTTCCAGTCTTGCTCGCACAATATCTGGTAAAATGTCTGTCCTTTGGAATCTGAAATGTAAGAGAATAAAACATTAGTTTAAATTGTAAGGTCAAAATTTTATAATAAACAGAAGTCACTTTGTAAGATTATATATTCTCAGATTTTCTTAATTACATTATTAAAATAATGACTAAATTTTCACAGTACGTAATGATTCTTCTACTTAATGATTTTATTCAATGTATTTTTCCAACATATAGTCACAATAATTCTTTTAAATTCATATGAACTCAGTATATATCTATTTTGAAATTTTTTTTTTTTCAAAATAAAATACAAATTCTAATTATTGCTTCAGATTTAAGTTCAACTTCTTATTTGAAAGAAACCTACCTATAAAGTTTTCCTTGACAGTCGATATATTTGACATTTGTTGTTGATGACTTGACACCAAGCTGTGTTCCGTCATTGAATTTTACCCATATTTCTCCATTCGAGTGCTGGAAAATAAAAAATAAAATTCATTTTAAAATGTGTTTCATATAATAAATCCTCCTTGCATTTGAAAAAAAGAAAGAATTCTGTAATAAAAAAAAAACCCAAATTAAATTAAAAAAATCAAAAAATCAAAAGAAAAAAAATCAAAATATAATTGCCTTAAAAATAACCAATAGGATTTTTATAAAAAAATAAAATGATAAAAGTTTTATGATGAACATGTTATTTCAGAATTGGAACTTATTTTTACTCCCATATTACATACGGAAACAAGTTAAAACTAAAACAGACTGTTGTCTTTGTTATTAAAAATCCCAAACAAGAAAATGATATGTACCTTTGAAGCCCATCCAATATCTTGCACGAAAACTTGTTTTAGAACATCTCTGGTGACTTTGCGTAGCTGACTTGAACCATTGAGACTTGACGTGGGACTACCACCACCATTGCTGACTGCTGATTTCTCATTGACAGATTTGGACTTCAGAGTTACATCCCTTGATGTGTCAGATGGTGCCGTTTCGACTCTGCTGGTACAGTCTGTAACAGCACTAACTACTGTGCCATCAAATGAAGACATCTATAGAAAAGAAAGAATATCGTTAGATATTTATGTACACAAGAATGCATTTTATCTAAAAATACATTTATTAAATAACTAAAACAATGAAAATGAGTAAATTTCCTTCTTTATGTTGATTTGATTATTTGAATTGCAGAAAAACTAAGGACTAGTGCAGAAATTTTTTCAGAACAGAAAATAATCTTGCAATTCCTTTACAATAGAAATTTTACTTAATTTTCCATTTTCTTTAAATGAAATCGTTATGAGAATGATTTTACAAATACAGTGATAAAACTAATATACACTGTCATAAATCAGTGGCATCTCCATTTTAAAAAAGGCAAAAAAAAATGTTTTTAGGTCCAAATTTGAGATTATCAGTTATGCTTAGAAAAAAAACTTACTGTAGCATGTCTGTTAGAGTCTGATGAAGGATTGCTGTTGATTTCCACTGCCAGGGAACTGCCTGTCCCCGTGGAAGGAGAGGAATCATTTAAATTTGGACTGCTTGGTCTTCTACCAATGATCACTGGGAAGAGCTGCTCTCTCAACCCACATCGACTCTGTACAGAACTTATTACCCTGTCAATTTCTTCACACTGTTGCCGACACTGAAAATAAACATAGAATTTAAAATATATGAAAACTGTTTTTATTATTTAAATTTAAATAATGTGTACAATTACTCAAGTACAATTCATTTTCACAAAAAAAAAAATAAAAATAACAATAAAAATTACTGTTAAAATTTTTACAGTTCTAAATTTTTCTTATTTACTTTTCTTCACGTCAATTTGAAAAAAAAAAAAATATGAACAATATTTTTCATTAACTGTTAATAATCATTTAACAACTGATATCTGAAGTGAACATACCTGTTTGACATATTCTAACAACTGTTTGGTATCTTCAGCCAGTCTCTGAGCTGTTTCTTCTGAATCTAGCACCAAGGATGTCCCCGTCTTTTCAATAATTCTCATACTACTGGAACTCATTGTGAATTTAGCACCTGAAAACAAGAACAAACCCATTGTAATACAAACAAAACTCAAAAACATAGAAAATTTCAAGGTGTTTATATTATTTACAATATTTTTTAAAAGTGTTTATTAGTTAATATGCTGATTTATATCTAGCATAATTTTTTTTCAAATTTTCTTTGGATTTTATTTCTTCTTTTATTATTTTTAACTTTTTTTTTTAAATATAAAGAAATTTCAGATTTTTAAATTCATTGGCATATGAAAATATGAGGAAATGATTACAATGTGCCAAAAAAGCAAGAAGTATTAGATTTCCAATATATATAGTGGTAAAAGATACAGGAGTACAATATACACACTGTGAGCTATAAAGCATGTGCAAAAAAGGTGGGAAAAATCACACACAACATTAATTCTGGTAAAATGTGAGAGGAGTGAGTAGGCACATCTATAAAGAAAGTAGTTCTGTTAGCTATAGCCACAATGTGTCGACTTACTCCACGAAGGGACGAAAGGATACGGTCTGGATTCCATTAAATCGCTTAGACTATCATCGTCCTCCAAAGGATGTGTGCCTTTACAAAACATTTATCATGTTAATATTTCAGCAAACTTTATCAACGGTTAATATATCTATATGTATATATATTTCATCATCTCAAAGATATATATGGGGAGAACAAACTCGTGCAAAAGACTTAATTCGTAAAACATAAACATAAACATTTATATAGATCACTCTGTCACATAAAAATTAGTATTTTTAATATTGAATAATTACTTTCAATAAGAAAACATATACATTTTTCAAATTTCAAAACCTACCATCATAAAATACTGCTTCAAAGTCTGGTGACGGACTGTTTTCCATCAACATACATTTGGCTTTCTGTGTATACATAGTAATCTTTGGAGTCTTGGATCGGACCAGTTTTACAAATCTACAAAAAAAAGTAAAATTATAATTAAAATGTTCTTTGGCCTTTAATTATTGTTTTTTTTTCTTTTTTTAAATTAAATAAAGTTTGGGATCTTAAAATTTAACATGAAAATATCTAAATAAATAAATAATTTTAAACTTTACAAATTTCGGTTCTACAAATGAGTCAATAGTAGATTCATTAAAAAAAATTAAATATTTTGAGAGGGGAGATAATTTACCTTGCTGCATACTGGTACTTCTTCCAATACTTTTCAGGTAATAAATCAAATACAAATGATTTGATTGGTTCAGTTGGCAAAGCAACAGGTTCTTCTCCAACTGGTTCCCCTTTCCCTCTGTTTGGCTGGTAAACATTGATTTTCTGACCATCAACAGATATCACCATGACTTCAACAACTTTTTCAACCTTTTGTTTCAGTTTGACAAACTCCATGCACACTTCTCCTGATTCTAAAATGTTGACCTGAAAAACAAGATATAACCATCTTTACAATTCATCGAAACAAAGTTTTTTACCATAAAAATTTTAAACAGATTATTTTTTTCAACTTTGAAAATTATAAAAAAAAGAAAGACCATTTTAACTTTTTATGCAAATTTCATTTCAACTTAAAATTCACAAAGAAATATTTTTTTAATTAGAATTCTGAATTTTAATGATTATTAATAAATTCTCATCTTATAATTGTCCATTCATTTATACAAACTTACAATAGCATTTCTTGTTCTTTGTCTGATTGGTCTAAGACGAATGGCAGTTAATGGCAATACAACATCTCTAATAGTTTTGGTTGATGAGTTAGTAGCCTCCTCTACCGATTGCTGTGATTTAATTTCTACTTTAGCACCTTGATTAGAACTAGAATCTTCTTCATCATTGTCCAGAAAGTTTTCTAAAGATCGACTGCGTCCATATTTTTTCATCTGACTATGTTGTCTTTCCATATTTTTTACACTGTCTTTAGATTTTTCGTGCCAACTGCCATGTTGACCAGTGGAGTGACTGTCACTATCGAAATTGAGTATTTTCTTTGTATTGTGTAGGCTGAATTCATCTTGAGATGAAACATCGGAGGCTACAGAGGGTTTGCTTATGTCAGTATGACTTGGTTTGTCATTGCTATGCAGAGACATGCTACAAGACCATCCTGATGAGTTGCTTGGTGTGTTGGCACGATCTTGATATTTTGCTGGATCAAACTGCTGTCCAGCACGGTTGTTTTGCTGCTCTAAGTAATTCTCCATTTGTTTAGCTTTAAATAGTCTTTCTTGAGCCTTATCTTGGTTCGTATTCCTAAGGAAATGTCCGGAATCACCCTGCTGTTGATTCATTTGCATTCTTGCTGCTTCACGTTCACTGTAAACAGAGAAAAAATAATTGATTAATCCTTGTCAATTGTTTTCTTTACAATTTAGTGTTTCTTCTTGTAAATGTCAGAAATGGAAGATTTTCCAAATATGCTTTATATTTTAATGAGAGCAGCAAAATATCTGTTCATTTTTTTGTTTCAACTTCAGTGTTTAATAATTAAGTTTAATATTTCCTAAATGTTTTAAAAAGTTTTATTGCTAAACTTACCTATCCCTTAGTCTAACTGGTGGAGATGGTGGGTGTCTCAATTGTGGTGTATTTGGTCCCGAAAACAAGTTCAAATCCTCAGAATTCTTTGAGAATTTGTCTTTTTTCAATTGGTCCTCGTCTCCTTCAGAGATTCCAGATTCCATTGGGAATGCTGGGAAGGGGCGTGGTCGTGTTGACACCCTGGATGCTGTGGTGGAAATGGTTGCCATGGTCCCTCTACCACTGTCTATAGATGTCTCACCGAAATTCTATAAATAGAAGATATCATCATTAAAATATTTCAGTTACAAAATCTTGAAAATTTTAAAACTTTGTAAAAAAGAATTACTTTTTATATTCCATATTTTTCCCAAATCAGTTTCATATAAAATATCTTTGGCTTTTTGAATTTCCCTTTAAAGAAGTTTAAATGATAAATATGATAAAAAAGACCAAGACAGTAGTATTTGTATTATATTAAAGCTGAAGAAAAGTGTTTGTAGATATTTACCTGTGGACCTTTAAATTCTGTTGATGCATCTTTGGTCATGAAAGGATGATTTAGCACCTCTGAAAAAACAAAATAAATAAATATAAAAACAATAAAAACAAATGAAAAGAAATTTAAAATGAAAAAAAAAATCCATTGTTAAAAATAACTTGTATATTTATATATTCTGTGTACCTAAGCTTAACATCTTGTAACATTTAAAAGTTAAATGACCAAAACAAATAACTTCAGATATAAATATATATGTAAATGACAGTCATGTTTATTCTTGTTTCACAAACTTACAAACACACATTAGAAGACCACTGAATATGATTTAAGGGTATAAAATAATATTAATTAATTGATGGAATACAGTCAATGGTGGACTAATTAAATTTCAAATGACTATTAGTATCTTAATTAGATAATAAAATTAACTGAACATGTGTTCATTTTTTGAAATAATAAATCTTAAAAACAAATAAATAAATTACTGAAATTAAATTAAGATTAATACTGTATAGATTTTATCTAAATGAAATTTGCAATAAGTAATTTTTATTTTTAATATTTTCTTCTAAAAATTTTTTTTTAAATATCTTATTTCTACATACCTGGTAAAGGTATTCTATCGTTTGGATTTTTCTTCAATAATGACTGTAAGAGATCTTTGGCTTCTTGTGACAAATGATCTGGAAGATCGAATGCTGCTGTAATCACTCTGTTCAGTGTACTCCTTACAGCATCTGTATCAAATGGAGGCTTTCCTACCATAAACGTGTACAACATACAACCTAAGGACCAGACATCAGTTTCCAAACCATGAGCTGATCTAATGGCTATCTCACTGCAAGATAATTGAGACTTCTTATTAAAAAAAACATCAAACTTTTATTTTCCATGCAAAGACTACGATTTTCGAGTAAATTTCAAAATCTTTCTGATAAAAACTTTGACGGTGAAAGCTTAATTTCAATTCAATTCAAAACATTTTATTGTTCAAATATCGAATGTATATTTAAACAATGGGATTGGACCAAAGGCAGAAAAAAAAGCTTAATACTTTTTCTTGATTAATACCAGAATATGCATCATCTTAAACTTGAGTCACTAGCAAAATGATTATTTAATCTTATTTTAAGTGATATTATACTTACGGAGAAATATAATTTGGTGTTCCACACATGGTAAAATGTTTTTCTTCAGTAAAGTTCAGTTGTGTAGCTAGACCAAAATCAGCTATTTTCTGCAAATAAAAAAATGCATTTATAAATATTGCTAAGTTTCCTCCCATAAAATTTAATTAATCTTTCAAGTGCAAATATAATTCAATGAACAATTTTCTGTTTTAATGTTTACTGTAAAATTTGTTTTTCTCTTTCACATTCAAATACACGTATTTCTAAATCCAGAGACAGTTTCATACAAAGAAATGCTTAGATATGGAAACAAAATTATCAATTAAAAAAAAAACACTTACAACATCCATAGATTTGGTGAGTAGTAAATTGGCAAGAGTCAGATCTCTGTGGAGTATTCCATGTGAGTGGAGATACAACATCCCCGATACAATCTGAACCATGAAGTGTCGAGCTGAAAATATAAGTAAAAAGGTTAAATAAAAGATGACCACAAAATATTTAACACACTAAAAGCTGCAATGTACAAATTTACTTTTTTCGAGGAGGTTTTATTTAATGGAATGGGTTCTATACTGGGAGGTACTTTGAATGAAGCTAACATTTTGAATCATGGTATTTCTAAATCATAATAGCTAATGTTTTCATACAATTTTATTGTAATTTCTGAGTAACGTTTAATGTAGCTAACTCTTTTAACCATAGTGTTTCTAAAATAATGATAAATGCTACAGGTTTGAAATTACAATTTTATTGCAATTTCTAGGTAATGCTGTTTAATAAAAACACCAACCTTCCATTTCTGAAAGAACTTTGCAGTTGGCTTTAAGATATCTGTTGAGTTCTCCATTATGGCAAATTTCAAGCACCAAGTACACATAGTTGCTGTCTTCGAAATAGTTGTACAACTGCAAGAAAAAAATACAATGTTTTAAATTTACAGGTTCAAACATGGGGGTGGCAGTTATTTAATCCATTCATATTTCTTATGGTGTTGCATAATCTGATCATAGATTTAAATGGATTACATTGTCGGACAATGCTTCAAAGGCAAGTTCAACTTTTCACCTGACCTTTGATCAATTGGACCTTTTAAAGTAATAAACTAAAGGTTAAATCAATACATTTAACATGCTAAGCATATTACTGCTTCAGTATATGGTCTGGATTCAATTTTGGCATTTATACAATCTTTACTTTATATTTTGAACTTTGCACCTAAAAACTGACCAGTTGCAACACTGCACTTAAGGAATAGTGCATATCTGCACAGATTTGTTCAAACCTGCAGTGAAAGTCACTGGTTAATGTTCGATTATCAAATTCTTATTATACATTCCATTATGCAAAAAAGGTTTGGCAATTTAAGTTCAAGTGCCTTAAAGACTGAATGATTGAGAGAAAATGTGAAAGCCTGCAAAGGTGTGTCAGAGATTAAACTGTAACAACACAATTACAAAACTTGAAACATTTTAAACACGTTTTTCTAAATTGAAATTTTATTCCTTGTCTTTTACAAAAAAAATATATTCCTAGTTATCTTTTATTGCTTTCACCCAATTCTATAGTTACTGGAAATCATGTTTGTAGTTGATTTTTTTAACTATTACTTGACAATACAAGCTAAGGGATAAAGACATTTACAGTTAATTTCAAACAACACCCAAGCCAAGTGATCAAATACTGTTTTGATTATTAACAACATACAAGCTTACTAAAACAAGCAACCTAACACCCTTACTAATCATGCCTTTTCATTAAAGTGTTTAATTAATCTCATTTCAAATGTTAATTTCATGTAATTGACGACATTAAGGTGAGTATTGCTGACCTAATTATGTGTCTCACAAACAGCTAATTACTCAGCAATAATGACATAAGAAATACTTTAACAACACCTTGATTAACGAGTCTGCAAGCCACCTACATAGGTGATGATGTTTATTGTCATGAACAATCAATAAATGTCCCTTCTTACTCATCCTCAGTTTCATCATCTCAAATCCAATATAAAATTATACATGTGAATCAATGAAACTGACATTCCTAATAATAAACATAATAAATATCTGCATACTCCAATTATAAGGAAATTACCATTGTTACAAGAGACGAGGTCACTTTGAATTAGCAGTTTAACACTGTGTAGTCAGCTTCATCAAGAGATAATTATATAGTGGTGTAGCATAATCGTGATAATGCAGTACTATGATAATTTTCATATTCTGTATTGTGTTCCACATATTTAATTTTTTATTTACCTCTAAAATTGCTGGATGCTTCAGCCTTGAATGAATTTCTACTTCTTTTTTCACTCTAGCTGCCATGCCTGCTGCCTTCATAAGTTTCTTGTCAATCATCTTGATAGCAACCTCTTCACCTGTTTTGTTTGACCTGGCCCTATACACACATGCGAAACCCCCCTTCCCCAACAAGTTCAACACTTGGTAGTCCTGTAAAGATAAATGATTCTGTATAAGAGGATGCTTTTACACTAATTTTAACTTAAACATGTTTGTTAAAAGTTGCATTTCACCTTCAAATCACAAAACATCAACAAATTTTTATTATTTTAAGTCTATATGCAAATAAGAAGACAAATTTACCTCAATATTCCCATTATCCTCATTGATACTGAAGTCACATGGTTTAATAAGTTCATCTTCATCAATCCTGTTAATTTCACACTGATCACATGATTTTTCTTCGATATTCATGATGTCAATTTCATTAATAATAGAGAAATCACATGGTTTGCATAATTCCACAGATTTAATAACATCTAATGGTTTAAGTAATTTCTCCATGTTGGTATTGACCAAGTCAAAGAAAATTTGAGCTTTAGAAACATCACTATCAGAGAGATGATATTCCTCCAAGTTTTTGATCAACATTTTGAGATTTCATAGCTAACTGAATCCAAGCCCTGGATATATATACTATATCAAGGTTAAACATTGTCCATTTCATGTTTTTTCCTGTATCAAAACATGTATTTCACTTGTTTATTTGATCAATTACAAACTAATTAATTAAGTCCAGCAGTTCCATGATTGAAACACAATCACTAATTAATCCCTTAATTGTCATGGGTGAGTGCCCCATGTTGTCATGAGCCATGTCCGGACAGACCATGCTTAGCATGACACCTATAGTGTAATGTGTAGATTAACAGTCATGTTTGGACTTGGAAAATTATTCACCTGTACAAGATTATTTACCTGAAGGAAATAGTACCATACATTCTTTACATTATAACTTCAAAAGCATATCAGTTTGTTTACCCTTTAAATATTGTGTAGATTTCAAACTTTAAACTAAATTGTCTTTTTTTAATTCATAATTGATTTTTTTGATAAAAGCTATATTGATTTCGATCTCTTGTCAACAAACTTGTCACCTCTCTCACAACATTAAATATTAAACAAAATAAATTATTCAAATGTTTAGAATTGATTTTGATCTATTATTTTGAATTGATATTACCTTCTTTTTTTTTAATTGCATGCCTTAAGTCATATAAATTTTATTTTGAACACACCCTTTTAATATAACATTGTGTTTGTACAGACGGAATTTTTTTATCAGCATGGTTAATCCTAAACAAATATTATATTGTCAACCAATTTCATTCAAATTCTATCTTTATTCATGTGATCAAAATCATTGTTTCAATAGAAGCCCCAAACACTACTATAAGTGAAAGCTAACTGTTAAATAGGGAAAAATTTCTGAATATATACATACATGAAACATATTCTTTTTAATTATTCTAACAAAATTGTTACAACATTCTAACCCTTTCAAAGGGATTTTTCCATAGTCCAACCGTATACTTTTAAGAAAAATAAAATGTTGATACTAGGCAATGGAATACATTTATACAGATTAGTTGTCAAAAACCATTTTTAACCCAAAATGACAAACAACAGTTTTCAAAGTTCAACAAGTAACTATAAAGCTAGGTAATTATATGTTTCTGCAAATTTTGAAAAAGTAAATTATTTTCAATGAAATATTAATAATAAACTAACCGTTATATTTTCCATGCACTGTGCATAACAATATCCTCTTTTATAATAAATAAAACATAAAGATGGACAAACACATGGTCAAGCGTTGTCACACTTTTAATCCTGAAGAAATCCTTCTTTAATGAGCACATGAGATTTAGAAATTCTATAAAAGGACGCTAACTTTTAACAAATAGATTTAAAATTTCAATAAAAAGTCTTAAAAATACTTGAGTAAATCTATAAGATCAAACATGGCTTTTAAAAGTTATGTCAACAAACTAAAGCGACCACGCCAAAATTACTATATAAGTAAAACTAACTGTACAATGAGTAAATTTAGAGTAGTTATTTAAAACCATTTAACTTTTAGGTTACAATGAACTTTGTATAAATTTGATAAAATATGATGATCTTCATCAAAATCTGAAAAAATAAAATATTTCTATTGACAATATTTAATCTATACATACATCACATGGAAGAAATTAAATTTTGTTTAACTTTTTTTTGATAATTGCATTGCATCTCAGCTGTCAATTAAATCTATAATTACAATTACTGTGCCTGGACAAAGGTTTTAAAATGTGCATGTACTGCTCTGAATAGTTTTATGATTTGGTTTAGGTGTTCTCTTTACACTAAGAGATGCACATTTTTTCAAGCTGAAAACTGTAAAATTATGGTCTTTAATGTCTTATTTGAACTTGAGATACATTTGTAACTTTAGGGCAAGTCCAAGATCTGTGAACTTTTATTTACAAAGGTGGACCATTAATGTAGGTGTTATTAGATGTCATCAAGCTCACTTTCGCCAAGTGTGAAACTGTCTAAAGGAGATGGATGAAATAGACCAAAAATGCTCTCCCCAAGTTTTATAAAAGAAGACCTAAAGAAAATTTGAGCGAGCAAATTTTTATTATGTTCTGTCCAATTCTTTAATACTTTCAGCCAGGTGCCTTAGGTGGATGCTTGAACCTGACAATTTAGTCCCCACTCTGTTTTAAATAAATGGGAATGTGTCCATGGGACACAGATGATGCCCCCGCTTGCATATAACATTATAAAGGGACATAACTCAACAACAGTAAAAGTGATGCTACCCAAATTTGTACTCGATCTGAGTTTTGTGGTAATTAGCATTGTGTATAAGTTTCATTATATTTGGTTGAGGCAAACTAAAGTTCGAGAACGAAAATGACAAATTCAGCAATTTTTCCATTAGTAAAGGGGCATAACTCTAGAACGTTAAAAGTGCCGCCACCAAAATTAAAACCGGATCTGAGTTTTGTGGTAATAAGCATTGTGTATAAGATTCATAAAATTTGGTTGAGGCAAACTAAAGTTAGAGAATGGAAACAAAAAAATCAGCAATTTTTCCATTTGTAAAGGGGCATAACTCTAGAACGGTAAAAGTGATGCCACCCAAATTCAAACTTGATCTGTGGTAATAGGCATTGTGTAAAAGTTTCATAGTATTTTGTTGAGACAAAGTAAAATTAGAGAACAGAAACCAATTTTGGGACCTACTGACGGACGGACAAGGGTAACTTAATGCCCCCTCCGCTACGGTGGGGGCATAAAAATACTGTGACCTCTGGACTTGTGTGTAGTTTTAAAAGAGGAGACCAAATCTAAAAATTATAATCTATATAACATGTGTAACTTTAACATGTATGTCAAATATTCCAATTGGAACAATTATATAAAGGGATCTTTTGCAAGTGTACTTGATTCCATTCACCCCAAAATTAGCTACTGGATGATTTGTAGTTTCTTAATATCCATTCAAAATGTTGCACCTGAATGTTAAAAGCTGTTATCAAATTTCCTTTGAATATTTTTAAGTACTGGGAACTTGGTGATAATATAGGAATAATTATCAAGTAACTTTAAAAGTGGATTGTTCAGGCTTAGTTTAATCTATGTAAAATTGTTAACTTTCAATTGTTTGAACAATGTTTATAGTAATAGGGCTATAGAATTCTAAAGGATACATCCCACTCTAGCTAAATATATATGGTCATTTTCAGTCTATTTTTCAATTTTGATTTTCTCCAGGGACCAGCTGGGCTCCCAAAATATTTTTTTCAGGGCCCAGTTGATATTTTAGGGGCCCAATCAATTTTTATAATTATAAAAACAAAACTTAAATATACTTTTCATATACTAATAAATAAAATTGAGAATGGAAATGGGGAATATGTCAAAGAGACAACAATCCGACCAAAGAGCAGAAAACAGTCGAAGGCCACCAATGGGTCTTCAACACAGCGAGAAAATCCCGCACCCGGAGGCCGGCTTAAGCTGGCCCCCAAATAAAAATGTGTACCAGTTCAGCGAAAATGGACGTCACACCAAACTCCAAAACATTTAAATGAACTAAAATTAAAAAAAAAAACATACAAGACTAATAAAGGCCAGAGGCTCCTGACTTGGGACAGGCGCAAAAATGCGGCGGTGTTAAACATGTTTTGTGAGATCTCAACCCTCCCCCTATATCTCTAGCCAATGTAGAATAAACAAACACACAGCAATAGCCTTTTTAGGTAATCCTATATGTAGCCTTTTGAGTCTGGTAAAGATAATGTGTGATAATGTTCCAATATTTGAATTATTGCCACCAGATTTTAGTTCATTACCCACCAAAATTGTCTCCCTTCAATTTGAACAACCTGTTGACATTTTGACATTATGGCCATTTTATGAATCATTGAATGCTTTATACTCCAAATGCAACCTATCCTCTAATAGTGTTGATAAAAATATCATTCAATTACTTTTTATTGAAGATTGGATAGCAAACTAGATATTTTGATATTTATTTATGAGATTTTGTGTTTTTTTTTTCAATGACGATTTTGTAAATAGCAATGTGTGGACAAGTTGTCGTCAAATCAAGGCTTTTAATGACTCCCTGGACAACTGGAATGCATCTCTGAAGACCAAACCACTGAACAATTATGAAATAATCGCAGAAGCTTTAAAAGAAAGATAAGAACATGTATTTAGAGAAGGGGTATATGTCAAATAGTGACTTTGCATCGAAAACTTAGATGTCAAAACTTTTGGTTTTGTTATTTAAATGAACTTACTGGTTTACAGAAATGCTCTTTTATTTTCCCGCTTTGATTAAACAATCAAGTTAACGTTTGGGAACCTTTTTTTGTTTATATCACAGGGAGAAGGGAATAAATGGGATTCACTGCAAACTATTTTACAATCGCTAGCTGTGCGATCAGGATGATATAATATCTTCACCTAGCCAAAAATCTGGTCGCCTGAGGCGACTGGGTTCCTGTTAAGTTTAGTCCCTGTTAATACCACCTTGATTACCATTAATGTAATGACCATCAAATGACTCCCAACCCTACCTGATTTTGGCTACTTTTCACAATTTTCTGATTTTCAATTCTAAGAAGGGGAATTACGGTTGTCATATTTTCATAGAGTAAAATACTAATAAAGAGCTGCACCATGAGCGCATGATATGCCTATCGCTTTTTCAAAGAATAAAATTCCAAGGGCTTCCGAATTCCTATTTACTGTTTCCTGGGGAAAGTAAAAAAATCGGCGGGTAAATGAAAGCGCAGGTGCCAGTTTCCTGTCGGGTAAGTAAATTGTCTTTACATGGTACTTTCCGGTGCGTCATATTCTTGTTTGACTAAGTCGGTTAATGGACAAAATCTAGTTAAGAAACTGGTTCCCTGAAGTAATCACTTGTTTTCTTGCGTTTACAGTGGTATTTAGTTATTATCAGTAAACAGTAATGGAGGTCATGAAGCCATGAGTTAGCATAAATATTTTATCTCTGCCCGGTTCATCAAAGAAACGGAAATTATTAAACATACACAGTTATAATGTAATGAAATTGATAAAATGGACAGAGACTGTCTGTATGACTATGAAAAACGGGTTCGTCAGTAAGGGAAAGTGAAAACTGATGCGGAAAGTAAAATTGTAAGATAACTTTCCCATGGGTAAGTGTATTTTTAAAAAAAATTCCAAAGCCCTGGTTCCATAACTACTCAATGTCATATCAGAAATTTATAAAAAACTAAACGGAGGTTATTCTAAGATATAAACCAGTCATCACCTCTCAAAGCAATTTTGAGTTATTGTCTGAAAACTGGAAAATCCCCCTTTTTTAATGAATAAAACCCCATAACTCGGGAACGTAATTTTAATCTAAAATTTATAAAAATTGAAAGGGAGCTCACATCAAAAGCAGACTACACGAAATTCGTCGGACAAATCCGGTGAATAATGGATTGGTCTGGTAAAATTTTGTTGAATTCCGGTCCGAATGTCCGATGTTGTTTTTTTTTCATGGATTTTTCTAGCATTCTAGCAAAATTCACAAACGATCTCAAAATCCATTTTCATCTTTATTATTCATGACAGCGATGTTTATTTTGTTCAACCTCTAGCTTCATGCCGAAAATCGCCAACAAGTAATGTGTAAATCCGAGTAAAAACATAACTGACTGACAAAAACAACAAAGGCTGCCATCAATCGGAAATGTAGACAATACCGGATCAGATTCTGGGAACAGATAAGGCTAATTCCAGGTTTGCAGAGTAAATAAAATAAATAAATAAAAAAAAAATCCAAGCAGGTCACAAAATACAGGCTATGAAATATAAACACTAGAACTAAAACCAAAAGATATATGAAAAAGAAAGAAGAAACAGGAAATATTTTTTGTTCACAAATAGTTTTCATGTCAAAATCCAATAAAATGAGACATAACTTTACTTTATCACTGAAATGCATTCAAGCAATTGTGCAGAACTTTCATCAAAATATACACTCTTGTCACATGATTTTGTTTTTGTGCATTTTTGGAGAGGAGTAGGGCACAAGAAGTCATAAGTTTGTTGTATTTATAGGATAACATACAATTAGATGTAAAAAAAAATGTTCTGGTAAAATTTCATTTGGTCTGGTAAAGCTAGGTTGTTTACCAGACAGACTGTCCTGTAAAAATAAAATTCATTTGTGTAGTCTGCAATAGATATAAACAATTCAACAAAGTTTCATGAAAACTGCTCAAAGCATTTTTGAGTTATTGTCTGAAAACTGGAAAATCCCCCTTTTTTAATGAACACGGAAACATAAAATCTAAAATTTATATAAATCGAAAGGGAGCTCACTTCAATAGATATAAACAATTCACCAAAGTTTCCATGCAAATTGGTTAAAGTGTTCTTGAGTTAATGTCCAACATGTTGACTACGGACAGACAGACAACGGTATATCATAATACGTCTCGTAAACAGGCGTATAAAAATAGGCTATAAAAGGCGGCTGTTTCAATCACTACTACAAGAGGGATTGGGGGAGAACGGGTTAAGTTATCATCTAAAAACCAATAGTTTTGAATCGGACATGAAAGCACAAAGCGATTAATAAAGATTTTTTATGGGAGCATAATAACTGGCTTAGAGAATATATATTGTCATGCACCAAAAGGAGGGATAGTAGTTTTTACTTAAGTTGCACTAATTTATTCTGTTTGTCTGCATGAATAAAAATGTAACAGGATTTTCAAATTCAATTTCTAATTAAAAAATTCAACATTACCATGTGCATGTGTTTATTTGTGTTACCAATTAGTAAGAAGAGAGTGAAAAATAGTATGCAGTTCAGAAAAACACAGTAAGACGTGTAAATGTTTGTCAACTGAAGTGTGAAAAATAAAAAGTGTTCTATTTGTGGAGCACATAATGTAACATCAGGTGTCATTTCAGTCACTGCAAATGTCAGATTCTCCATTTTGCCTTAATCATCCCCAAAAAAAAGATAATAAGTTAAAAATAAATATGTTTTATTTAATTTCTTAAAATACATTTGTACATGTTGTTGAAGTTGGGAAAAATTTATATAATATATGTATATCACATCTTTCATGTCTTTATGGATTATCTAGTGTTTTTTTGACACTCACACCAGTTGAAAACAAGAAATAAACAACACATTCATGTTCAGGTGTACGTGTATGTTTACCAGGTGTTAATAAGGTCTAATCAGCTTAATCACTTTTTCAATATTGCATAAGTGCATCACAGGTATGCCATTTTAAACTCATGTTGCATACCTACAAAGTACAATGTCCTAAACATGAATCTCTACATTTAATTTATAATCATGATAATCTGTGTTCTCTCATTTTTTTGTCAAATTTGGAATTATAATTAGCTTACAAAAGTAATTGAAATTGTTGGTTGGCCTGTTTTCAACTCAAATTTTGAACTTTGGTTGGGAAATTTTTAATTTGTTTTACCAATTTGGGGAATTTATAGGTACATGTATAATTACAAATGTACTGAAGAACTAGCGCAAGTAAACTGCAAGTTGCAACGTATATTCATATACACATAACTGTAGAAAGGATAACAGAATAACCAAAAATATTGAACTGTAAAACCAAGGATCCAGAAATTTTTTCATACAATTTCGATGATTTGGAGACGACTTGAAAGTTGGGGTCCTTTTTGAACTGTTGGAATTATTCATAGATTCATGGCATCTACAAACTTGTATTGACAGTTTCATTGCATTTCCTTCATGAAGTTTCTTACCATTTTTCTAAAAACATTCAAGAAAGAGTTATGGAAAGGAACAGTTTAAATAAAATTGAAATGATTTCAATGACTTGTAACTGTTCATTTTTCAGGAATTACTACACTACTTTTGATTATGTTATCAAATAAAGAAGTGATCTTAATTTGTCATGTCATGATGAAATAGAATTTCTTTATAACATTAGCATGATAAGTTCTAAGTTTGATCACTTCTGTCAGGTGTGAAGAATACGGTAAAAAAAGGGTTTGCTACGTATACATGTATGATTAGCCAATATCATCCAGAGGCATGATTATAAGAAGGGCCTTTAGGATTATCATACTATATTCAAGTAGCAGTTTTATTACCAGAAAAGCATTTTTAAACAAAAATTAGTACAGTGCAAATTGGCAATTAAGAAACCCCATCTCAATGAAATGACCAAATTATTTTTGTAAAAAAATAATTTTTGGACTGAAATCCCAATCTGCCATTTTGGACATTGACCTTTCAGTTTAGGTCATGTCTGGCAAATATGATCGTTTCCAGACCCTGGAGTATAACAGACTAAACCAATCACCAACAAACGATCCATCCAAGAAAATAGACATACATGTAAACACATACATTAATACATTTGTATATTACATGAACACAATGTAAAAAGACTAACAACAATGAACAACACATGGTTTCTCCAGGTCCTTAAAAGTTAAAGAATTCGAAAAAGTTAAGAAGATATATGAAAAAGAAAGAAGATGAACTATTTTACATGTATACAGAAACTCTAAATTATTTTTAGTTCACAAATAATTTTCATGTCAAAATCCAATAAAATGTGACATTACTTTTCTTTTATCACTGAAATGCATTCAAGCAATTGTGCACAACTTTCATCAAAATATTGATTTTGTTTTTGTGCATTTTGGAGAGAAGTAGGGCACAACAAGTCATAAGTTTGTTGTATTTTGTCGGATAATATACAATTAGATGTAAAAAAAAAATTGGTCTGGTAAAATTTCATTCGGTCTGGTAAAGCTAGGTTGTTTACCAGACCAAATGTCCTGTAAAAATAAAATTCATTCGTGTAGTCTGGAATATATTATCAATGTGGTGCTAAAAATGTATAATGCTAGGGAAACAGACAAACAGTGCTTTTTCAAATACAATGCTGCTATTTGAAAATACTTGGAATAAAACTAGGTCCAGGCACAAAATGGAAAGTAAAATAAGATTTATATGCAAACACCCTTGTCCCCTTTATTTACAATGTAGTCAGGAACCAGTTTGAATGTCAAACATTTTCAGACCAAATCTCTTATACATAAATCAATGGAAAATTATTTCACAGGCAATTTTTGAAAGTCTTTTTATTAATTCTTTAATCCTGAATGATTGTTGGTCGCTTATGAAAATGAAAAAAACCTGGTTTGTTTTTGATCTTACAAAATCATTTATATTTTTTTCACTTTAACAACTTCTGGCCAAGTCCTGTTATAAATGAAAGAACCTTAGTGAGCACGCTCACATACCCCACGTCCCCACATTGTCATTGAAGAAACAAAATAAGTGTAAGAAAAAAAATTGTATCAGAAAAAAAAATTGAATCATAATTTCCTGTCAATATGCACATCTACATAGTATGTCCTTATTATTTACACAGTTTCATGAAATTCTGTTGTGTGGTTTCAGAGGAGTTGCGATGACAACCTGTTGCAGAAGTACATTGAAGCAAATAAGTTCAAAGGGGCGTAACTCCTGGAAAAAAAATTGAATCGTAATTTCCTGTCGATATGCACATCTACGTAGTATGTCCTTATTATCTGAAAAGGTTTCATGAAATTCTGTTGTGTGGTTTGAGAGGAGTTGCGATGACAAAAGGTTACAGTAGTATATTGGGCAAATAAGTTCAAAGGGGCGTAACTCCTGGAAAAAAATTGAATCGTAATTTCCTGTCGATATGCACATCTACGTAGTATGTCCTTATTATCTGAAAAGGTTTCATGAAATTCTGTTGTGTGGTTTGAGAGGAGTTGCGATGACAAACTGTTGCAGTAGTACATTAAAGTAAATAAGTTTAAAGGGGCGTAACTCCTAGAAAAAGAATTGAATCGTAATTTCCTGTCGATATGCACAACTACATAGCATGTCCTTATTATCTAAAAAGGTTTCGTGAAATTCTGTTGTGTGGTTTGAGAGGAGTTGCGATGACAAGAAACAGGACTGACGGACGGACGGACGGGTCAAAAACATTATACCCTCCGCAACTCGTTGCGTGGGGTATAAATATCTAGATTTCTAGCAAGAATTCAATAACAAAACACTGTATTAGGTTTGATCTTGATGTGCAAGACAGTAATTGAAAAAGTTACTATGATAGCAATAAAGACAAAGGCTCACTTCATTTATTTGTTCAAAATTAATTTTCTCTAAATATAAATATTAAAGGCAAACAACAGAAAAATTCTGAAAATGTAGTGAGTGCACCAACCCAATCCCTTTAAATACTATCCTGTCTGATTTGTTAAATTATCTTTGAATTACATGTAAGCTTAAGTCTACACTTGAAATAAGGGTTTGTCGCGATCTGGAAACACATAACACAGGCTATTTCATCGAAATTACATCAAATGAAAGGATTAACCATGTTAACCGGGTGAAAATATAGATGTATACTGGTCAGCATGGCATGATTATTTTTGTAATAGATGTAGTTGATATTTTGGATTTTGCAACACTTTTTTTTACGGAAATTGTTGTAACTGTGTCAGACACTTGAATCTAAGTCATACAACAATCACTTTAAAATGGCATCATAAAAATTGTCTGTGATGTCCAGATACGGTGGATGATTACACCAATCTCAAGTTTTTTTTAAGATAGTGTTACACCAGATGACCAAAGGTCAATTGGCGTAAGTGACGTCATCGAACAATCAATTATTACTGTGATGTTATAACATAAGCATTGTGACACTGGAAATTTACAGGAAAGCGCAAGAATCTGTCAGTCGTCCATACATGAGGTCAGGAATTGGTTAAATTGTATCCAACATCATCGGCACATGACGAATGACGATAAAATAATATTAACGATAAACATTTTACTGCATTTGACGCTAACAGTAGCTACAAAATGAGATTTTACCAATGATTTAAAAAAATTATATCTCATTTGACTCTAATGGCAGCAAAATACAGACGTTTGCAGGGTTCTCACTAGGAATTTTGCATGGTGAGTCCTGGGACTCATCTTTTTAGAAATGGTGAGTCCCACTAAATTTTGATGAGTTCAGGATGCATGTAATTTTTTGTGTTTTAATGAAATATGACGAATTAAAACTAAAACGATGCGTGTTGGATTGGTAGTTTTTATTATATGAATAAAATTTATGATCTCTTAATAGTTATTGTTCATTACAACATAACAGACTTGGCTTTCTATGTCTATCAATTCTTGGTGTAGTGGATCATTAACTCTTTGTCTTTTACTTGGAACTGATGATTCAATTTCATGAAGTTTCTTTTTGAAGAAGAACTTTAACTTTGACTGACTCATTGTTATACTGATGTCATTTTGTTAGACAAGCTAGTACCCTGTTCATCATTATTAATTAATTTAAATTATATTAAATAAGGGACTTGTTATCTTATAATTGAGTTAATAATCACTTTGATGTTTTTATCATTATAATTATTATAGTCTTTAATAAAAACAAGCAAATCTAAAGTGAACACTGTTCATGATAATGATTTTGGCTTTAATCATTTTTTAATCCGATCTGTTTCAATTTCAAAACATTTTTCACCTTTGTTTACGATCGCGATGTTCAACATGCACAATACGAGAAAATGTTGAGTAAAATTATTTTTAACCGTAAAATTTTTATATCTACACTGTTCTACGATCTATTTTATGCATAGTAGTAACAGTTATAAAATATTATATTATTTCATTTCACATTCTCAAACAAAATTTACTTTTTTGTTTCAATCGATATGTACGTGATGTTCAACACGTGGAAATATTCACGCTTTTCAAATAATCGTAAAATTTTTAAAACATGGGTGACTTTTTTATATATTTATTAATTAGTTTGAACAGAATTATTATACTTTTAGGATGAAATACGTTTAATTTAAAAAATAATTATCAGTCAACAAAATATTTATCTACGCATCACGTAAATTTTTCAACATCGACTTCCGGTTTAGTTTCTTGTCAACAATGTCGGAGATCATGAATCTCTAAGGCAAAACGAAGTGTTTGGGACTCAGGCGATACAATGCGGATGCGTCCCAGGGACTCACGGGTTTCAAAAATGACGCGTCCAGCTCGATTTTCATGCGTCCAGGACGCGTATATGCGTCTTAACGAGAACCCTGCGTTTGGCGATAAAGGGCATTCCTACCCTCATACATATATTATGTATGGTGTACATGTATGCCAAATTCCTGAACATCAAACTTCTGAATTCAAAGATTTACAAATTGAAATATACTTACTTTTACTGACAATGAGACAATCATGTCAAAATGCTCAGTTCTGCAAACTGAGGATTTAGTTTTTTGTAAAGAAGTTGAAGCAAAAACCAAAACTTCAAATTTCATTTTAGCTGGACCAAATCCAATCCACAACTGCTGTATTGATATGATTTATGGTCAGATGAGCTTTAGAAATGCATTTTTAATGAGAGGCAGTAATTTCTTGATCAGGCCTGCCATGATCAAAAGCTTTAATAGCCTTGATGACTTTTTAAGTTAGAACATTTTTTGCTTATTTTTGAAAACCGGCTACTTACATCTATTGTCTCTCCAACGCCGAATTGACCGGCCATTGTCTTTTTTAATCTGTATTAAAGTCTCTTTCTGTTAATTTTTGTAGATGAATATAAATCTTCATTGTTTACAGATAATCTGAAGATAGTGTATTCCTTTTCAAGCCTTGACACATCGTGTATTCATTTTCAAAATATTTTCTTGACGCGCCTCAACTTGAATGAGGGCAATACCGCAGGGAATAAAATTTTAAAAATAATGAAAAAAAATTGCCATAATAAAATCAATTATATAAATTTTTACGTTCCATATATATATATTATTCTACTGTACAAATATTTTTTTAAAATATGAAGTATATTGTTTTATATTAACTATGTAGTTTTTACTGCTGAATGTTAACTTCCGTAAGTTCTCGAAGGCGGCGATTATTCCATGTGATTTCTCGAAATTTCTTGGAAAGCCTAGTTTTTATTTGTGTTGAACTTCCTTGTGATTTATTTCTGGATAGTTCTTTACTTGAAAAATCTTTATATTTGTCTGAAAATCAACAAAGTTTATTTGTATAGACATTTTCATTTTTGTTGTCAGATAATTTCCAACAGGTAACAAGAAAAGTGAAAAAAATGCCGGTCGGTTTTGATATTGGTAACAGTTCCTGTTTCGTTGCTGTAGCTAGACAAGGTGGCATTGAAACAATAGACAATGAATACAGTTCAAGGAATACACCGTAAGTTCATACGATTTTTGTAATTTAGAAATCTTTTGTCCAAGTGGTATAAAATTTTTATTCATTAGTATGATCGTGTATGTTCCATATAAATTTTAGTGTGATCTGTGTCACCTGTCTGTTTTGACAGTATTCAGGTGAAAAAAGTAATGATTAACAATGCTTTACAATTGAACACACAAATGAAATCAAAAATACATTACAAAGAAATATCTACAATATAATTTTAGACGACTTTCACATAGATTTTCTGATGCCACAAAATTATGCATATGTTATAAAGTCACAATTAGGAGTCAGTACAATTGATTGTTCATTGACGCCATTTACACTGTTTGACAGATGGTCAACCGGTGCAACTCATTCTTAAAATCTAACTTGAAATTGGTCTGTATTGGAACATGCTGTATATAGATAAGAAGATGTGGTATGAGTGCCAATGAGACAACTCTCCATCCAAGTCAAAATTTATAAAAGTAAACCATTATAGGTCAAAGTACGGTCTTCAACACGGAGCCTAGGCTCACACCGAACAGTAAGCTATAAAGGGCCCCAAAAATTACTAGTGTAAAACCATTCAAACGGGAAAACCAACGTCTAATCTATATAAAAACGAGAAACGAGAAACACTTATGAACCACATCAACAAACGACAACTACTGAACATCAGATTCCTGACTTAGGACAGGTGCAAACAAATGCAGCGGGTTTAAACGTTTTAATGGTACCAAACCTTCACCCTTTTTCTGAAACAATAGTGTAACATCACAACATAGAAAGACACACTATAAAATATCAACTGAAATAGCTTAACTCAATCAAAGGACATATTAACACCATTGAACATACACTGAACAAATAAATGTATAAATAGATATAAATGAAGTCTAACCGGTTGAGTTAGGGAAGATCTTCTTTGGCTCAGTCGGTTAGGCCAAATAAAAAAAATATGTGTGTTTCCGGTTTCCCGACTGACCCTAATTTTTAAAAGCCGATTTGCCAACCCTAGCATTTTTTCGGCAAAAATCGGAAATTCCCTAATTACTCGGATCTCGTTCCGCAACCTTTCCTCATTTCTCACCCAATTATACCCTATTATCACCCAACATGGTGGCACCCAGCTAGCCGCATCCAATCTACAAGTGACTAGTCTATTGGCTTAAAGATTCTTTAAATGTGACCACCTGGATATTAAGAGAAACGAAATCATGGTTGTAGAAAACCGCAGAACGCTGCTAGATGTTTTTCGAAGATAAAACACGGTAAAATGACAAAAGCATCTGAATTAAAAATTACATGCAACACCTCGATGGACAATGCTGGAACATCTTTTGAAGTCCAACCAAATATGATTATTGGGGACCTCATTAGCACCTTCAGTATGAAACACATAGAATTCAAATATGTGAATACGGCACCAACTTTAGATGAAATGGTTATTGCAGCAGGGCAGGCCGCCACAAAGACTGCCGTGGATGCATTTCAACTTATGATGGCAGGGGGCAGAAAAGATGTTCCCCTGAAACTTCAAACTGTTCTCCCAATATGTGGGGAATGTTGTATCAATGGGAAATATCCAATTGTACAAAGACCCTATGGCAAAAAGTGCTAAAATCTTGCAAACTCAATTGAACTTATCTGTTGGAAATGTGTTTACAGCCTTCACCATGTTCATGGTTAACTTTTAAGTCCACAAGGCCAAAGCTCAATTTTTTCAAAATTTTAGTTGGATTCTGTTGGCTTGTAGAGAAGAAGTTTACAAGTCAGAAAGCAATTTTACAGGCCAATGCTGTAGGACTTGTGGTTAAGCGTGAAGACTGTGTTTATATGTTCAATATATTAAAATAAGGTGTTGATAGAGTTATTTTGACATGTGTTTGGAAATTATATTTGCCTTGACAGCTTGTCAGAAGTGCAAATTGTACTTTTGCAATCACTTGGCATCTGTCTTCATGCATCAACTCTGACATTTGTGTAGAAAAGCAGAGGACATTTACCCTACTGGTGCACCTGGTCCATGCTCCATTTTTGTTGGCTGAGTCCCTGGATGTAGTCTTAGTACCTTGATATGTGAGACTTGATTGATGATTGATGTTCTAGTCATGGTTTACCTTTATTTCACTTTTATTGCTGTATATGTATCATAGGCACACATACAAACATACATTGGCTATTCTTTAATTCAAAAGAAAAAAAACCCTACCTACCTACCCTATTTTTTATGCCCCCGCTGTAGCGGAGGGGCATTTAGTTTTACCCTTGTTCGTCCGTACGTACGTATGTATGTTTCCGTTCTCTAACTTGAGTTTGCCTCAACCAAATGTTATGAACCTTATACACAATGCTTATTACCACAAAACACAGATCAAGTTTAAATTTTGGTGGCGTCGCTTTAACCGTTCTAGAGTTATGCCGCTTTATAAATGGAAAAATTGCAAAATTTTTAGTTTCCGTTCTCTAACTTAAGTTTGCCTCAACCAAATGTTATGAAACTTGTAAACAATGCTTATTACCACTAAATACAGATCAAGTTTGAATTTTGGTGGCGTGACTCAAACCGTTCTAGAGTAATGCCCCTTTATAAATGAAATAAAATGCTCCATGAGGCGCAGCTTGATACGACCGCAGAGGTCGAACCCTGAACAGTCGGGGCAAGTATGGACACAACATTCAAGCTTGATACAGCTCTGAATTTGGATTGTGATTAAATATTTGACACAGCATAGGTTTCTGACACAGAATGAATGTGGTCTAAGAACTTAAAATTTTAAATTGGACATTCACCTATTATGGTCCAATATCCAAAATCTAAATACATGGTTAGATTCAGCATATCAAAGAACCCTAAGAGTTAAATTTTGATGAAATCAAACAAAGTTTAATTTTGGACCCTTTTGACCTCAATGTGGACAAAGTTGATAACAGGGCCCAAAATCAAAAATCTAAATACATGGTTAGATTCAGCATATCAAAGAGCCCCATATATTCAATTTTGTTGAAATCAAACAAAGTTTAATTTTGGACCCCAATTTGGACCAACTTGAAAACTGGGCCCATAATCAAAATCTAAATACATGATTAGATTCAGCATATCAAAGAACCCTAAGAATTCAATTTTGTTAAAATCAAACGAAGTTTAATTTTGGACCCTTTGGACCTTAATGTAGACCAATTTGAAAACAGGACCAAAATTAAGAATCTAAATACACGGTTAGATTCAGCATATCAAAGAACCCCATATATTCAATTTTGTTGAAATCAAACAAAGTTTAATTTTGGACCCTTTTGACCTCAATGTGGACAAAGTTGATAACGAGGCCCAAAATCAAAAATCTAAATACATGGTTAGATTCAGCATATCAAAGAACCCAATATATTCAATTTTGTTGAAATCAAACAAAGTTTAATTTTGGACCCGATTTGGACCAACTTGAAAACTGGGCCCATAATCAAAAATTTAAAGACATGTTTAGATTCAGCATATCAAAGAACCCTAAGAATTCAATTTTGTTAAAATCAAATTAAGTTTAATTTTGGACCCTTTGGACCTTAATGTAGACCAATTTGAAAACGGGACCAAAAATTAAGAATCTAAATACATGGTTAGATTCAGCATATCAAAGAACCCCATATATTCAATTTTATTGAAATCAAACAAAGTTTAATTTTGGACCCCAATTTGGACCAACTTGAAAACTGGGCCCATAATCAAAATCTAAATACATGATTAGATTCAGCATATCAAAGAACCCTAAGAATTCAATTTTGTTAAAATCAAACTAAGTTTAATTTTGGACCCTTTGGACTTTAATGTAGACCAATTTGAAAACGGGACCAAACATTAAGAATCTAAATACACGGTTAGATTCGCATATCAAAGAACCCCAATAATTCAATTTTGATGAAATCAAACAAAGTTTAATTTTGGACCCTTTGGACCTCAATGTGGATCAATTTAAAACGGGCCCAAAATCCAAAAACTTAATACACGGTTAGATTCAGCATATTAAAGAACCCCAAGAATTCAAGAATAAAACCCCATTGAAATTGGTCAAGAAATAAGCAATTTATACCTTTTTGACCCTAATTACGCAATACTGTGCAACTGAATATTTCTTGCAATTACGCAATACTGTGCAATTGAATATTTCTTGCTATTGTGCAATACTGTACAATTGACAATTTCTTCCTATTGTGCAATATTGTGCTATTGGATATTTCTTGCTATTGTGCAATACTGTGCAATTGAAGATTTCTTGCTATTCGCAATACTGTGCAATTGAAAATTTCTTGCTATTGCACAATACTTATTATATAATAATTTACACATCCTGTTTGGTGTGTATCTCCTGTCATATCATTATTATTTGCTTTTAAATATAAATCAGAAATAACCAACTTAAAATTGAAAATTTTAAGAAAAAAAAAAGGAAAAAAAATCCCCCAATTTTTGAACCCCTTATGATTCATCACCCCAAACTCAATCCCAGCCTTCAATGAGGTATGGTACCTTGCAGTACAATTTCAGAGAAATCCATACACTTAAACACAAGTTATTGTCTGGAAACTAGAAAATGCTTATTTTGGCCCTTTTGGCCCTAATTCCTAAAATTTTGAGGCAATTACCCCAAAATCAATCCCAGCATTCTCTTTGTGATATGGAACCTTGTGGTACAATGTCAGAGAGATCCATACACTTACACACAAGTTATTGTCTGGAAGTTACAAAATGCTTATTTTGGCCTTTTTGGCCCCTAATTCCTTAACTGTTGGTACCATAACCCCAAAATCAATCCCAACCTTCCTTTTGTGGTATTGAACTTTATGGTAAAATTTCCTAGAGATCCATTTACTTAAACTAAAGTTAGAGTCGAAAACCAATGTGTCTTCGGACGACGACGACGCCGACGGACGGCGGCGGACGGCGACGGCGACGCCAACGTCATACCAATATCGACCACAAAAATTTTTGCGGTCGTATAAAAATTGCAAAATTTTTAGTTTCTGTTCTCTAACTTTAAGTTTGCCTCGACCAAATGTTATGAAACTTATACACAATGCTTATAACAACAAAATACAGATCAAGTTTGAATTTTGGTGGCTTCACTTAAACGGTTCTAGAGTTATGCCCCTTTATAAATGGAAAAATTGCTAAATTTTTAGTTTCCGTTGTCTAACTTAAGTTTGCCTCAACCAAATGTTATGAAACTTATACACAATGCTTATATCCACAAAATACAGATCAAGTTTGAATTTTGGTGGCGTCACTTTAACCATTCTGGAGTTGTGCCCCTTTATAAATAGAAAAAAAATGCAAACTTTTTAGTTTCTGTCTGTAACTCAAGTTTGCTCCAACCAAACATTATGAAACCTACACACAATACTTATTACCACAAAACTCAGATCAAGTACAAATTTTGGTAGTGTCACTTTTATCGTTCTTGAGTTATGTCCCTTTATAATGTTGTATGCAAGCGGGGGCATCATCTGTGTCCATGGGGACACATTCCAGTCATGAAACAGAAAACACACATTTTTATCGACCGCAAAAAAATTTTTGTGGTCGTATATTAATATAACGTTAGCGCGTCGTCGTCGTCGTCGTCGTCGTCCGAAGACGCATTGGTTTCGCACTCTAACTTTAGTTTAAGTGAATGGATCTCTATGAAATTTTACCATAAGGTTCAATATCACAAAAGGAAGGTTGGGATTGATTTTGGGGTTATGGTACCAACAGTTAAGGAATTAGGGCCAAAAGGGGCAAAAACAAGCATTTTTCTAGTTTCATGACAATAACTTGTGTGTAAGTCTATGGATCTTTCTGAAATTGTAGTACAAGGTTCCATATCACAAAGGAAAGCTGGAATTGAGTTTGGGGTAATTGCCTGAAACGTTTAGGAATTAGGGGCCAGAAAGGGCCAAAAATAAGCATTTTCTAGTTTCAGACAATAACTTGTGTTCAAGTGTATGGATCTCTCTGAAATTGTACTGCAAGGTACCATACCTCAAAGGAAGGCTGGGATTGAGTTTGAGGGTGATGAATCATAAGGGGTTCAAAAATTTGGGGGTTCTTTTTTTCCTTTTTTCCTTTTTTTTCTTTAAAATTTTCCATTTTAAGTTGGTTATTTCTGATTTATATTTAAAAGCAAATAATAATGATATGGCAGGAGATACACACCAAACAGGATGTGTAAATTATTATATAATAAGTATTGTGCAATAGCAAGAAATTTTCAATTGCACAGTATTGCGCAATAGCAAGAAATCTTCAATTGCACAGTATTGCGCAATAGCAAGAAATATCCAATAGCACAATATTGCACAATAGCTGGGACTATTATACTAACGGGACTGGAAACTGTTACACCAATCAGTGTAATCATACTCAACATCACGGTCGTTAGAGCGAGACTTTACCTCTGCGAGATTTATCGATCGCCATATTGTTTTGTCAGGACAGCGTGTCTTGATCGTATAATCTTTGTAATTTGTTTTTATTTTTAATAGTTATTGAAATGATAGTCCTTAATGTAAACACGATTACTTTAATGATAAAAGATATCTCGATCTTTGACAGTTGTTATTAATCACCAAATCCCGGCTTAAGTGTAAAAGCGAAATCTAAAGGTTGAATTTTTTCAGGATAATAGCGTCGGGACGCTGGGAAAACAAGTATGATTCATAAAATTTCTTAAAACTGTTGATTGAAAAGAGATCGCGAGTTCGGTTTGTTGTAAAATCATATTTATAGGTTATAGGTTGGATTGGCCTATTTTATTGTCACTTTTAAAGTGAAAAGTGGAATATAAATCTCATTCTCATTACAAACGGAAACCACATGCAGGGTTCAAATAAATTATACTGTTCCTATAAAATTGCTTACTCCTATTTATATGTGCAATATTTGTATTAAAATCGGGAGTTTTTGCTTAGTAATGGTCTTGGTGGCATAAGCATATGACTTCGTGAAAATATGTTCAATAAGTTCCACAATCAGAACTACAAAAGTAGGCCCTTTCACTGCTATTGCTGCCATATTGAAATTTAGGTGTATATAAACACGAAATTTAGAAAAGTTCAAAACAATGTGGCTATATTTTATTAGACCACGGGTAATATTTGTTACAGGGATTAATTATGAACTGAAATTGCCAACATTGTTTTTTAATGGACATTTATTGTTTTTATTAGGATTAATTATGATCTGTTAACTTTCGGCGACACGTTGTTTTCTTAGCGGTCAAGTAAAGCGCTGGCATTTCGACTTTATTTGTTTTATTTTCAACACTAATATATTTACTACTTATTAATAATATTTCGTTAACAATAAGAAAAGTATTTATCTTTCAAAACTACTTTTCCAAGAACTTGTCCCAGTTTTAACCGGCATTAGTTTATTCCAGTGTAAAACATTTATTTCTAGTAAATATATTTAATTTATTAAAATAGTTTTGTTATTCATATATTTTTTTTTTTTTTGCATTTAATTATTTTTTTTTTTCAATTTCTAATCCACCAATTTTAACGGTATTCTATAAGCTGACTTGTTCGCGAAATCAATTGTTTACATGTACCGAAGGCTAATTAACCACGTGGCACGATAAGCTGTCAATCAAAACAAAAATCAATAATCCGCTATCGGGACAATGAAATCTCAACAGATCGATCAGTTTCCAGTCCGTTAGTATAATAGTCCCAGACAATAGCAAGAAATTGTCAATTGTACAGTATTGCGCAATAGCAAGAAATATTCAATTGCACAGTATTGCGCAATTGCAAGAAATATTCAATTGCACAGTATTGTGCAAAGAAGATACTTTGTGTAAATTGCTTATTTCTTGACCAATTTCAATGGGGTTTTATTCTTGAATTCTTGGGGTTCTTTAATATGCTGAATCTAACCGTGTATTAAGTTTTTGGATTTTGGGCCCGTTTTAAATTGGTCCACATTGAGGTCCAAAGGGTCCAAAATTAAATTTTGTTTGATTCCATCAAAATTGAATTATTGGGGTTCTTTGATATGCGAATCTAACCGTGTATTTAGATTCTTAATTTTTGGTCCTGTTTTCAAATTGGTCGACATTAAGGTCCAAAGGGTCCAAAATTAAACTTAGTTTGATTTTAACAAAATTGAATTCTTAGGGTTCTTTGATATGCTGAATCTAAACATGTATTTAGATTTTGATTATGGGCCCAGTTTTTTTTGATTATGGGCCCAGTTTTCAAGTTGGTCCAAATCGGGTCCAAAATTAAACTTTGTTTGATTTCAACAAAATTGAATATATGGGGTTCTTTGATATGCTGAATCTAACCATGTATTTAGATTCTTAATTTTTGGTCCCGTTTTCAAATTGGTCTACATTAAGGTCCAAAGGGTCCAAAATTGAACTTAGTTTGATTTTAACAAAATTGAATTCTTAGGGTTCTTTGATATGCTGAATCTAAACATGTATTTAGATTTTGATTATGGGCCCAGTTTTCAAGTTGGTCCAAATTGGGGTCCAAAATTAAACTTTGTTTGATTTCAACAAAATTGAATATATGGGGTTCTTTGATATGCTGAATCTAACCATGTATTTAGATTTTTGATTTTGGGCCCGTTATCAACTTTGTCCACATTGAGGTCAAAAGGGTCCAAAATTAAACTTTGTTTGATTTCATCAAAATTGAACTCTTGGGGTTCTTTGATATGCTGAATCTAACCATGTATTTAGATTTTGGATATTGGACCATAATAGGTGAATGTCCAATTTAAAATTTTAAGTTCTTAGACCACATTCATTCTGTGTCAGAAACCTATGCTGTGTCAAATATTTAATCACAATCCAAATTCAGAGCTGTATCAAGCTTGAATGTTGTGTCCATACTTGCCCCAACTGTTCAGGGTTCGACCTCTGCGGTCGTATCAAGCTGCGCCCTGGAGCATTTTATTTTGGCCTTAGAGAACTGCCTTAAGAACCCCAGATTGAGGGTTCGAATCCCACTGGGACAATCCATGTATTTTTACAATACTAGCTATGCAAGCAACTAATGCTTGGCAGTTAATTTGATTGTGTCATCAGGTATGAACAGCAGGTCATTAGGTATGATAGACATCCTGGAATTGGCCAGAGGGTTTTTCCGAGTGAAAAATTCTGGGTTGTCCAGTAGTGGACTGTGAGCTGCTCTGATGGATGGTATGCAATGTGAAAAAAGATAATGTGGAAGAGTGTTGTATAACTGGAGATATAAAGGTAGCCCAACTGGTTGAGTTAGGATAGATCTTGTTTGGCTCAGTTGGTAACAGCGCTGGCTTTAGATCCTGAGATTGAGGGTTTATCGTGGTAACTACAATTACAACGATCACAACATGGCAGAAGTAGAAGTACAATATGTAGTTAAAATCGTTTTCTGCTAATCTCTCCATGTAAAGAGTCTGTCCGTCTGGGCTTGTTAGTGCTCTCAAGTGTACATTCTTGCCAGATGTTTTCAGTCTTAAATATTGAAAGTTAATTCTCTGACACTTCATTGTCACTTTCATTCATGTTGTTTAAAAAGGCTTGGAGTGTTTTTCTGCATAGCTTTTTTTTTTTTTAACTTGAAACTTCTCTGGGTATTCGAGTAGGCCTTTTCAACTTTTCAGTGTTTTACATGGGATAGCCCCTGTTTCCATTTCAGCATCGAATGAGATCAAAGCCTTGATTGTTTGATTACATTGAATGGTATTTATAGAATGTGTTTATTGCAAGCACATGGTCGAGCCTCGTTCTTGATTTCGATGGTAATTAGGTATATCACGTTGACGACTGGTTCTCTTTGATTAGAAGTAACAGAACCCATGTATAATATAATAGGGATACCAGTAAAATGGTAACTTGTTCTCATAGATTCAATAAAATACAGGCTACAATTTTGCAAACGATCTCAGATGATCACTAGACCAATCGGGCAATCACCAGTGCTTCTGCACTAGTCCGATGAGATTTATACTAGACAGGGGCTTTGGGCTACAGCTTAACGGCACAGACTGAACTGCTATGTCATTTGGTCTCCGGTGGAGAGTTGTCTCATTGGCAATTATACCACATCTTCTTATTTTTATTTGCTGTCTTGGCAAACTGTTGCCTTGCTCATTTTTATCAGATAAATAAAAATTGGATGTCATGGTCAGGAAGAAAAAACCAGAGCAGTTAGGGGAATTCCTGAACATGCTATATCTGTTTAATAATAATTACACCAAATATCAAAAGGAATGGTTAATTTAAACATTCAAAATCAATACCTTTACAAAAACAGTTATATTTAGTAAAAGGTACAAATAATCAAGTGTCTCCGTGAAGGGTAAGTACCATGGTAGAGAGGGTAAAAAAGGCATATTCTTGTGCATTTACCAAGGTAGTGGTGAAACTATGTACATGTAAGATATTAGATAAAGGAGAATACATGAAAAATTCTCAGGCTATGGAACTATTAAAACCAAAAGAGGGCATACTGTCATAAAAGAGAGGCGAAAGATACCAAAGGGACATTCAAACTCATAAATAGAATATAAACTGACAACGCCATGACTTAAAAAGAAACAGACGAACAACAGTACACAAAACAATATAGAAAACTAAAGACTGAGCAACACGAATCCCACCAAAAACTGGGGGTGATCTCAGGTGCTCCGGAAGGGCAAGCAGATCCTGCACCACATGTGAACACCTGTCATGTTGCTCATGTTAGTACAAACCTGGTGATGTGTCTTTTTCGGAAGGTCACATTCGGGGAAAAGGGGCGGGATTGTAGTTGCGACAATTGGAACATATTCGTTGTCATCTATGAAAAACGTTATCTAGCTAGAATATACAAAAGATGACCACTGAAAAGGTTTCTGACTAGGGAAAGACCCACAAATCATATTTGGGCGATTGAATAGTGTAAAGTTGTTGAAATGAACTCATATAAATAATTTAAGTTTTAACAATACAAAAAAGATGTCTGAAATCATTACAAAACTTTAAAAGATTAGTATATTTCTTCCCTACTGAGAGTGAGACTTAAAAAAAGGAAGGAAAGTATACCCTTGTACGGTACTTAGTGCAATTAAATGGGAAGTAAAGTGTTTCTATTTTTACTATTTTCATCACTTACTTATTTATGTTACAGTATTAAGACAAAGTGTTTTGTCTCAGTTATTTTGTTTTGTTACATGTATATCAAGGCCAATGGTTTCTTTTTATTGTGAATAATTATGATAGAGAGCAGTGATACATGTGATATGAAGTCTTTAAGTAAGGCCTATCTGTTGTACAGATTAGTATGATTAAATGTGGTTGTAAAATAATAAGCTCTTTAAAGTGAGTGATACATCAGGGTAAATACTTGTACCATGTTAGAAAGCAGTACCAATGTATAGAATTTATAATATCTCAGGCTAAAATATGTGTGTTATGGGTTCCTAGACCAGCCCTTCTTTTGAGCTATGCCTCTAAAGGTTTTATGTTGTTTCTTCCCCATAATCTTTATATCAGTTGTTGGAACACCTATGTTATTCAATCACAATCCTTGACAGAGTTGACCAAACTGTATATATGTGTAATCATTGTCACAAGTTTATTAGATTACAAATAGTGAATTTCCTATTGAGGGATACTTATATAAATGTACATATATTACCAGAACTGTACTCTATAAAGAGACGATATTTTCCTGCTTATGAAAACAAAAAATAAGAAAATACCGACCCTATTTTCTTTGGCAAAAACATTACACGCATGGTCTCATACAAAATTATGAAGGTAAAAGTACTGGTTACATGCATGAAAGTTCAGGAGTTTGCCATGTTTTGATAATTTTTTCTCTGTAGATGTCTTCCTTCAAAATATTGATTTTTTTTCCTGATTTAAGGATTTATCCACCTTCCATACTTTCACAGATGTAGTTATCACATCAACATGAACTGTTTTCATTGGCAGCTATTTATACCCCAAGTCTGGTCTTTTTTTAACAATTTACAAATACACAATAACGTGTAAGTGGCATCAGCACAATTTTCGTCATATATTGTATATTGAATACCTGTGCTGCAAAGGTGTGTTTACATGGTACGATTTTCCATCCAATTTTCAATCCAATTGGAAACAGTTGTCCAGGTTAATCTTACAGCCCTCTGTTCACACAATACAATTACTATTTGATTAACAAAATGACATCCAATTTTAGTGTTCATACGGTGTGATAGGTGCACAGATAAAAATCGAATGAAAATCGGAATGGAAAATTGTAGTTTTAAACGCACCTTAACTGTGTGGAATGTAAAGTATAGATGAAAGCTGAAAACTGAAACATTATTAGGACTTTGTATTTGATTTCCAATATTTTAATTATGCAATTATACCATTTTCAGGGCCTTTATTTCCTTCAATGAAAAGAACAGAAGCATTGGTGTTTCAGCCAAGAATCAATGTATTACAAATCTGAAAAATACAGTATCTGTTTTCAAGAGGTTTATTGGGAGAAAGTTCACAGACCCATTTGTACAGAAAGAGCTAGCTGATTTTCCCAAACCTTATAAGGTAGAACAGGGAAAGAATGGAGAAATTTTAATCAAGGTACATTGTAATTTAGATACACATTGAAATTAATGGTTTACATCACCTGACAACATTTAGTTAAAAAAAAACCCAAAAAATCTTGCATATTTTTAAGTTAATTTTTCAACAACAACAAAATTATAAATATTTTTTTCAAAACCAATCATTTACTTTAGAAGGTCATTTGGGCTTTTGCAATCAGACTTTTATATGTTTACAGCTTGCTGTTTGGTGTGAGCCAAGGCTCCGTGTTGAAGGCCGTACTTTGAACCATTGATTGTTAACTTTATACATTGTGACTTGGATGGAGAGTTGTCTCATTGGCACTCATACCACATCTTATTTATATTTTATATGTTTGCCCTGTTTTCATTAAAACCACCTTGTTGGTCTCTTGGTAGCATCACTGCTCCCCTCGAGAGTGGGGGGTCGTGAGTTCAATCCCTTACCATTTCAAACCAAAGACTTGAAAATTGGTATTTGCTGGTTCTCTGCAAAGCATGCAGCATTTAAAAGCAAGAGCAAAGACTTGTTAGCTTGGAGTTAGAATAATGTTTGCTAGTAGGGTGACGTGACTTGTGGACTAGCATGTAAATATAAATCTGACTCACTGTAGTCTTAGTACAAAGCAGGGTTAAGTATAGGTTTTGCCCGTTGTTGAAGGCCATAAGGTGACCTATAGTTGTTAACTTCTACGTCATTTGGTCTCTGGTGGAGAGTTGTCTCATTGGCAATCATACCACATCTTCTTATTTTCATATTAAAATTCATATCTTTTTATCATGTTCTCATTCTGAATATGCATTTAATTTTCTTCTGGACCTTTAAACCACCATCAATCCTGTCTTCATTAAAGTAAGGGAGATAACCACATATGTATTATAATATGTGGTTATCTCCCTTACTTAAATAAGTTCTCTGTCAATGGGTTAACTTAGAGTTTTAAAAGGCCATTTTTTTTTACAATCAGTCTAGTGTTTTTGTATTAGTTTTTCAGAAACACCCAGCCATTGACAATTTTTCATTCTTCATTTTATCACACCATGATAGTGGCATTGTCTATTTATTTTGATCTCCCTGTTATGATAGGAGGGGGTATTTCGTTTTTCTGAACTGTCTGTCCTTATTCACATTTTTTGTTAGGGACTTTTACCATAAAGGTGTAGTAAAAAAAACCTTAAACTAAGTTCAATTGTTCATTATGTTGTGAAGTTTAAACTACATGTATTGTCAAAGAACCGGTTTGACCCCGTTACACAACTCTCTAAAAATAGAAATGATATTTAAATGACAAATTATGATTTTGACCCTGGTTTCATAGTTCACTCAGCATGGACATAGGATAGTGCGAGTTGTTCATGGTGTCCATTGACACAAATTCTTTATACTGATTATTTTTTTGTACCTTATAAATGATATACCTGCTCTTCATGTATATAGGTTCAGTATCTTGAATGTGAGCAGCAGTTCACTCCAGAGCAGATGATGGCAGCTCTTTTGACGAAGTTAAAGCAGATATCAGAAGCTGGTCTGAAGACTAAAGTTGTAGATGTTGTGGTATCTGTAAGTATTAGTCTATAAGATACACCCGTAAGCGCAGTACCCCAATTGGAAGTATCTACTTTACACCAAGATATAATTGTTAATGCAAAATAATAGAATTCATTACTGTAGGAGGGGAGTCTTTTGGCAGTTTGATCTTATGTTATGAAAAAGCATCATAAATGCAGGATATCCAATTCACTTAATGACATCACGGTGTAACTGAACTTATTGATAACAAAAGATAGGATAGAGGGTATATGTGAAGGGTGGAAATGCTGATTTTGAAGATCCTCAGTAATGACCTAAAAGAAGTCAAGATGATTCCATTATTCTATAGAAATTTGCTAGTACACAAAATATCTTGATTTGAATTACAAACAATTATAAAGGCCTTTTTAAAGACTTTTTCCATAACTTTTGCTCTATCATATCAGCAATTTCAAAAGAGAGGCGAAAGATACCAAAGAGACATTCAACTTTTAATCGGATAACAAACTGACAAAGCCATGGCAAAAAACGAAAAATGACCAAAAGACATACTACAGTGCACAAAACTTCAATTCAAATTAGTAAGTTAAGGATCTCATAAACTTATCACATGACCTTAAAAACAAAAAGTTTTGTCCTATTGCATGACATACATCACACTTTAATTTTCTATTTTAGGTACCCACATTTTTCACAGATATAGAAAGAAGAGCTATGTTAAATTCATGTGAGGTAGCTGGACTGAACTGCATGAAGGTCATGAATGATTCAACAGCAGGTAAGAGTTTTTATACCCCAGCTTTAAAAAGTGGGGTATACTGTTTTACCTCTGTCTGTCTGTCTGTCCGTCCGTCCCATTAATATTTTTCGTCGCATCTTTCTCAGGAACTACATTACAAGGATTTCTGAAATTTGGTTTCAGGGTTTATATGAGTCAGCTATACCTTGTGATGCGTTTTCAGATTCATCACTCAACAACTTCCTGTTTACCTTATACTTTTAGCGGGCAGGGTATCATTAGTGAGCAGTAGCTCACAGATTCACTCTTATCTCTATTTTCAAGCATATTTTCTGTTGTTTTATTATGTATTGAAAAAAAAAAAAGATTTTCATTTGTGAAGATTTGCATCTACTTCATATGTAATTGAAAAGGGTATGTAGGAATGATTCACCATAACACACCAAATCATGCTTATTTTCAACACACTTGATTTATGATATGAAGAGGGTTGTTACTATACCAATGATATTAAAATATATTTTGACATCCCAAAGACACTGCTATCACTCAAAACTAGAATAAGTTCAAATGAAAAGGTAGACTCATCACCGTTTTTTTTTTTCTTTGATTGTCTCATTTTGAAAGAATAGTGCTAATGCAAATGATGTAAACATCTAAATTGCATAATTGTAAAAAGGTATTCCCTGTTTAATTCATATTTTTTATGTCTTTTTATAAAAGGCAACTTACAAACAACAGTCAAATAGAAATAACCAATATCTAAACGACTACCTAATGTATGACTTTTTAAATTACAGCTGCTTTGGGTTATGGTATTTACAAACAAGATCTCCCACCTGAGACAGAGAAAGCCAAGAATGTGGTATTTGTTGACATTGGTTACTGTTCCTTACAGGTGGCCATTGTGGCATTTCACAAGACAAAGCTAAAGGTATAACATTGGATTAGCATTAGGGCTGGTCCACATAAACATACATGCGACACAGAAAAGGCACTTTGGGTTACCACCTATAAAGGCAAATTTAGAATTTCACTTTCTTAACATCCACCCATATATGCAGGCCATAATCTTGCCGTGAAATGACAATTTAAGTCGCCAAGGAATTTTGAAAATCGCTAAAACTCATGAGGCTGACTGACTTCATGGCTAAGTGAAATCTCTATCAAAATCGGTAAAAGGAGACAACTTGAATTTTACAAGTTTCACAGGTAACAAAATGGCGGCGACAAGGAAAATCAAAATTTTAGTGACCCAGGACTAATACTTTTGACGTTTAAATGAAATAAAAACAATGGCGACTTTGAGCATCCATAGATTTAACATTCAAAACTATTGAAGCGAGAAACAGAGCGTCTGTTTGAGTTATCATTTCGATGATTTTCATCTGAGGATGTTGCGTAATCACTCAGCTGATTTGTTTTCTTTTTATTTATTACGAGACGATCAATTTTACTATTCGGTAGGTCAAGGGTGGGAATGAACGGAAGATTTTTTACATTCTTTGATCAAAAATTGAAATATAAAAGGTAGAAAGACAGCTAATGGATAAGTTGACTGCAAAGCGTACAACAAATGGCTAGCTTGTGACCAATTTGTTAATTAGGGCTCATAAATTGGGAGATATCTTTTATAACAAAATGATAAAAATTAGCTCTTTATCGACTTATTAAAATGTGATTGCTAAATATTTTCATTTATATATAGGCTTGCAATCTTTCACGAGATTCTCAACTTACAGCTGACATGATGTCCTGGACAGTCAATATTTAAAAATAAAATTATGATGTGATGATACACATTAAATTGCCCAGTCATTAAAAGTCATCACATAAACTGGGAGCCATATTTTCTGGACTTACTGAAGCAGATGCACATGGGATTAATGCATGATAATATTACTAGGCAAGCAACAAACTTAATTTCAAGTTGACAGCACAAAAGTTTGAATGAATAAATAACAACTACATTGTCTAAACCTTTTATTAAAATTTTCAATTCATACATTTTATACAATATCATATAAAACACTGCAAGTATTTTTTTATTGCATAAATAAAACAATTTTCTGTTAATGATGTACACGAAAACACTATGCAAACGAACGGTAATGGAATTTCACTTCTCCATGAAATTGATCACTTCTCCCAACTCTCTCATGGAAGGAGAAGTCACTTCTCCCTCTCAAAAATCCTAGATTAGGCCCTATATGAGATTTTATATTGCCTTCCTAAGGTCCATGTATGTTTTTAAATGGAACAGCTCTTATAAAACGACATAGAAAAATCAAGCAAGTGCTGAGAAGTATTTACCTAAAAGCGACAAAGTTATTTTTCATTTACCTGTATATATTATGAAAACCGGTTTTTTCAAAAGTGATTATTTTCTAAGGGTTTAATATTTCGCGGTGGTGTCTTGCCATGGCTTTGTTTGGACTTGTTTGTTTGCTTTTTGGCCTTGAATGTTTGTCCCTAATATTTTATTAAGTATGTATTTACTTTCAGGTATCACAGATCGAATTTATTCGTTCATAGTGTGTTAATTTACGTTTTTGATTGAGTTAAGCCTTCCAATTGATATTTTATCGTGTGTTTTCTATGTTGTGATGTTATACTATTGTTTCAGAAAAAGGGAGAAGGTTTGGTACCATTAAAACGTTTAATCCCACTGCAAATGTTTGCACCTGTCCTAAGTCAGGAATCTGATGTACAGTAGTTGTCGTTTGTTTATGTAATTTATCGTGTTTCTCGTTTCTCATTTTTATATAGACTAGACCGTTGGTTTTCCGTTTGAATGGTTTTACACTAGTACTTTTGGGGCCCTTTATAGCTTGTTGTTCGGTGTGAGCCAACACTCCGTGTTGAAGGCCGTACATTGACCTATAATGGTTTACTTTCATAAATTGTTATTTGGATGGAGAGTTGTCTCATTGGCACTCACACCACATCTTCCTATATCTATTAAAGTACAAAATGGAACAATCAATGGTTACTTTTATTTATGTACCACAAGTTGTGTCCATATGTATAAATCCCCCATTGGTGAAAGGCATCGGCACCATAACTGACCATCTGACCATGTGATGGTTCAACAGACCAAGATGTAAATACAATATTTGCGACATAACTTCCGTAATTAAAAAAATTCAGTAAACTTTTGATTTTTATGATAAACTTGAAAAATAAACGTAAGCATATAAAAGGAGATGTGGGTTATACACAGGTGAAACAGCAACCCAGTGACATAAACAACCAAAATATCCAGAGGTCATTTAGGGGCTTCAAACAATAAATATGTGCCTATTCATTTTGCTTAACTCAAAATCACTTCCTGATTGCCCATGTCATACCCACTGAGCATGGAATTTTCCTCAATACAACAAGTTAGGGTATACTAAGCATGAATTTGTATGCAATACACGTTTGTTTCTGGCACAAATTTTGTACTCTGAGAACCAAGTTAACTTATACAAATGTTTGATGACCGAGAGCCCTGGCCCTAAAATTTTTAATCACTCTGATAAAGGGACATGAAAAGAAATAGCTGATGATTTTGGCTGAATTTGTACATTTGGTAACATATTTTTTGTATTTCACTTCTTTAGGTTTTGGCAACAAATTTTGACCCCTGTCTAGGAGGAAGAAACTTTGACAAAATTCTCGCAGACTATTTTCAACAGGACTTTAAAGAACGTTATAAAGTTGATGCAGGAAAGAATATGAAAGCTAGACTGAGATTAGAAACTGAGTGCGAAAAACTGAAAAAACTAATGAGTGCAAACACACAATCCATTCCAATTAATATAGAATGTTTCATGGATGACAAGGATGTGACAGGTAGAATGGACAGGTAGGTCACTATGTACAGGTAGAATTAAAATTTAGGTCACCTATGTCAGGTTAATAAGAGTAGGGGCCTTAAGTTAGGATAAATTATTCTTTTTTGAAAAAGTGCACCTTAGAACACATTTTATTGATCGATCTTCGAATGACCTCAAATTTCAAAATATATAAATTCTTTGACAGTATGTGGATGAAAGTGGAAAATTTTTTCTCCCCGCAGTAGCAGAGGGGCATTAAGTTTACCCTTGTCTGTCCGTCGTCTGTCCATCCGTCTGTACGTCCCAAAGTTGGTTTCCATTCTCTAACTTTAGTTTGCCTCAACCAAATGTTATGAAACTTATACAAAATGCTTATTACCACAAAATACAGATCAAGTTTGAATTTTGGTGGCGTCACTTTAACCGTTCTAGAGTTATGCCCCTTTACAAATGGAAAAATTGCTCAATTCTTCGTTTCCGTTCTCTAACTTTAGTTTGCCTCAACTAAATGTTATGAAACTTTATATACACAATGCTTATTATCTTAAAATACAGATCAAGTTTGAATTTTGGTGGTGTCACTTAAACAGTTCTAGAGTTATGCCCTTTACAAATGGAAAAATGCTAAATTTCGTTTCCGTTCTCTAACTTAAGATAGCCTCAACCAAAACCAAAAATACAGATCGAGTTTGAATTTTGGTGTTGTAACTTTTACTGTTCTAGAGTTATGCCGCTTTATATACCTTATATGAGATGGAAGCAGGGGCATCATCTGTGTCCCATGGACACATTCCCCATTTATTTTTATATTATTTGCTCCTTGAAAATTAATTTTCAAAGAACCAATGCAATAACCCTTTAAAGAAACGAGAAATAATATAGCGTTGAAATAGAAAGACAGTACATATTGTATTAGTATATTTATTATATTATAGGATTGAGTGAGTGATCTGTACCATTTTCAATTCTAATGTGAATTTTCAGTATTCAATTTTCATTTTAGAACTCAGTTTGAAGAATTATCAGCTGGTATATTAAAAGAATAGAAACAGTTTTTCAGTCATTACTTGAAAATATTAGTAAGTATGGCTCATGCTTAAAGAACTGTTCAATGTAAAATATATTAGACCAAAATGGTCAGTTGTTATAAGAGTTATTGCCCTTTATAGTCAATTTTAACAATTTTTCAGTAAATTTTTTAATCTTTTACAAAAATCTTCTCCTCTGAAACTACTAAGACAAATTTAACCAAACTTGTCCACAATCATCATTAGAGTAACTAGTTTAAAAATGTGTCCGATGACCCCTCCATGAACCAAGATGGCTGACATGGCTAAAAATAGTACATAGGGTAAAATGCAGTTTTGGCTCGTATCTCTGAAACCAAAGCATTTAGAGCAAATCTGACGGGATAAAATTGTTCATTAGGTCAATATCTATCTGCCCTGAAATTTTCAGACCAATCAGGCAACACGTTGTTGGGTTGCTGCCCTGAATTAGTAATTTTAAGAAAACTTTGCACCTTTGGTTATTATCTTGAATATTATTATAGATAGAAATAAACTGTAAACAGCAATAATGTACAGCAAAGTAAGATCTACAAATAAGTCAACATGACCAAAATTGTCAATTGACCCCTTAAGGAGTTATTGCCCTTTATAGTCAATTTTTTACAATTTTCATAAATTTTGTAAATTTTTGTAAATTTTTACAAAATATTTTCCACTGTAACTACTGGGCCAAGTTCATTATAGATAGAGATAATTGTAAGCAGCAAGAATGTTCAGTAAAGTAAGATCTACAAACACATCACCATCACCAAAACACAATTTTGTCATGAATCCATCTGTGTCCTTTGTTTAATATGCACATAGACCAAGGTGAGCGACACAGGCTCTTTAGAGCCTCTAGTTGGTTATTATCTTGAAAATTATTACAGATAGAGATAAACTGTAAACAGCAATAATGTTCAGCAAAGTAAGATCTTCAAATAAGTCAACATGACCAAAATGGTCAGTTGACCTAGAGGAGTTATTGCTCTTTATAGTCAATTTTTAACAATTTTCATTAATTTGGTAAATTTTGGTAAGTTTTTACAAAATGTTTTCCTTTTGTAATCTTCTTTTCTGAAACTGCAGTAGAAAATCAATATAGAAAACAATCTACTAATGAACTGGACATAAAAATAATTGATAATTCTATAACATGAAAAAAACCACATTAATACCTGATGATGGTGTTTCTTTCTTTACATTGAAAATGATGTCACAACTATAATCCCGAACAATAGGTCGAATGTCAGATATGTTTCAATACTTTGGCTTCATTTTCTACAGATTCCGAAGTTCAAATGATGCTTGAATTCCTACACTAATTTGTACAGACTTCATCCCCTTTCACAGGTAATGCCTGCCTCATATTATATTTAAAACTTTGATAGAATATCAGAAATTTTGAGAGAAAATTAATCAACCATGCAAGATCTAAAACTTAATTAATATTGTTCAAATTATCAATTAACTATTAAAAAAAAATTCTCATTAAAAATATAGTTCTTCATTTTATATTTTATCAAGTTTAGGGAAAAAAATTGAATTTAATTGTGTCCCTTGTTCTCATTTCCTGGGATAAATCCAATACAAATTAAAGTATTGGTATTGAATTAATATTTAAGAAATATTTCAAACCTTACCATTTTCTTCACAAGAATGAAGACCATATTTTCAGTGTCATGAGTATCAGTCATCATATTTGTTGTACTTTGTTGTTTAAAGTTGAATACATTCTAATGTGAATTTTCAGTATTTAACTTTCATTTTAGAACTCAGTTTGAAGAATTATCAGCTGGTATATTAAAAGAATAGAAACAGTTTTTCAGTCATTACTTGAAAATATTAGTAAGTATGGCTCATGCTTAAAGAACTGTTCAATGTAAAAATATATTATACAAGTATTTCTAAAATATAATGGATTTCAAATATTTTTTTTTCATTTTCTTGTCTTCATAATTTTCACAGTGGGATTCCAAAAAGCAATTATAATCAAGACTACCAGCAATTTACCAATAAATTATCTCCCTTGGCAACCCTTTTTTTGTGAAAAACTCAAAAAGTGTAAAATATTTTATCCCAATATTTTTTAATAAAACAACTCAAATTTTGATAATAAGATAGTCATGAACTGCCTAAAATTTTTTGGCAGTCTCTTAAATTTTTGATTTGATACTAGTTTTATCCATATTAATGTTATTCACAGTTTAGAAAATAACAAAAGAGCTGTTCAAAATTTAAACACATGGGGATAAATTGTTGGTTGCATTTTCTTTAGAATATTGTAAAATTATAAGTAAAACGAAAATTCTATATTATGGGAGGTTGGGGTCTAAAAAATTCATTTATTTTTGAGAATTGAGGAAAAGTTGTATTTTCATTTATATTTGATTTCCTGGTTTTGCCCAAGTCTGCATACAAACCTTTGGAAAAGTTATACTTAATTAAACAATTACATTTAAATTCTTGGTTTACTTATACCCATAAAATCCATGAAAATTAGGTGGCCTCGGTGGCTGAGTGGTCTAAAGTAGTTACTACTGTAATCACTAGCCAGTCAACACTGAGGTTGTGAGTTCGAACCCGCTCTTGCGGGTGCACTCGACTCAATCTTAATTGACTAGGATTGTCAGTTATCCTATCAAGGTCGATGGTTTTCACGGGCACTCCGGCTTCCTCCACCAATAAAACTGGCCTTCAAGGAAATAGCCCAAAAGCGGTGCTTAAAAGTGGCGTAAAAACACCAAAAATCAAATGGCCCAAGAACACAGTTATTTCGTAGTGCATTTCTTTTAGACTAATAAAGTCAAATTAAAAAATCTCACCTGCTCTATCTCAAAAATTTTTACAGTGTAGTGTACTACTATTGGGACAAATAATATCAAAACTATAGAAAAGTCTATCAGCTCACAGCTCTAACTCAAAACATTGACAATTCTATGTTAAGGGGTCTAATATGCAGTTTGACAGCTTCAGACATACTAGTTTTGACCTTTTTAACTGGACCAAAATCACTACTTAACATAAAGATTCAGCACCCAATTTTTTTAACATGTAATTTCATCCCTTACTTAATATTTCATGCATAATTATATTTAAAACTTTGATAGAATATCAGAAATTTTGAGAGAAAATTAATCAACCATGCAAGATCTAAAACTTAATTAATATTGTTCAAATTATCAATTAACTATTAAAAAAAAATTCTCATTAAAAAATATAGTTCTTCATTTTATATTTTATCAAGTTTAGGGAAAAAATTGAATTTAATTGTGTCCCTTGTTCTCATTTCCTGGGATAAATCCAATACAAATTAAAGTATTGGTATTGAATTAATATTTAAGAAATATTTCAAACCTTACCATTTTCTTCACAAGAATGAAGACCATATTTTCAGTGTCATGAGTATCAGTCATCATATTTGTTGTACTTTGTTGTTTAAAGTTGAATACAAAAAAGATCAACAAAGCAATTCAAAACCACTTGAATTTTGCAACAACAAATGCGAGTTTTAACGACCTCAGCTGGCTATACAACCCTTGCACAATCAACTGAACTTTGCAGAAATCATTAATAGGAAAGATTGCCCTTAAATGATAATTTTTATTACCTTTTGTTTTTTGGGGAGGGGGGTATTGCGCAACAACAAAACTTCACAACAAACTTTCTCATCATTTCGCATTTCTCGTTAGATAAATTTTACAAAATTCTCCCTGAAACTACTGTCAAATTAAACCAAACTTGGTTTAAATCACCACTAGGATATCCAGGGACCACTGTGTATGATGACCCTGCCTGCCAACATGGCACACATGGCTGAAATAAAACATAGGTTTCAAATGCACTTTTTAGTCTTATATCTCTGAAACTAAACGACAGTACAACAGTTGCATTTATCATGCATCAATTGTAAATAAAAATATCAGGTGAGCGACACAGGGTCCTTGGAGCCTCTAGTCTGGACTTACTGAAGCAGATGCACATGGGATTAATGCATGATAATATTACTAGGCAAGCAACAAACTTAATTTCAAGTTGACAGCACAAAAGTTTGAATGAATAAATAACAACTACATTGTCTAAACCTTTTATTAAGAATTTTCAATTCATACATTTTATACAATATCATATAAAACACTGCAAGTATTTTTTTATTGCATAAATAAAACAATTTTCTGTTAATGATGTACACGAAAACACTATGCAAGCGAAACGGTAATGGAATTTCACTTCTCCATGAAATTGATCACTTCTCCCAACTCTCTCATGGAAGGAGAAGTCACTTCTCCCTCTCAAAAAATCCTAGATTAGGCCCTATATGAGATTTTATATTGCCTTCCTAAGGTCCATGTATGTTTTTAAATGGAACAGCTCTTATAAACGACATAGAAAAATCAAGCAAGTTCTGAGAAGTATTTACCTAAAACGATAAAGTTATTTTTCATTTACCTGTATATATTATGAAAACGGTTTTTCAAAAGTGATTATTGTCGAGCCTTGACTTTAGTCGAAAAGCGAGACATAGCGATCCTACATTCCGTCGGCGTTGTCGTTGTCGGCGGCGCCCACAAATTTTCACTCTGTGGTTAAAGTTTTGAAATTTTAATAACTTTCTTAAACTATCCTGATTTCTACCAAACTTGGACAGAAGCTTGTTTATGATCATAAGATAATATTCAAAGTAAATTTTGTGAAAAAAAATTCCATTTTTCCGTATTTTACTTATAAATGGACTTAGTTTTCTGCCAGGAAACATTACATTCACTCTGTGGTTAAAGTTTTGAAATTTTAATAACTTTCTTAAACTATCCTGAATTTCTACCAAACTTGGAAAGAAGCTTGTTTATGATCATAAGATAGTATCCAGAAGTAAATTTTGTAAAAAAAAATTCCATTTTTTCTGTATTTTACTTATAAATGGACTTAGTTTTTCTGCCAGTTAACATTACATTCACTCTGTGGATAAAGTTTATAAGATTTTAACAACTTTCTTAAACTATCCTGGATTTGTACCAAACTTGGACAGAAGCTTGTTTATGATTAAAAGCTAGTATCTAGAAGGAAATTTTGTTAAAATTTTGTTCCATTTTTTCCGTATTTTACTTATAAATGGACTTAGTTTTTCTTCCAGTTAACATTACATACAGTCTGCAGTTTAAGTTTTAAAACATTTAAATTAGATTCATAAACTATCCTGGATTTTACCAAACTTGGACAGAAGCTACTTACAATCAAAAGATAGTATAGAGAGGAATATTTTATTAATTTTTCCTCATTTTGTTGAGCCTCGATTAACAGCAAAAATAGGCGAGACACTGGGTTCCATGAAACCCTTACAATTTTTCTAAGGGTTTAATATTTGTGGTGGTGTCTTGCCATGGCTTTGTTTGGACTTGTTTGTTTGCTTTTGGCCTTGAATGTTTGTCCCTAATATTTTATTAAGTATGTATTTACTTTCAGGTATCACAGATCAAATTTATTCGTTCATAGTGTGTTAATTTCGTTTTTGATTGAGTTAAGCCTTCCAATTGATATTTTATCGTGTGTTTTCTATGTTGTGATGTTATACTATTGTTTCAGAAAAAGGAGAAGGTTTGGTACCATTAAAACGTTTAATCCCACTACAAATGTTTGCACCTGTCCTAAGTCAGGAATCTGATGTACAGTAGTTGTCGTTTGTTTATGTAATTTATCGTGTTTCTCGTTTCTCGTTTTTATATAGACTAGACCGTTGGTTTTCCCGTTTGAATGGTTTTACACTAGTAATTTTGGGGCCCTTTATAGCTTGTTGTTCGGTGTGAGCCAACACTCCGTGTTGAAGGCCGTACATTGACCTATAATGGTTTACTTTTATAAATTGTTATTTGGATGGAGAGTTGTCTCATTGGCTCACACCACATCTTCCTATATCTATTAAAGTACAAAATGGAACAATCAATGGTTACTTTTATTTATGTACCACAAGTTGTGTCCATATGTATAAATCCCCCATTGGTGAAAGGCATCGGCACCATAACTGACCATCTGACCATGTGATGGTTCAACAGACCAAGATGTAAATACAATATTTGCGACATAACTTCAGTAAAACACTTCAGTAAACTTGTGATTTCTATAACAAACTTAAAAAACCATAAGCATGTAAAAAGTAATGCGGGTTATACACAGGTGAAACAGCAACCCAGTGACATAAACAACCAAAATATCCAGAGGTCATTTAGGGGCTTCAAACAATAAATATGTGCCTATTCATTTTGCTTAACTCGAAATCGCTTCCTGATTGCCCATGTCATACACACTGAGCATAGAATTTTTCCTCAATGCAACAAGTTAGGATATACCAAGCATGAATTTGTATGCAATACACATGTTTGTTTCTGGCACAAATTTTGTACTCTGAGAACCAAGTTAACTTATACAAATGTTTGATGACCGAGAGCCCTGGCCCTAAAATTTTTAATCACTCTGATAAAGGGACATGAAAAGAAATAGCTGATGATTTTGGCTGAATTTGTACATTTGGTAACATATTTTTTGTATTTCACTTCTTTAGGTTTTGGCAACAAATTTTGACCCCTGTCTAGGAGGTAGAAACTTTGACAAAATTCTTGCAGACTATTTTCAACAGGACTTTAAAGAACGTTATAAAGTTGATGCAGGAAAGAATATGAAAGCTAGACTGAGATTAGAAACTGAGTGCGAAAAACTGAAAAAACTAATGAGTGCAAACACACAATCCATTCCAATTAATATAGAATGTTTCATGGATGACAAGGATGTGACAGGTAGAATGGACAGGTAGGTCACTATGTACAGGTAGAATTAAAATTTAGGTCACCTATGTCAGGTTAATAAGAAGAGGGCCTTTAGTTGGGATAAATTATTCTTTTGAGAAAAGTGCACCTTAGAACACATTTGATCGATCTTTGAATGACCTCAAATTTGAAATATATAAATACTTTGACAGTATGTGGATGAAAGTGGAAAATTTTTCTGCCCCTCAGTAGCGGAGGGGCATTAAGTTACCCTTGTCTGTCCGTCGTCTGTCCGTCCGTCTGTACATCCCAAAGTTGGTTTCCGTTCTCTAACTTTAGTTTGCCTCAACCAAATGTTTTGAAACTTATACAAAATGCTTATTACCACAAAATACAGATCAAGTGTGAATTTTGGTGGTGTCACTTTAACCTTTCTAGAGTTATGCCCTTTACAAATGGAAAAATTGCTGAATTCTTCGTTTCCGTTCTCTTACTTTAGTTTGCCTCAACCAAATGTTATGAAACTTATACACAATGCTAACTACCACAAAACACAGATCAAGTTTGAATTTTGGTGGCTTTGCTTTAATCGTTCTAGAGTTTTGCCCTTTACAAATGGAAAAATTGCTGAATTTTTCGTTTCCGTTCTCTAACTTTAGTTTGCCTTAACTAAATGTTATGAAACTTTATATACACAATGCTTATTATCTTAAAATACAGATCAAGTTTGAATTTTGGTGGTGTCACTTAAACAGTTCTAGAGTTATGTCCCTTTACAAATGGAAAAATTGCTAAATTTCGTTTCCGTTCTCTAACTTAAGATAGTCTCAACCAAAACCAAAAATACAGATCGAGTTTGAATTTTGGTGTTGTAACTTTTACTGTTCTAGAGTTATGCCCTTTATATACCTTATATGAGATGGAAGCAGGGGCATCATCTGTGTCCCATGATCACATTCCCATTTATTTTATATTATTTGCTCCTTGAAAATTAATTTTCTAAGAACCAATGCAATAACTTTCTAAAGAAACAAGAATTTAAAGAAACAAGAAATAATATAGCGTTGAATTAGAAAGACAGTATATATTGTATTAGTATATTTATATTATAGGATTGGGTGAGTGATCTGTACCATTTTCAGTTCTAATGTGAATTTTCAGTATTCTATTTTCATTTTAGAACTCAGTTTGAAGAATTATCAGCTGGTATATTAAAAGAATAGAAACAGTTTTCAGTCATTGCTTGAAAATATTAGTAAGTATGGCTCATGCTTAAAGAACTGTTCAATGTAAAATATATTATACAAGTATTTCTAAAATATAATGGATTTCAAATATTTTTTTCATTTTCTTATCTTCATAATTTTCACAGTGGGATTCCAAAAAGCAATTATAATCAAGACTACCAGCAATTTACCAATAAATTATCTCCCTTGGCAACCCTTTTTTTGTGAAAACCTCAAAAGTATAAAAGATCTTGTCCCAAATGTTTTAATAAAACAACTCAAATTTTGATAATAAGATAGTCATGAACTGCCTAAAATCTTTTGGCAGTCTCTTAAATTTTTGATTTGATACTAGTTTTATCCATATTAATGTTATTCACAGTTTAGAAAATAACAAAAGAGCTGTTCAAAATTTAAACACATGGGGATAAATTGTTGGTTGCATTTCCTTTAGAAAGTTGTAAAAATTATAAGTAAAACGAAAATTCTATATTATGGGAGGTTGGGGTCTAAAAAATTCATTTATTTTTGAGGATCAAGGAAAAGTTGTATTTTCATTTATATTCAATTTCCTGGTTTTCGCCAAAGTCTGCATACAAACCTTTGTAAAAGTTATACTTAATTAAACAATTACATTTAAATTCCTGGTTTACTTATACCCATAAAATCCATGAAAATTAGGGGCCTCTGTGGACGAGTGGTCTTATGTAGTTACTACTGTAATCGCTAGCCAGTCAACACTGAGGTTGTGAGTTAGAACCCGCTCGTGCGGGTGCACTCCACTCAATCTTAATTGACTAGGATTGTCAGTTTTCCTATCGAAGGTCAGTGGTTTCTCCGGGCACTCGGCTTCCTCCACCAGTAAAAACTGGCCGCCATGAAATAGCCCAAAAGCAGTGCTTAAAGTGGCATTAAAACACCAAAATCAAATGGCCCAAGAATATTTGTAGTGCATTTCTTTTAGACAATAAAGTCAAGTTAAAAATCTCACCTGCTCTATCTCAAAAGATTTTTACAGTGTAGTGTACTACTATTGGGACAAATAATATCAAAATTATAGAAAAGTCTACCAGCTCTAACTCAAAACATTGACAATTCTATGTTAAGGGGTCTAAAATTCAGTTTGACAGCTTCAGACATACTAGTTTTGACCTTTTTAACTGGACCAAATCACTACTAAACATAAAGATTCAGCACCCAAATTTTTTAACATGTAATTTCATCCCTTACTTAATATTTCATGCATAAATTATAAAGAAATAAATAAAGTGTATGTAAAAATTTGCAAGTTCTACACTGTCCACACTAGGGACTATATTTGTAGACAACGAAAATCTAAGGACGATAACTGTGTCTTGGACCAAATCATGAAAATTAGTATCCCACAAATAATAAAGTATCCACAGTGTGCATTTTTCCCCCAGGCCGTTTGATTAAATACTGTATAAGAGGAGTCTTGCACTTCAGATTTTAGAAAGTTCATAAATATCACAATAAGTTGTGCTTTTAAGCTCAATCTTGAAACAGTGATGACCAAATTAACCTTAATAGTGTTTATCTGTCTAATTCTGTATAAAAAAACAGAATATCAACATATTACGAAATTCAGCTTTTATTTGTAAAATACCGTGTTTGGCTTTTTAGCATCCTGTGATTAATACTATAGTGCTTGAATGTGATGCAATCTGAAATAATTTTCTAATGGATATGATAAATTCTAGAAACTAGATGGTATTTCAATATCCCTTTTTATTAGGATGTCTTATGAAATTTGTGGGCATTTATGAGTAAAGTATTTGCAAATACAGGTAGGCTTTTTTTCTGTTTGCAGAGATGTCGACATCAGATTTGGCTGCAGTAGAAATTGTAGGAGGGTCATCAAGAGTTCCATCAATTAAAAGTCTAGTACAGAAAGTTTTTGGCATCGAGCCAAGTACGACGCTGAATGCTGATGAAGCTGTGGCCCGTGGATGTTCTTTACAGAATGCCATATTAAATCCCACATTCAGAGTACGAGATTTCTCAATCAATGATGCACAGCCTTACTCAATTACACTTAGCTGGCAGGCAACAATGGAAGAAGACAGGTAAAGGGGGGTTCATAAACTGTTTTCCTGGTTGTCATTCTGAAAAGAAGATGTCAAGAATAATGTAGATTCATTTATTTTCGTTGGTATCAATTTTTGTAGTTGGATAAGAAAAATTGCTGTTTTGAGGGTACATAGTTTCTATTTGAATTTTCATTTATCCACATTCGTCCTGAATATGCATATTAATTTGCCACTGGACATTAAGCAGCCATCCATCATCATCATTAATCCACAACATATTGTTTAATCCTGTTTATTTTGGTTTTATCTAGTCTTGTGCTGCAGATGGTTGCAATTTTTTTTTATGCCCCCTCCACAGGCGACGGGGGCATTACCCTTTCATCCCTCTGTCCCATTTTCTTTTGTTTGAAGCTTTAGCTGGGGCATTTGTGTCCTCAGACACATTCTTTTATTTTGTCTACATTCTTTATGGTTAACAATTTTTCTTGATTTCCTATTAGATTTTAGGGTAATATTTGAAGAGGTTTTAATTCAGGCAGCGTTTTACAGATACACACTGCACAAGTAAAAAAGCAAACTGCACAAGACAATCCTTTGTTTTAGACTGACTACTCTCGGATAAAAATTTCATCAATTTGAATTGGATATTCCAGAGACAGCTTAACATCTTTAGACTATTGCGTTTAAACATATTTGGTACCTAGGGAAGGCACTTTAAAAAAAGGTTAAACACCTTTAGAGGCAAATTAAGAACGTCTCTTGCACTTTCACTGTACGAAAACACCCACCAATAGATCAGATTTCTAAGTGCATACCCTGTGTCCAAAGTATGTTTTTATGGAACTGCCCTTACATAGAACAGATGAATTGAAACTCATTTAATCTAGTTAATATTAAAGGAAGTTAAGACTTGTGACATTTAACCTTGTGAATTTCATTTCAGTTCAATGGAGTTGTTTCCAAAGTACCATATGATTCCTATGTCCAAAGTACTGACATTCTACAGAACAGAGCCATTTCAGCTGGAGGCTAAATACACACACAAAAATGATGTCCCCATACCAGATACAAATATAGGTAACGTAAAATATCTATTAATCATGGTACAAAGGGTAACAGTCCTAAGTATACAGAAGGGATATGACCTTTCATGTGATATATATCCTCCTTAGGGCTCTTGATTTGTTTTCTGTATGTGATATGTGTGTTGATGTAGCAGATTGCATCAGTTTTTTTCCCTGGACAACGGGTAGTTGATCAACAATTTTTAGATGATAAGAACTGCTCTAAAAATTGACTGCTTATAAAACTTCATGAGTGGTTGTTTTGAAAATTTGCCTGTAAATAGTTGGAAGACTTCATCCTTATTATTTTATTTATGGAATAAGTTGTATTGCAAGGTCTGTACAGATCCCTAAAATACAGATAAAGCAAGAAATAAAAAAAATCTTACTTCCTGCCTACCGGCAAAAAAAAAAAAATAAGGTAGGTAAGATGGAAAAATGATTTGTTTTCAAATATTTTAGATAGTTTATATGGGGAAATATGTTGGACTTGAACAATGCTTGACAAAAAAGGCCTGTTCTTCTAACATTGCTTGCCCAAAAATTACCATAAAATGTGACATGAAGAAAACATGTAATTTTTCTGGATTTTGTTGGTACACAAAACAGGAAAGAATATTTTTTTTTTATGGCTGTAAGCAAGAAACGGACATACATTTTTTTTTGTCTTGTAAAAAATGCCAGCTTCCGTGTTATACATATATGTTAAGAAAGATTTAAATGATAAAAATTCAGTCTCATTCACCAATAAGAGCATGTTGTTCGTGTTATCATTAAGCTCTTTCATTGATTTAAAGGGGCATTAGCTACAAGACATAAACAAAATTTTTTGGTTCAGTCATTAATGAAAGTGAAATAGTGAGATAATAATTTGCTTTTAGCAGTCAGTTTGGTTCAATTTTGTCAAAATAAGCGAAGAAACATAGCTGATGAATTATTCACTTGCAAGTGAATAATTCAACCTCATTGAATCCGTATTCATGTGACCTTCAATTTAACCCCTAATTTAGCTAGAGATTGGTTACACACAAACTAGGTGTGTTCAGCTATTAAAAGGAAAAGAATGCCAACATTAGAAGTGAAACAAGGGTAAACCATTTGTTTGATTCGATCCACAAAAACTCATTCTTATACATGTAAAAACGATGAATAACATATTTGTTTAACCTATAATACAAAAATCAAACAGATCTAGAAAAATCCAATTGCTATCAATTTATATCTATATTTATGTTTATATCGGGTTATATGGCTGTCGGCAGTCTTCAAAGGTCACCTTGATGGTTAATAATTTGGCGTCAAGACTAAAATATATGAAATGCTGATACATATTATCGAGTACATGCATCGTAAATTGTTTATTTTAGACTTTTTATACGACCGCAAAAATAAAAAATTTTTTGGTCGTATATTGGTATCACATTGACGTCGTCATCGTCCGAAGACAGATGGTTTTCGGATAATAACTTTAGTATATGTAAATAGAAATCATTAAAATTTTAACACAAGGTTTATAACCACAAAAGGAAAGTTGGGATTGATTTTGGGGTTATGGTCCCAAAGGTTTAGGAATTAGGGGCAAAAAAAGGGGCCCAAATGAGCATTTTTGCAGTTTCCAGACAATAAATTGTGTTTAAGTGTATGAATCTCTCTGAAATTAGACCACAAGTTTCCATACAACAAAGGGATGGTTATGGGGGGTTATGGCTCAAACCATTTAGCAATTAGGGGCAAAAAAGGGGGAAAAACAAGGGTTTTATGGTTAAAGGACAATTTAGACAATTTAAAAGCAGTGTAAGGGAGGTTATCCAATCCATTTAAAGAATACTGTTGTATATATGTTTGATTACCTCCCTTACACTGCTTGTAAATTATGTATTAAGAAATGATGATTGTCTTGAGATGATTAGTTGTAAATTTATTTTTAGAAGTTACTATTAATTAATATTAATTTTAACCATGACTGTATGTCATTTTATATTTTAATATTTTATGATGTATTTAAATGAGTAGTTATGGTTGCAAACTCCATTAGAAATTTGAATTGAGATTATTTTTGGAATAAGGGAAAGGGGGAGTTGAAAAAAATTCTCATTTCAGATTTCAGAAATTAAAAAGAAAATTTCTTCAAATATTTTTTTTTTTTGGGGTTAATATTCAACAGCATAGTGTATTGCACAAAAGCAAGGGTTGGGCATCTGTGGTCGTATCCAGCTGCGCTCAGCGAAGCAATTTATTATACTTTGTATATATACGTTTTAGTATGTTATAAATCAAATATGAGAATTTGAGTCAAATCCGTGAACATGAATTTGACAGCTAATGCCTCTTTAAGAAATAAACAAGACGATTCATATAAAAGTATTGAATGTGTAACAAAAAGAGATCAGTATTCGTTATTTTCTTTTTTTAGGTAAATTCCAAGTTAGTAAGATAGAAAAACCCAAAAATGAAGATAGTGCTAAAGTGAAAGTGAAAGTAAGAGTTAATCAAAATGGCATCTTCACAGTAAATTCTGCTACCCTGTCAGAGACAATAGAACAAGAGGAACAGGAAACTAAAGCAGAGGAACAGTCCATGGATGTTGATGCTGAGAAAAAACAAACACAGGAGGAAGGAAAAACTGCAGAGGGAGAACAAAAACCTGAGGTCAATGGAGAAACTGAGGTAATAAAAATGTAGGCTTTAATGTCTGCATAGAAAACTAGTGAAACTAAGGTATAGAGAGAAAAAAGGGTAAAAATTTAGTTTTCCAAGCTATCAGATCAAATTTTGTACTTTTTTTGTGGGATCTTAATTTATGCATGGCGCAAAATCCTTATACACATGTTCAATATTAAAGGAACAGTACTTTTATTGCTATATTTCATAACCCTAAGATTGTTAGTGGTTGTTAGTTTATTGCCTTCATCGAACATTAGATAAACCTTCACCGAACATTAGAAAAACCTAAGTGTGTAGGAAAACTGGCTCAAATCTGTAATAAATGGCTTTCCATGCTTATAAAATTTAGCTTCTCAGAATTTTTATAGTTTACTTAATATAAATGTAGCATTGAAAAATATAGCATTACTGAAAGCTATAGATGTGAAAATTCTTCTGAAACTTAATTCATAACAAATTTAGAGCCAATCACCAAGAATATACGTCCAAATGCATTTAACATAAAACAAAGGAATTTTTCTGGAACAGCATTCATTTGCATCCACCCAGTAACTCCTCTTTTCCTATCATAAAGCAGTTTAATGCAATATTTAAGAAATAATTCTTTCATGCCATGCTCATTGCTCATTTTAACATGGGTAGGCATTATATTTGTCAAAAAATATCTTTATACCGAGCGTTAGAACTTTTTTACTTCGAAGCGAGCCTATAATACACGTTCGAAACTCAGCCATTTTGATTTTATGAAGCCATAACATATGTAGAAAATCAACCGTTTCAAGATAAAAAATGAACAGATACATGTACACTTACTTTTAGAATGATTTTATTTAATTTCCTAGTGAGCAACACCAACAAAAATGTCCATTTTGTTCTCAGGCGTTGTTCAAAATACAACTGATGTTGCAATTTCAATTGATACGTCAATCATGTGCAGGCCATGTTCTATTGCAATTAGAACATGGCTTTTGTTTCCAAAGCGAAAGAAGAACGTCATATTAGAATGGGAATTAATTACATTCCAAAGAAACTGTTTCATGTCATAGCAATCAGCTATAAACTGGAGAGTTCTTAATTTAAAATTATTTTCACTCATATGACACTTGATACTTTCTTTGAACTTTGAACTTTTAAGAAATTTAAAAATAATGGTATTGTTCTAGAGTAGAATCTATTTCACAAGTGTAAATATTTTTTTTCAATAGCAGATGCAAACAGACCAACCAGAAACACCGGAGAAAACTGATAATGATGAAAAGAAGGAGGAAAATTCTGCCGGTGATAAAAAGTCAGAGAAAAAGGTATTCTATATAAAAATAATTCCAGATCATACATAAATCTTAATGTGTTATATATGACAATAAAATCTTTCCCTTATTAGCTCACCTAGCCATGTGCCATATCTAACAATAGCAAGGATTCAAACCTTTAATTTTTTTCTGCTTTTTTAGCTCCATTATTTATATACTATCAATTTATAACAGTCTTAAAAATCTTATTTTGAAACAGAGCAGGGAACATCCTAAAGGGGCATTAGCTATGGATAAGACAAAAAATCAGCTATGATTTTTTGTTTCAAACATATATGAAAGTGGAATATACATAATAATATTTCGCTATTGGCAGTCACTTTGGTTAATTGTTCAAAATAAGCTAAAAAAAAACATCGCCTTTGTACTACTGGTTTTCAGGTCAATACTTCAACCTCATTTTAATTTGTATTCATGCAAACCTTAATTTGACCTTTAGTAAAGATGGGTTGTGCATTGGTTCAGTATGTGGTTCATTCATTTAAAAGAAAACAATGTCAAAATTGAAAAGTGAAACTAGGGGACACAAGGAATAACCAGTTTATTGACTGATCTTGCCCATAAAAAAATCATTTTTATACAGGGTCTCTTGTGAAGAGATGTCTCGTTGGCAATCATACCACATCATCTTATTTTTATATATTGATAATTTACATATATTTTTATTTTAATCTATAATTTGAAATCAAACAGACCTAGAAAAATCATCATTATAGGATTGCACGTCTGTCTGTTTATATTTATATCGGTTATATGACTGTCCGCAGTCTTCGGAAATCATCTCGATGGATAATTAGATGGCGTCTAGTCTAAAATATGCAAAAAATGCTGATTCATTATTATCGTAGAGTGGTTATATCATGTCCATGCATCATTAATCGTTTATTTTGGACTCATTGTTATTTGAATATAGTTTTAGTATGTTATAAATCAAGTATAAGAATTTGGGTCAAATTGGTGAACATGAATTTGACAGCTAATTATATATGCCCCTTTTAAGACTAGTTAACAAGCTATATTGATCCGACCTATATACACTGTACCAGATAAATTATCAAATCCTTTATTGAATTTTTATTGCAAGGAGACTAGACATATCTCTGTGATTTTATAAATAAAAACTACAAGGTACTATCTGTATTTCATTATATTGTGTGAAAGTTATTTATTTCTCTGATAAACACTACAAACATACTTTTCTTACAGTCTGAAGAGAAGAAGAAAAAGAAAGTCAAGAAAATAGATCTACCAATTGAAGCCTGTGTTCCTGAAATGTCCAAAAAGGAGATCAATGAACTAGTCGAAAAAGAGGTAAAACTAGACAGTTTATTCATGACCACTATCAGAAAAAGAGATTAATAAACTAAATTGAACAAAAATCACTTCTTCCAAGTCTGCTTAAAATTTTATATTTTTCAATGTTTAAAATTTGTAATTTTTACATTGTAGTTGGAAGCATACAAAAATCTCCTCTAAAATTACACATTTACTAACAAAATTAGCTGCGTCAGATAGAAATGACCATATGCAAAACATCCATTAACCCATTTCAGGTTAAAAAGTCTCAATGGAAAGTCTGTAACTGTTCAAAAATGGAGTTGTTATAAAAACCCTACAAAACAGACCATAATTTGAATAAAATTTCTGTGATAAGTTTCAATTTCCAGAAAATGAAAATTTGGAAGGGGACTGAAAAAATTATATTCTATATATAGTTTGGTCGACTGGATAGTGTTTGCATTTCTCGCCTGTTCCTTTAGATTGTAAATGAGAAATTTTATTTTTATGAAAATGTGCTCTTTTAATCAGACACATTTATATAATAGGTAAAATTATTTTTTAAAACAGGCGGTTCTTTATTCTCATTTATGTGGGGGACATGAATTAGTTAAACCTTTTCACTAAGCCTCAATTTCATTTTCTCTGTTGACAGAATCAGATGATTATGCAAGACAAGTTAGAGAAAGAAAGAGCTGATGCTAAGAATGCTGTAGAGGAATATGTATATGACATGAGAGATAAGCTGTCTGAAGCCTATGAACCTTTTGTTAGGGAAGCAGTAAGTATAGAGTATTTACTTAAAAACTAAGGTCAAATAAAATTATCACATTCAAAATTTTGGTAACTTATGATATTGTGAACAAAATCATTTTCGTGTGATTATTTTATGTGACTTTTGCTAGAAGAAAATCAGTACATGAATAATTGTAGCTTATTTGTCTTTGACCTTTCTTATATTCATACTCCAAGTTAATTAGAACGGGTAAGATATGAAAAAAAAAGTATCAGCAAAAATTAGGAAATTGGTGTACAGTATGTATATTATAGATCATCTATGGTTCTGAAAATATCATACACAATGGGAAAGCTTGTATGCAGGGGTAACACCTTGTTGTCTCGATATAACACCTACAATATCCCCCTCCCCCCCTTTTTTTAGGTCACCTGGCCCACAGGGCCAAGTGAGCTTATCTCATCATTTGGCGTCTGTCGTCCGTCGTCCGTTAACTTTTACAAAAATCTTCTCCTCTGAAACTACTTGGCCAAATTTAACCAAACTTGGCCACAATCATGATTAAGGTATCTAGTTAAAAAAATGTGTCCGGTGACCCGGCCAACCAACCAAGATGCCCGCCATGGCTAAAAATAGAACATAGGAGTAAAATGTAGATTTTGGCTTATATCTCTGAAACCAAAGCATTTAGAGCAAATCTGACTGGGGTAAAATTGTTTATCAGGTCAAGATCTATCTGCCCTGAAATTTTCAGAGGAATCGGACAACCCGTTGTTGGGTTGCTGCCCCTGAATTGGTAATTTTAAGAAAATTTTGCAGCTTTTGGTTATTATCTTGAATATTATTATAGATAGAGATAAACTGTAAACAGCAATAATATACAGCAAAGTAAGATCTACAAATAAGTCAACATGACCAAAATTGTCAACTGACCCCTTAAGGAGTTATTGCCCTTTATAGTCAATTTTTTACAATTTTCATAAATTTTGTAAATTTTTGTAAATTTTTACAAAATATTTTCCACTGTAACTACTGGGCCAAGTTCATTATAGATAGAGATAATTGTAAGCAGGAAGAATGTTCAGTAAAGTAAGATCTACAAACACATCACCATCACCAAAACACAATTTTGTCATGAATCCATCTGTGTCCTTTGTTTAATATGCACATAGACCAAGTTGAGCGACACAGGCTCTTTAGAGCCTCTAGTTTATAATAGAGAATATCCACTTCCATATCCCTTGCTTTGTCACGGATAAAAATGCGTTGATAAAACACTTAATTTACCATGACTATTTGCAACATTAGAATATGTTTCGGGCACATGAAAGCCATACTTTTAAAAATGACACCAGTAGTTACTGGGCTAAAATAATAATGGAGAAATTTAACAATTCGCCATGCTCCAATTGGAGGAAAAGGTGCTCGTTTATTAGAATCATACATTTTTAAAAATTCAACAGATCAGACTGTCTAGAATTAATTCTTAAATTTATGTCAAAACTGTATAGTTATCAAAGAAGATATTGATATTTATTTTGCCTTTCATTTTAGGACAGAGAAAAGTTCAGTAAATTATTATCAGAAACTGAAGACTGGCTGTATGAAGAAGGAGACGACCAGAAAAAACAAGTTTACCTTGACAAACTTACACAGTTAAAGGTATTTAAATTTTTTTATTTTTCATATTTTATTGAAATCTACGCTTGTGAGTTAGAAAACTTCAAGTACAGGTATCTTATCCAGGCCTCGTTTACATTAGTAAATGATTGATTGATTGACTTTTAAAGCCACTTTCACTACTGTGCTCTCTCGTGGCGGTCAGTTTTTATTGGTGGAGGAAGCCAGAGAGAACCACCGACCTTCGGTAGGAAAACTGACAATCCTAGTCAAATTAAAATTGGGAGTCGAGTGCACCTGCCCTGTGTGGGATTTCGAACTCACAACCTCAGTGTTGACTCGCTAGTGATACAGTAGTTCGACAACTTAGACCACTCGGCCAGCAAGGCCCCTCATTAGTAAATAACATATACATATATAAACTGTTAGTATGTGTTGGTAATGTACATACAATATTACATACTTAATTTTTTTTAGATAAGGCAACAGAAATATAAATTTAAAAGCTTACCATTAAGATTATCAAACATCATTATCTAATAAAACAGATGCACAGGTTATCAAAAATATAGTGTTTGTGTAGTTTTAGTTGTAAAATATATAGATAATTATTCCATATTGGTATTATTTAGGTAGGTTTTGTATATGATTTGGATTTTGAATAAAACAGCATATTCATCTGAGGAAAAAGGATATTTGCTGCGCTAAATGTCAGATGCTTTCATATGTAACATAATGGTAAAAATTCTGATGTACCTGATGAAAAAGGATATTCACCACGCTAAACGTCACTTGTTTTCACATGTAATGTTATGGAAAAATGTTTGATGTACAATTTGTTTAGATAAATAATTGTCATTGAATACTTTGTTTTCTCTAGGAATATGGAATAAAACAAGTACTGTCTTTTGTTTTGGTAAATGTGAGGTTCAAAGTCAATAAAACCACATATTTACCTGATCAAAAGACAGTAATTGTATGATATTGCCTGGTGTTAAATACATAGTAGGAAACATCAAAACAATAAGTATCTATAAATAGAACAGTGAAAACAGTCTTAAAGTCAGCTTTTTCCAAGGGATTTTCCAGCCTTCTATACTACTAGGATCAGAAAATGCTCCGTTCTTCTTTCTGTTTTAATGGCCTTTTGGATCCTCTGCTTTTGTCATATTAATACACACCTTCAAAAATCATAAACAAAAACCTACCTAAATCATTTGATACTGTTGTACCAGTTAATAACTGTATTTATACAGAAAGAATAATAATTCATATCGCAGAAGATAACTAATTCAGACATGTATTTAAATAACTTATGTCTACTTGATTTCTTTCAGAATATTGGTATCCCAATAAAAGACAGATATGATGAATTCCAGTACAGGCCTGCAGCATTTGATGAATTAGGCCATGGTATACAACATGTCAGAAAGTTTTTAGATCTCTGTGCTCAGAAGGTAATAAAGCGTCCTAAAAAATCTAAAATTACAAACAGGCGAGACATATCTCTCTGTAAGCAGTTTATTTGTCTGGAGATGCCATATCTTGAACTGCATCTGCAAGATGCATCTTGGTTACATAAGCTGAGTCCTATTATTATATAAAATATCCGAAGAAGCACTTCTTGTCAGTGTTATGAAACGTATACAAAATGCTTATTACCACATATTACAGATCAAGTATGAAATTGGGTGGCATCACTTGTACCTTTCTTGAGTTATGCCCCTTTATAAACATAAAAATTACTGAATTTTTGTTTCCATTCTCTAACTTAAGTTTGCCGCAATCAAATGTTATGAAACTTATACACAATGCTAATTACCACAAAATACAGATCAAGTTTGAATTTTGGTGGTGTCACTTTTACCGTTCTAGAGTTATGCCTGTTTACAAATGGAAAAATTGCTGAATTTTGTGTTTCTGTTCTCTAAAGTTAGCCTCAACCAAATGTTATGAGAATTATACACAATACTTGTTACCACAAAACTCAGATCAAGTACAAATTTGGGTAGCGTCACTTTTACTGTTCTTAAGTTATGCACCTTTATAACTTTATATGATATGCAAGCGGGGGCATCATCTGTGTCCCATTGACACATTCCCCATTTATTTTACTTGGTTTTATAGTATTCAAAAATTTGTATTGTCTTGACAGCCCTCAATTTAGACTACTAAAAAAGCCCACAGGCGACCTAAAATTCACTGCTGGTGGCCATTGGCGAACATAACTTTTCAAACCTGGCTTCTGGATTTTTTTCTCGCCCTATCCCGTTAGCGGATTTCAAAATATGTTTCTTCTGCTGGATCAGCAATGCGCTTGCAAGTGGGGTGATCTTTATATTGATTGATTAATTGGTGATTGCTTTACGCTGCATCAGCACAAAAAGGCTTTATGGCGACTAGAGCTATTTTAAATATTATAACAAGATGTTTTTAAAAATCAGACAAAAAGTCTTTCAGTGTAGTAAAACTTAAGTTTAAAGTGAAATTACTTATTTACAAATAAAAATTCATTAATAGGATAACATGATAAAAACTTAAAATCATTTTAACATGTTTAATCTAATACAACAAACTCATATTTGGAATTTATTCCAATTTCTTTTAAAACTGAAAATTATTTCAACAGGATTTTTATCAAATAAATCATACATATTATCTACATTAAAATGTTTGTTCCGGATATTGCAAAAGTCGATACATTCAATTAAAATATGTTTAATTATATACGGGTGATCTTTACAAGTGTCAAGAATTTCATCGACCATGAGTAAAGACAGCTATTGATACAACTGCTAAACAAAATAAATGTTGAAATGTAAAGACACTTGAAATGATATGGTCACAATTTGAGCGGTGGAACAGAGACAGATATTTTGGTTATCGTTGTCTATACCGCTGTAGATGAGACAAAAAGGATTTATCATGAAAAACACCTTATACATAAGAAAGGAATCTTGGTGAAGGCATTTCTGTGGTGTTAATAAGGGAGCCTGGTGCACAAAAACACAATGCAAGCTGACTAAAAAGAAAAGTTTAAAAAAGTCAGTAGTCGACCCTTTTATTTTAGGGTATGCAACAGGAAACACACTTATTTTTATTAACAACCACCATACATGATCATGTAAGATACTTACTTCAATTCTATAGAAAAATATTAAGAAATATGCTCTCTTAGAGACTTATGACTAGTCTTCATGTTATGTTCTTTCATAGCCAATTTCTTGGGCGACCTGAAATTACAGCCAGGCCACTAAAATTTTGAATTGGCCACTGAAATTTTATTTCTGGTGGCCAAATGTCAACCTGATTTTTTAACCTACTTTGAGGGCTGCTTGAGTTTTTTTTTATCGTATTTTATCAGGATAACTAAAATCATATTATCTTGTAGTATTATAGTAGATAGATTAAACCTTTCCGACACTTTCTCAAAAACAAATACCCTGGCAATCCAATGAGTGGACATGCTGTTTATTGTCCTACATGTTTAGGGGGACATAGAAATACCGGTCACCCGTCTGTTAGCTTAGGTTATCTTAATATTATCATGATCTATTTTGTATTTTCAGGATGAGAAATTTGCCCATATATCTGAAGAAGATATAGAAAAAGTCTCTAAATGTCTGGCAGAAAAAGAACAGTGGCACAATAAAGCACTGATGGACACACAAAAACAAAGTTGTTATGATCCTCCAAGTGTTTTAGCACAACAAATACGATCAACAAAACAGGTATGTAAGAAAATCAAGAACTTCTAGGTTATTGAGATTTTCTATGTTCAAAACATTGTTAATGGAGAGGAAGCGAGGGATGTGTTACATGCAGGGGTCAAGACTTCAGCCATGTTAGGATGAAAACATAGAGAGATATTAAGTTTTTTCCCATTACTGGCATTTGTGTAGTGTTTTTAGGACATACGGTTACAGTTCACAGAAAAAATAATTCATCACACCTACTCACATCAGATAAGCAGATCATAAATTTGAGTTTCAGTCTTTGGTTTGATCCTGCCAAAAGAAATATTACAAAAATCATACCTCTCGCACATAAAAACAAAGATAGTCATCAAATAAAAGCAAGCAGAAAGATAAAACAAACATGGTATTAAAAGTAAAAAACAAGAAATTAATTGACATAAAGAAATCTGTGATCCTTATTTTTCTTGGCTGCTGTCATGTTGTTTGTATTGGTAATACCTAGTGAATATGATACTCCTACTGCCTGAGCACCATCACTATGACTCAACATCATATATACTGACGATAAGTCCAGAGAACAAAGATAAAATATAGATAAACACATGATCATATTGTATATTGGTATGACGTTGGCGTCGTCATCGTCGTCGTCCGAAGACACATTGGTTTTCGCACTCTAACTTTAGTTTAAGTGAATGGATCTCTATGAAATTTTACCATAAGGTTCAATACCACAAAAGGAAGGTTGGGATTGATTTTGGGGGTTAAGGTACCAACAGTTAAGGAATTAGGGTCCAAAAATAAGCATTTTTGTAACTTCCAGACATAACTTGTGTGTTAGTGTATGGATCTCTCTGACATTGTACCACAAGGTTCCATATCACAAAGGGAATGCTGGGATTTATTTTGGGGTAATTGCCTATAAATTTTAGGAATTAGGGGCCAAAAGGGCAAAAACCAGCATTTTCTTGTTTCATGACAATAACTTGTGTGTAAGTGTATGGATCTTTCTGAAATTGTACTACAAGGTTCCATATCACAAAGGAAAGCTGGAATTGAGTTTGGGGTAATTGCCCAAAATGTTTAGGAATAAAGGGCCAAAATAAGCATTTTCTAGTTTCCAGACAATAACTTGTGTTCAAGTGTATGGTGTGCTTGTTCATGTGAGAATTTCTCATATTAATACACTGTCAAAATTTCATGTTTGGTTAAATTTCTTCAAAATACTGGTCTGGTCATCTGTTTTGTATATTGCCCTTTCATACTATTTTAAACTGCTAGGTTTTCTTACAAATATTTCGATGTGATTTGTTGTTTAGTTTTATATGTATTGTCTATCATTTGTTGTTTCAAAATTATTGGTCTTTTGTTGGGCAATGTATGACAAATATATGTTCAAAGACCTCGCCTGTATTTATAAATTATGTAATTCATTGACCGCTGCCGACATATGTAACTTCAAGGCATATTTTAGCGGCGATCGATGTCTTCGAAATTACTTTATTTTTATCAATAGTACCGCTTAAGTCGGCGCTAGGGGCCGTCTTGACCTTGTTGTGGGGTATGAATGATTTATTCATTGTTGAAGACCCTACATCAACTGTCAAGATGAAGAACAGGAATAAAAGCCCTGTTCATTGATAATTTTCTCTGTTTTCTATGTATTGTGTGAGATTTTGTCCCATGTACATTTACTCCATATCCTTTCATTTTCTATGGATCTCTCTGAAATTGTACTGCAAGGTACCATACCACAAAGGGAAGGCTGGGATTGATTTTGGGGGTAATTGCCTCAAAAGTTTAGGAATTAGGGGCCAAAAAGGGAGAAAAACAAGCATTTTTCTTGTTTCAGGACAATAACGTGTGTGTAAGTGTATGGATCTTTATGAAATTGTACTACAAGGTTCCATATCACAAAGGAAAGCGGGGTTTGAGTTTGGGGTAATTGCCCTAAACGTTTAGGAATTTGGGGCCAAAAGGGCCAAAAACAAGCATTTTCTAGTTTCAGACAATAACTTGTGTTCAAGTGTATGGATTTCTCTGAAATTGTACTGCAAGGTACCATACTACAAAGGAAAGGTTGGGATTGAGTTTTAGGGTGATGAATGATAAGGGGTTCAAAAATTGGGGGATTTTTTCCCCTTTTTCCTTTTTTTTCTTTAAAATTTTCCATTTTAAATTGGTTATTTCTGATTTATATATATAAAGCAAATAATAATGATATGGTTTGAATAGGTAAATTAAGAATTTTAAGTTCTTAGACCACATTCATTCTATGTCAGAAACCTATGCTGTGTCAAATATTTAATCACAATCCAAATTCAGTGCTGTATCAAGCTTGAACGTTGTGTCCATACTTGCCCCAACTGTTGAGGGTTCGACCTCTGCGGTCATATCAATCTGTGCCCAGCGGAGCATTTTATCTACTTTAATTTCATAAAAAAGCCATTTGCCAATGTAATAAAAAGAATAACTAATCAAAGAATTCAAATATAGAAAAATATTCAACTCGTGATCGAACAACACTGATAATTTACTCGTGAGCTAAGCACATTCGTGAATTAATGTGTTGTTCGGTCACTCGTTGAATATTTTCTCTATTTGAATTCTTCGATTAGTTATTCTATAAATAATATAAGGGAAAAATAGATGTAAATGAAGTACAAAGTTGGGAACATCATCAAATAGATAAATTGCACATAAATCAACTTTTCCACAATATATTAAATTATTTTCTAGGCATTAGATACTACGTGCAATCCCATTATGAACAAACCCAAGCCAAAAGTGGAACCTCCAAAAGAAGAGAAAAAGGAAGTGAAGAAGGAAGGAGAGAATAATGGAGAAAAAATGGAAACAGATTCAACAAAACCAGGAGAAACACCTGCAGATTCACCGAAAACAGAGATAAAACCAGAAATGGACATCGATTGATAACGTACATTAATAGGACAAATTTATTTATTTATTGAAATGAAGTGAGAGGTCACGGATAATGAAGAAATAGTTGTTCTTGAATTGTTCATTTTGCAAATGACAAGCTGACTTCGTTTCTTGATAATATTTAGGGGCACTAAAGATTTGATTTTGTAAAAAAGAAATTATTTTGTTTGAAATCTCTTTCTTATAAGTCAGTTTTAAATTGGAGAGAAAACTAGCATTAAACTTCTTTTTCTGATGTAGTTTATGAACATGATTAGGTATTGATGTGAAAATGGGACATGATGTAGTTGATAAATTTTTATGTTTCATACTTGCATGTTATATAAGTAAAATTTGTCTTAACAAAGTGAACCGTTCTGTATAAAACTAACACATTTTGCATAAGTAACATTTTGTGGAATGGCTGATTTCATGTTTCACATCAATATGTATGTTTTATTCACACATTTTTCATTGGTGACTGCATTTGTATAATGTATCATTTAATAATATAATTTATACAAGCTGCAAGCATAATTGTTACTGTTAATATTTGTAATGCAAGTAAGTGCTTTTTGTTGTTATGAATGGTTGTTATGGTAACTTGGCAAAATACATTGTCAAAATTGTAACAGAATTTGTACATAAACGTAATGGCAAAATTCTGCTTATATTGATACATAAAAAAAAACCAAAAGACAGAACAAGAACAACAGATGATGGTCATAAGACCAAAAATCAAACGAATTGACATTGTAAAAGGTCAACACCAGGTATCACCACTGTAAACTTGTATGAAATAAATGATGTTATATCACCCTTCGGCTGAAATATACCAAATGCTTTTACATAAATTGATTCTTATGTTAGGCATATTAGAATTGTAACTTCATATTCAAAACTGTTATTTTATGTAAAATAACTGAGATTCCACTATAAAATCAGTCCAGTTAAAAAAACTTTATTCTTTTTTTTATATTGTTGATACTGTTATTATTCAGTGATTGACGTTTACAATTTTTACCCTGTTACTGTTGTTTCATTGCTTCAATTTCATACATTTCATTTTCATCCAATTATTTGTTTTAAATCATTTGCAGGTATATATAGTGCTAGAGTAATCGGCAGGGATCTAGTTTATCCTTACACAAATAAGTCAAATTAAGGTGTTTGAAAATTGGATTAAAGTTGTATACCCCCCATCACGGTCAAAAAGGTAGAGTATTAGGATTGCAGTTCTGCTTCAATTGTACTTTTTGTAATAATGAAAGTGATTCATTTTTAGATAAAATGATAAATATATCCCTTTATTTAAATATGAATTTTTTAAATCTGAATTTTAAGTAAGATCAAAAACAGTAAGTGGAATAAAGCCTACCAAATAGGTTTGGTTTTAGAGTCTTGAAATGTTTACTGCAAGAATTTTTTTTACAGTATTTGAGGGAATCAAAATAGTTTGAGCATATACATTTTTTTCTTCAAAGTTTGAATATGAGTAAAGTCTTTTTTAAACCTCATAACATTCTCTAAGCACATTGATTTAAAGACCAAGTTTTCTGTTGCTTTAGTATCCCATCATTAGGCTACAAATTATATTATTATACTTCAGAATGGTGTTGTATGGTTTGGTGTCATTTGTGGAAGCTCTCTCATTTGTTGTGGTATTTTTATGCCCCACCTAAGTCCAATCAACTTAAAATTTAGTACACATGTTCCTTAAGATATGATCTTTCTAATTTTAATGCCAAATTAGAGTTTTGACCCCATTTTCACGGTCCACTGAACATAGAAAATGATAGTGCCCCCTTCAGGTTTTAAGTTTTTGGTCAAGGTAGTTTTTGATGAAGTTGAAGTCTAATCAACTTAAAACTTAATACACATATTCCCTATGATATGATCTTTCTAATTTAATGCCAAATTAGAGTTTTGAACTCAATTTCACAGTCCACTGAACATAGAAAATGATAGTGTGAGTGGGGCATCCATGTACTATGGACACATTCTTGTTTATTTTCATTCTAACAAGGATGTTATCTGAAATTTACACAGTTATACATTAAAAGGATAACAAAAATTCTAGACAGCAGAATATCAACAAGAAGTAATTGGACCAGTGATTTCCCAAAATATTGAATTATTTCCATTAACCAAGTGGCTGGGATTGATTTTCATGATCTTCAGGTTCTAAATAATATTGAAGAATTTTTAAAAAATCTGCAGTTTACTCTATGCCACAAAATTTAGGGGTCACACTGTCTTGTTACAAAGGTTACTTGATATAGTAAAACTGGACTCTTATTTCTTACATTAATAAAAATCTTCATTAGGCCTTATAAGGTCACCTGACAAACATGTGACAGTTTGTAGTATAAATAAACCATACATTGTTGGTAACTCCTATAGCATTTGTAGAGAGTTGCCTAATTGGCAATAGTACCACATCTTCTTTTAATACATACGTATCTGTTATTAGATATACACATATTGCAGAAAGAAACCAAGGTTAACTTACTAAAATTCAATGTTAAGTTAAAATTGACCAGTAAATAGAATTTTCAGTTCAGCATAAGAGCATTTTGTAATTCATAAGCATTTTGTTATGTCATGTAATTGTGAAGTTTATGTTGCCGATTAAAAACTGTAAATATACATTTGTACAACTGATTTACTGGTAAAAAATTTTAAGAGTTGCCTGCATTGCTGTTGAGGTAAGTTATTTAGGCAAGTATTGTCCAGTTATTGAGTGTTTGTCTCAAATATAGACAACTAGATCATGGCCCAGTGACTGAATTTATAAGCAATGTAGCTGTCCATCAGATTGTCTTTTTCTGAATTTTATGCAGACAGACAAGATATATCTTTGTGTCAACAGTTTATTTAAAAGTGACAAGTGCCATATATCAAACAGGAACCTGAAAGATAGAATTACTTTTCAGTCTATAATTTTAATATTGTAGTTAAACCATGGCTGTTCTTAAGGAATGACCATTTAACTTCAAGACTCTGTGGTTAAAGTTTTGTAAACTATCCTGGATTTCTATCAAACTTGGACAGAAGATAATATCCAAAAGTAAATTTTGTAAAAAAATTCCATATTTTCCGTATTTTACTTATAAATGGACTTAGTTTTTCTGCCAGGAAACATTACATTCACTCTGGTTTAAGTTTTGAAATTTTAATAACTTTCTTAAACTATCCTGGTTTCTACCAAACTTGGACAGAAGCTAGTTTATGATCATAAGATAGTATCCAGAAGTAAATTTTGTAAAAAAAAAATAATTTTTCCGTATTTTACTTATAAATGGACTTAGTTTTTCTGCCAGTTAACATTACATTCACTCTGTGGTAAAAGTTTTTAAAATTTTAACAACTTTCTTAAACTATCTTGGATTTGTACCAAACTTTGACAGAAGCTTGTTAATGATTAAAAGCTAGTATCTAGAAGGAAATTTTGTTAAAATTTTGTTCCATTTTCCGTATTTTACTTATAAATGGACTTAGTTTTCTTCCAGTTAACATTATATACAGTCTGCAGTTTAAGTTTTAAAGCATTTATTAGATTCATAAACTATCCTGGATTTTACAAAACTTGGACAGAAGCTACTTACAATCAAAAGATAGTAAAGAGAGGAATATTTTAATTTTTTCCCCTCATTTTTGTTGAGCCTCGATTAACAGCAAAAGTAGGCGAGACACTGGGTTCCATGGAACCCTTACAAATTTTTCCTAAAAAATATTCGGATCCCCGATTTGATGAAAAAATATTGTGGTCAAGCAGATGACAAAAACAAATTATTCTAAATCCAGATTTTCCCTATACCTTACAGTGTAAAATTTTGAAAAAAAAAATAATTTGATTGGTAGCGTTGAAAAACTAAAAAAAAATGTTTGCGGTTTGCGCAAATTATTTTTTCTAACTCTGACAAAAACCATACCCCCTTGAAGTTAAATGGTTGCTCCTTATTAACCAAAATAATGGATAATTTATACTTAAAAACACAATTTAAAAATAGACCTAGCAACACCCATTTAAGGCCAAAGGGTTATCAAGTTGCTCATTTTTAACCATCAGTCCAAGTCCCTAAACATGGAAATATATCCCTAGAAATTTCATTCGGCTTTCATGCATCATTGTGCCTGAAAACTAGCTATTTGAATGGACAATGTCTGGAATTGTATATAAATAAAAAAATCAGATGCTTATGGAGTCTCGGCTTACATACATTGCAAAGGTTCGCCAAGTCAATAAATAAAAAGTTGTGAAAACAAAGTTCTTTGCATTCTTTGGGACTATGGAGATTTAAGGGGTACTGTATGTGATCAAAGCAAGTACAATAAAAAAAAAGTCATTAATCAATTTTCTCGATTTTCTTCTCTAAAATGTCAGTATTAAATCATTATTTTGGTTAGTTCAAGCACACAAATAATCTTTGACACAAATTTTGAATTTGAAATTAATGTCAAGAAAATAACATGTTAAAAATTTGATTGTTTATGTAAAACGTATTCACAACCTTTTATAGACGTGACACTGATTAATGTTTGTTTATAATTGTATCTAGGTTGCTGTCTCATTGACACATATTTATATCCCCATTTGTTCACAGACATACTTAGTTTGAAAAAAACTAATGTAGATATAATTTAGATTTGATTTATTTCTTATTTTTTGGTGTTTAACACCTCTCAGTTTCAGCACTATTGGCTTCTTCATGGCGGCCAGTTTTTATTGGCGGAGGAAGCCAAAGTGCCGGAAGGGAACCACCGACCCGATCTTTGACTGAAAAACTCTCAATCCTTGTCAATTTAGATTGGAGTGGAACGCATCTGCCATGTGATGGGTTCGAACTCGGTGTTGACAGGCTAGAGATAGAGTAGATGAACTTCTTAGACCACTCTATAAATAATAGAGAATAATGGGCAAAAAGTGTTAATAGAGAGAAAGGACTAACAAATTAAAGAATACAGAAATGAAGTACCCCCACCCAGACCCTCAACTATCCTCCTTAGTCCAATTGACATTGATGTAAGCAACTAAAGGTCACCAATGAGCAAAACCCAAACCTTTAAGTAAGCTATAAAAAGCACCGACATGACTGAATGTGAAACGAATCAATCGAGAAAACCGACGACCTGATTTATGACAAAATAATATATAAACGAAAAACAAATATGACCGACAACAACCAATGTTGACCACTGAACAGGCACCTGACTTGGGACAGTCACATAAAGAAGGTGGTGTGGTTAAACATGTTTGTGTCCGTCGTCTTAAGTCCGACACCTCATCAGTGGTGTTTTATGTCGTATCTAAATGTTTCTCTGAGGTGAAAACAAAAATGGTATGGACAGATCTTCGATATATTCACAGCTTATTTTTCTACTTTGGGCGATTTAGAGCTTGTATTGACACCTGTCTATTATTGAAGACTGTATGTTGCCCTCTAGATCTCTTTTGTATGTTTTTGTCTTTACGATACTTTAATCGACATGGTATTTGACACCCCCTGGTAACATCCTCTATTGCAAGTTGATTATACGATATAAGAGGGTCTGGGTGGAGTTTACAGAAAAGAAAATAATGGGCAAAAAGTCAGCGCAGAATAAAGGGCGAAATAATGAAAGAATAGAGGAAAATATGTAATGAAAAAAGATAAGAGAATAACAGCATGCTAATATACATAAAGAATAGGGAGTAATGGGCAAACTAGACAAAGAATTATAGAGAAAAATGGTATAAGAAGTTGAAAAATAAAGAAATGAAGGACTCCCATCCAGACCTTATTATAATGTTTTCTTCCCGGCTGTCCGTCTATCAATATGTTGTTGCCAGGGTAACGGCTTTATTTTTTATCCATTTTTTTTTCAAATTCGATTGTTTTTTTTTCGATTGTTAGAAAAAATCTTAAATGGGGAAAATATACAAATATTGCCATGATTGCATAGCAATTCTTGTCGTCGTAGCAGTTTATGCCATTTTTCATTAGATACTCTTGAAGTTTGAATGAAGGTTTCCATTCGTCAATTTCTCGAATGAGTATGATACTCTAAGAAAGAGGACAATTTTTCGGAAGGCTAACTTGTAAAAATATACTACTAGTATCCGTAATAGCGCCTAAAACTTTTTATCAGATACTCTTCAGTTTTGTTTGAAGGTTTCCGCTATGCATCAGCTAGGTATCTATGTAGTTTTATTGAATATTCTATTTTGCTTGCTTTTTCTGCACGTTTGAATTAAAAGGTTGACGAGATACCAAGAGTGTCATGGAAATTCCTATGACAGGACACAACATTATAATGATTGATTGGTTGATTGGTGTTTTACGCCACTTTCAGCACTATCGTGCCATTTCTTGTCGGTCATTTTTCTTTGGTGGAGGAAGCCGGAGTGTCTCGAGAGAACCACCGACCTTTGGTAGGAAAACTGACAATCCTAGTCAATTAAGATTTGAGTCCAACGCACTTGTCACGTGCCGAACTCGAACTCACAACCTCAGTGCTGACAGGCTAGTGATAAAGAAGTTCGACTTCTTCAAAATCAGAATGATTCACTTTTTCTAAAATATATAATACATAAATATGAGTGTTTATTAATTGGTGGAACTATTTTACATCTAGGCTGATGAAATGTATATTTAGTTGTGTTTATTAATTGGTGGAACTATTTTACATCAAGGCTGATGAAATGTATATTCACAACTAAATAGGCTCAATCAAACAAATAGTATTATTATTTGCTAAACATTTATTATCATAAGACTTTCTATATTCTTCTTATCATCATGATAGATGTTTTGGCAGCATTGTTAGGTAAAGTGTGCCAATAAAGGTTGGAACTCAACTTTCTGTTGAGTGCACTCCAGGTGCAATTTGCATGCCACCAAGGCCCACCTCCCTTGGCACAATCACTACTGCTCTTATCATTGTCTTGGTCAGTGGCGGAAAACATCATTCCATTTTGATACTTCATGGAATCACCTGGATAATATATCATTTTTGATACATAAAATTATAAATATGTGTTCTCTAGTTGTAGAGAAAGACCTGGGACTATTATACTATTAGTATAATATCCCAGGAAGACTTAAGTTATTCTATAAATTATAATCATAGAATAGGGTCTGGGAAATGTCATCATTCCTGTTGTCTTTATTCTTTAGACCTTTTTTCTCTATTTTTTTTCTTCCTCATTATTCTCTATTCTTCATATTTAACCACACCATTATTCTCTATACTTTTTTTTTCGTGTTCGTTTTTCTAGTTTTCATGTTTGTTTTTCTTTATTTTTTGTTCATATTTTATTTCTGTAAACCGCATCATAACTCTCCTAGGACGATGTGTCATCTTATCAATAATGCGGTAATCTCGAATAAAAAGCGATATTTAAAATGCTCAGTTTTCAGTAATTCAGGATAAGAAAGAGGATATAACTAGTGAAGAAAAAGGTATGTTTTTTTCTTGTCGATTACTTCGATTTTGGGACGATCGAGTTGTGTAGCATTCTAGGTTTATATCGATTCCACCGGGTTAGCCGCTAGAGTGCTATTTAACAAAACCAAAAGTTAGAACTAGAAAGGAAGATTATCTATTCAGTTTCAGTAAAACAAATATACAAATTTTGTATAAAATGACGTTTAGAAACTGTGATGTTTGTCGTTTTTTTACCGGTAACATTAAAGGACAAAATAGAAGAATGACCCGTAATGCATCATTTAAACTACATATCAATCAAATTAGATTGTTTATTTTCTGTTGTAACATTCCCTCGACAAGAATCAAAATATCATAAATATACCCCCTTAAAATATGTATTCTCTTTTATATGATGAATTGACCCACATATCACGGTTTCCTGAAATTCCAACCTTACAAACATGAATACATGAAAAGTTCAGAATATTAAAAATTTGAAAAAAAAAAAAAAATCATAACAACTAGTACCTGCATTTCCACTGTAACTCCCAACAGTTAATCTGTATTTCGTTGCTGCATCTCCGATACGGAATTGTTTGTACGCAGCGTACTTTTTCTCGTTTTTGTTGTTTGTCAATTCTATCCTAAGTTCATAATTGTCACTAGATGTCATATGATGGATATGCTTGTTTCCTTAAAAAATTCATTAAAATAATAGAAATATATTTGCATGTTGATAGAGAATGAGACAACCCAACAGCCGGGGTGACCGGAGAGAATAGCCGACCATCGGTAGGGAAACTAAAACCCTAGTCAATTAAGATTGGAGTCCAACGCATCTGCCATGTGCCGAATTCGAACTCACAATCTCAGTGTTGACAGGCTAGTGATAAAGTAGTTCGACTACTTCAACATTATAATGAAAAGATAAAACAACAATCTACAAAACACCACACATGTAGAAAATTAAGTCACGAACGCTTCACTATAACTTACAAATAATTTTAATCGTTATTTTATTTGTAAACAAAATCGCTGTCGATTTATTGCTTCTCATTTTGTTGTCTGTCAAATCTATCTTAAGTTCATAATTTCCACTAGATGTCATATGATGGATATGCTTGTTTCCTTAAGAATTCACAAACATAATTATGGAATATATTTCTATTTGCACGTGGATAGAGAATGAGACAACCCAACAGCACAGAAAAAAAACCCAAAACAAATACACATCTATAGGTGAACAATGGGTCTTCATTTATTTTCATCTCCTCGGTTGTCTCGTAGTATCGTGCTCCCCACGGGAGCGCGAGGTCGTGGGTTCCGGCCCTTTCCGGGTACACCAAAGATTATTTTCCCGATTTATAAGATTGCACGTAAAGAGATTTCATATCCATTCTAATATATAAGTAGCTTGCATCTTAAAAATCCACCAATATGTTCTTGCTATTAAGGCCATTAAGACCAGTACAAGAGATGATACCTATAACATCGTAATGTACAGAGTTTGCAATATGTTCATAATTATATGAAATGTTTGATTGCTTTGCCACATTTATTTTATTGATATTATTCATTGGAATGGTTTTTCAAAACACAGTTGTGGAATGATTGTCAGTTTGCAAATAATTCCGCTCAAACCGGGGCTAGGGGTCGAGTCTTAAACTTGCAGAGAGACGAGAGTTTTTTTTTCTCCTTGTTGAAGGCCTCACTGTGACTTTGAGATAAATAATGGCAATACAAGCGCTGTTCCTTTGCTTGTTTTGTTTTTCACTGTGTATGTCCTGATTTTGTGTCATAAATGGATACCCTATATCTGTTCTTTCCAATCAATCAATCAATCAATCAATCAATCAATCAATCAATCAGGCAATTGTCAATTTTCAATAAATACATATATAACATTTTTTACATAAATGTTCAATACATAATCAATGGATAGTTTTAATATTGGACCCTTATATTTTGTGTTATTACTTATTGGTTCTGTGCTTTATTACGGAAAGTTATCACAAACAAAGTCGATAAAATGACTTACCTAACCAGTATTCACCTTCAACATTCCCAAACCCATTTTCGTATTCTGCCCACGTTCGTTGGAAATCCACAGTTCCATCATAGTGTCTCTGGATTATCTAAAGAATAAGAAATTTTACTTCAATACGATGTCTGAAGACTCTTTACTTTTTCTAATATATTTTCTTTTAATGTAGCGTATACCATCATGATATTTCGAAAATTTATGTCGAGCCATTAAAGGTTGTGATTGATTGATTGTTGATTAACGTCTAGTGTAAAATGGTGTGTGTCTATGATCTTGTGTTCATGCAATATCATTATTTGTAAGGATTTTTCATTGTTGAAGGTCGTACGGTGGCCAATAAATGCTAATATCCACTGAATTTGAACTCTGGTGGATAGATGTCTCATTGGCAATCAAACCATATCTCCTTATTTTTATATATTTATCATATGTTTTTATAAACAAAATTTAATAAATAAGGATATCAATTAGCTTTTAACTCTCCATAAATACTACATACTTCCATAAAATGGTTCTAAATGAATAACAACTCTTTTCATTTCTATGTGAATCTTAACACTAATAAAAAATAAAGGAGAAGCGGAGACGGTATTGAAGGAACAATTAAAAACCATAAGTCGACGAAATACGGACATCACCATGGCAACAAAAGACGAACAGAAAAACCACAAAACACAACACAGATAATAATCAAAGTGCTGGATAGCACCTCTGGGAAGTTTGCAACTGTAGATGTGTATTATTTCAAATAGGTTATAGATGTGTATTATTTCAAATATGTATTTAATCACAGCTTTGACGTTTTTAACTAAACCATTTTCTTTTCAGCAATTATCAAAAATTTTTTTTTTTCATTGTTTGTCATTTAAATTTTGATATTTTCTATTGAAACCTTAAACTGTTGTTCTAAAATAATCAAATATACAATAAGCTCTGTTAAATTTCTTTATGTGCCCATGCCATATCTAGGGCCTGTGATTTTATAGTATTTTTTTCCATTTGTAACTGGGCATAACCCTAACCATAACAGTAAAATGACGGCACAAAATTCAAACTTGATCTTGGTTTTGTGGTTAAAAGTATTGTGTATAAGTTTCGTAACATTTGGTTGAGACACACTAAAGTTAGAGCACGGAACTGAAAAATATTTGTAAGTGTTCCGCGGAACCCGGTGTATCGCCTACTTTTGCTGTTAATCGCAGGCTCAACAAAATAAGGAAAAAGTTAAAAAAATATTCCTCTCTATACTATCTTTTGATTGTTAGAAGCTTCTGTCCAAGTTTGGTAAAATCCAGGATGGTTTATGAATCAAATAAATGTTTTAAAAAATTTAACTGCAGACTGTATGTAATGTTAACTGGAAGAAAAGCTAAGTCCATTAATAAGTAAAATACGGAAAAACAAGAACAAAATTTAAACTAAATTTCCTTCTAGATACTAGCTTTTGATCATAAACAAACTTCTGTCCAAGTTTGGTACAAATCCAGGATAGTTTAAGAAAGTTATTAAATTTTAAAAACTTTAGCCACAGAGTGAATATAATGTTTCCTGGCAGAAAAATTAAGTCCATTTATAAGTAAAATACTGAAAAATTGATTTTTTTACAAAATTTACTTCTGGATACTATCGTATGATCATAAACAAGCTTCTGTCCAAGTTTGGTAGAAATCCAGGATAGTTTGAGAAAGTTATTAAAATTTCAAAAACTTTAACCACAGAGTGAATATTTGTGGACGCCGCCGACAATATGTAGGATCGCTATGTCTCGCTTTTTCGACAAAAGTCGAAGGCTCGACAACAATCACAATTTTTAAATTTGTAAAGGGGCATAACTCTAGAACAGTAAAACTGACGCCACCAAAACTCAAATCTTAACAGTGTTTTGTGAAAATGAGCTTTGTGTATAAGTTTCATAACATTTGGTTGAGACAAACTAAAGTTAGAGATCGTAAACAAAAAATTCAAGCAACTTTTCCATTTGTTAAGGAGCATAACTCTAGAATTGTAAAATCGACGCCACCAAAATTCAACTTGACCTGTGTTTTGTGGAAATAAGTATTGCGTATAAGTTTCATAAATTTGGTTTAGGAAAACTAAATTTAGAGAACAGAAACTAATTTTGTATGTACGGACGTATGTACAAGTAAGGGACGTACATACTAACAGAAAAAATGGGTAAAACTTAATACGGTGGGGACATAACAATAGCAGTATGACGAAAGGAATAAAAAGTTTATTAACACTAGATTCATAGAGGTGCTTATAACCCTGTAACACATTTTAAAGTTGATGCTGTGAAATTTAGCATTGAGGCAAAAACATTTGAGATAATTGGTTCGTCATAATTATTTGGACTAGCACTAAGAGTAAGAAAGTCATTTTGCTATTACATGGACAGATTTTATTTAATCATGTTGCTACAGCACTTGTCTTGATACACTGAGTTATTCTAAGTGCCTTATCCTTGTAACGACATGGGTTGTGATATGTACGAACTGTCGTTGAGTCAATGTTTTTCAGCTGTCAGTTTGATCCACGTGACCTAGCATGCTGGACGAGTGAAGGTCCTTAAATTCACATTGGAATGTGAAATATCTAGTATTTAAATAGCGGAATTCAGAAGTTTTCAAATGTTTTTGGCATCAAAACCTTCCGATCGATGTTTTGACAAAAACATGTACTTTTCTATCATAGCCGGTATTTACCTTTACTCATCCTTGGCGTGTGACTTAAGCCTGATTATCGAGTATTTCAGGTCACCTGTGTATAATTGTTCAATCAAACTTTTATCACTTGTCAATTATCCGACGGCTTGGTCAAAATATAAACATGTTAAAAAGTACGTTGCATTCAGTAATGTCAGTCATACGGGATTCTTTCGATACTCTCGGGCTTTTACTTTATATTTAATACTAAACATTTGTAAATATCGTTCATAGTAAAAATTGCGCGGGAAAATGTTCATTCATGAAATATTCATGAATGAAACGATGTCTCGAGTAGATTTCTTTTGATTTTCTCTTCAGCGCATGGAAAATCCGCGAAGTAGTGTTTGTAATAATCATTTTCAAAATGAATTGTCGGTGAACATTCATTCCTTTTTTATTCAAGCTGTAATCTTTTCAAAATGACTCAAAATTTCAAAAGCATCTTCCTAGAATCAGTATTCAAATACTAGTACTACATTATCTTGGAGCAGAACATTTGCGATAGTCTATCACCGGAAGTTAGAGGCCGACGCCTTAGGAAAATATTGCTATAGCAAACTTCCCAAAAATTCAGCAATGCATGGAAATGGGAAATGTGTCAAAGAAACAACCAGACCAAATAGCAGAAAACAACCGAAGGCCACCAATGGGTCTTTTTATTGGGAAACCATTTACTTAGTTGTAAAAGTGACCATACACCAAATATTATACTAACCGACCAACCACCTCCGTCAGTTGTCATATCACAGTAAACCTTTAGGTCCTTCGAATTTCCTGGAGATATTTTGTATACGCCGGAGTTTTGGTTGTACTTCTTAAGCTCAGTACAATCTTTTGCAGGTTTTGAACATGTTCCTAATTAATAATTTTTAAAACAAACAAAATAAGTTAAATGAATGCTACTTTTTTTTGTCTATTTGATGTCTTTAGAAAAATTGGTCAGTAGAAGCCGAATGGAAAGTCTTAAAACATTGATTTACTATATATGAATAAATAAATTTCATAAATTTTAAATAACGATTACATCAATTTAAATTTTCCGAAGATTTAATCACGTGGTAATTTGACGTTATATTTAATCTACAAATTAAACGCAACATATTACGCATGTTATAACCATGATTGTTACAAGAATGCGCAGGAATATTTAAAATGCTTATATATACTTAAAATAAATGTGTAGGAAATTTATAATGTGCAGGAATACTTAAATTTCGTAGGAATATTTAAAATGCGTCGCTATGTCAACGTAAACAAACAAAGGAAAACGTAAATAAATTCAACTGGTAGTTTACTGCTTTCAGAATAAACATGTAATCATAAATGTGCTTTAGTCAACACTTAACATCCCAATAAAACTATGACAAGATATATTAAATCCTTATAAATACATGTACGTATTTTCGTTTGAAATGTTTCACATTTTGTCATGTAGGGACCTTTATCGTGACCTCACGGGCTGGGCTTTGCTCTTGTTGAAAGCCGTCGGTGAAAAATCTACATTACGTGTTCTTGATGGATAGTTATTTTCATTGGCACCTTATGTTGTATCGTGAACATGAATGAAATATTTGCCACTGGACTTTAAGCAATCAACAAGCATTCATTTTTTTCGTCTGTACCAAAAGACCAGAGCTAGGAAAAATTTGTCAACAACTATGCCAATACTTTCATATATCTATGATTATCAATTGGAAATAGCTAGCTTTCCGTAATTATTGCATATGCATGTAGAGTGCGTTAATAGTTAAAACAGAATTAATGATCATGATGATAAAAACAAAAATATAGTTAAAACAAATACGTTTGAAATCATTCTTCAATAGACTTACTATCCTTAAAATTTCTTTTCCCCCTCGAGTTTCTGTAAATATGATAATTTCAAATCAGCCAATAAGTATAAAAATCATATAAACTTCTTTTTTTCATAGAGTTTTGAATTTTAATAATTTTGTAATCAAATGTCACCGATACTGTAAATTCCGAAATTTTTGCGTGCATTAATTATTGCGATTTTAGAAGAATGCGCAAAAATACGAGATAAATTATTACGATTCCAGGATGAATAACATACAGATATGTGTAAAATATATCAGAATACAAGTTCTTATTATTGCAATACTCACCAAGTCGCATAATTCGAATTAATAATCAATAAAGACCTCGAATTAATTTCTGAATTTACAGAAATTCATGAAATGAATTTTATCATGCACACTAAAAATTTAAAAAAAAATAATAAAACGGATTTTGTCAACAACGCAATGAGAAAGAATTTAAATAAATTCCTTTATATCATCAAAAGATGGTTTTATTCAAGAATTAGATCACTGCTCTTTTTTTCTTAATCCCATTTTTGAATTACACGTATACATTTTGTATTTAACTATTCTTGAAGTTATTCATAACGAATTCTTTAATAAAATATGTTTTCACTTATTGATAGTTAATTGCGGCAGTATCTTATCCACCTCATAAAACTTGTAACTTAACAATTTGTATACGGAGTGACGTATGAATAAAATTATACATACCTTCTAAGATCCATTTTATATCATTTTTCAATTGTTTATTCATTTTAACAACATCTTTGTATATTGCCATATCTACAACAGAGGTAATGACAAATGTAGAAATAAGATGACGTGGTATGATTGCCAATGAGACAGCTTTCCACAAGAGACCAAAAAAACAAAGACGTAGATTTAAGCAAGCATACGTCACCGCACGGCCTTCAATAATGAGCAAAACCCATATCGCATACGAAGCTACAAAAGGTCCCAAAATGACAAACATAACACAATTCAAACGAGAAAACTAACGGCCTGATTTATGTACAAAACAATCATAAACGAAAAACAAATATGATATACAGCATCAAACAACAACCTCTCAATTACAGGCTCCTGACTTGGAACAGACACTTACATAATGTGGCGGGGTTAAACACGTGTGCGGGCACTTAATCCTTCCCATAAATTGGGACAGTGTTGTAACAGAATAGCATAAAACAAAATATAAAAATCAATTGAAAAGGGCTTAACTCATCAGATCGACACATAGCAGGTAACAACCAACAAAAACACAGACCGCACGTGGCAAGGAATTAACCTATTGTTGGTTCAAGTCTATCATACTAGTATTTGACTTTCCTAAATTGTTTTATTATACTTGTACATGTGGTCGTTAGTTTTCTAAATTGAGGTGTTTCACATTTTTCTTGTCGGGGACTTTTATAGCCGACTATACGGTATTTTTTTTTCTCATTGTTGAAGGCCGTTATGTTGCCTAAAATTGCGTACATCTACTTCATTTGAACTTTGGTGGATATATGTAGTTGTCTCATTGGCAATCTTATAATTATTCAATTATATTATTTATAATTTGAACAAAATGATAACTTGTACACAACATATATATATATATTTAAAATAATTTCTTTTCTACCACAATAAGTAAATTATAAACATAAGTAACGAACTTTAATTGTCAAGTAATTAAAACTATTAAAGTTTCCAAGCGCTGCTTAATCAAACAAATTATCGGTCTTTTTAACATTTAAACGGCTGGATGCATTATGTTTATGTTATATTTAAAAACAAAATTAAAATCATCTGAAAATGTTTCATATCTTTTACAAATATATCATATATGATACGAAATAGTAAACATGTATCTAGTCCATGAGGTACGAAATGGTAGATGCATTTCGTCCATAGGGTACGAAATGGTTTCTATCGTGGGTACGAAATGGTAATTTTGTGTACGAAATGGCAGAGGTACGAAATGGTCAAGGTACGAAATGACTTGCTACCAAATAATCAATCAATGTTGTAACTCCTTTCTATTCTTTAAATTTTGATTTATATAACCTTACTGAAGTTACACAAAAGTCATTTAAACTACATAGTTCCAAGACATCTAAGTGATAATCGATAATACATGTTACTATATAAAAAAAAGCCAACTCTACAATGTAATTTTGGAAAAAATAAAAAAAAAAAAAAAAATAAATAAAAGAATGATTTAACCTTACGTAAAAAAATTTGGTTGTCATAGTAACTTTGAATTTGTCGGTATTATTCAAATGGCAAATACCACTTGCTAAAGTGTTATAGTTATGGTATATCAAAAGAACCATAGACCGCATGGAAACACTCGAGCTAAAATGTTTGAATCATTTGTGGCTGTGAAAATTAAAAGCAATTTAACGTTGTTGATTTCGAATATCATGTTAGGAGAGATCAGTTCATTATTTCATTTTTATTTAAAAAATCTTTATTCCATGTAAAAGAGGGACGAAAGATACCAGAGGGACAGTCAAACTCATAGATCGAAAACAAACTGACAACGCCATGGCCAAAAATAAAAAGACAAACAGACAAATAATAGTACAGATGATACAACATAGAAAAAAAAAGACTAAGCAACACGAACCCCACCAAAAACTCAGGTGCTCCGCAAGGGTAAGCAGATCCTGCTCCACATGTGGCACCCGTCGTGTTGCTTATGTTATTACAAATACGGTAAATAGTCTAATTCGGTAAGTCACATTCGTGAAAAGGGAAGGGTATTGTAGTTACGACATAAGGAACATATCCGATATCATCTGTGAAACGGTTATTCCATAACGGTCAACCAACTCGTGATGGCGTCCGTAAAATTTACGAAGGGATGATTTCAACTTCACCATTTTAAATATCTAGACCAGCGATCGGGAAATTTTATATACGTAAATGCGATTTGTACTTATTTTAATTTTATAGTATCACACTAAAAATATTTTTATAACATACTTTTGAGCAAAACTTGTATGTCCTTTTTCAGCTCTTGCACAGTTCCGCGCCCATTTCCATGCAGACATATTCCTATGAAAAGAAAGAATAAGATACAAGGCCATCTCGAATATCATTTAAATTTGAAAGTAAACTACTTATAAGTATAAAAATACTTATGTCATGATATTTATCTTCATATAGATACTGACATTACAAAGCATAACCCCAAAAAAAAAAAACAAAAACAAGCGGTCTTCATTTATTTTCATCTCCTCGGTTGTCTCGTAGTATCGTGTTCACCATGGGAGCTCGAGGTCGTGGGTTACGGCCCTTTCCGGATACAACAAAATTTGTTTTCTTGTTTTATAAGAATACACGTAAAGAGATTTCATGTCCATTCTAATATATAAATATCTTGCATCTTAACATCCGCCGATATGTTCTTACTATTCAGGCCATTAAGACCAGTACAAGAGATGATACTTATAACATCGTAATGTACAGAGTTTGCAATATGTTTATAATTATATGAAATGTTTGATTGCTTTGTCACATTTATTTTATTGATATTATTCCTTGGCATTGTTTTTCAAATAGATATAGGAAGATGTGGTATGAGTGCCAATGAGACAACTCTCCATCCAAGTAACAATCTATAAAAGCAAACCATTATAGGTCAAGGTACGGCCTTCAACACGGAGCATTGGCTCACACCGAACAGCAATCTATAAAGGGCCCCAAAAAATACTAGTGTAAAACCATTCAAACGGGAAAACCAACGGTCCAATCTATATAAAAACGAGAAACGAGAAACACGTATGAACTACATAAACATAATCAGTTTGGGACACACTGTCAGTTTTAGGGACTACAGAAAATCTGACTATCAAAAATGCATTTCCAAAATAGCCTATAACGATAAGATTAAGCGTGCGCCACTGATGAGTCTATTGTATATGACCTGCGCGTCTGGCGTACCGAATTATATGCCAGGTTTCTTTCATAAGTTTTAACAACCACTGAATCGATACCTCTGTTAGTGAACGCTTTTCACCGAGAATATCAACAGCCAAGTAGCCGCACTTTTCTGTCGATATGAAATTTCTTTGATACGTTCATTTTCCGTAAATTTTAAACTCTTTATAAAATGCTGAATTATTCGAAAACACTAAGAATTTTCTACCACAAAGCAAAGATTGCCTGACAAATATATGACACATTTTTTCAGAAGTTTTTGGGTATTCAAATAAAGGCAACAGCAGTACACAGCTGTTCAATAGTTATAAATCGATTTCACTTAAACAAATCACAAACCAAAACCGAAGGAAACACATCAACTATAAGAGTAAAACAACGGAATAACAGAAACACTGAACTGCTACAAAAACAAACGCCAACATACAAAGAAAAAGACTATTTGATAACAACTGTTATATTCCTTACTTGTAATGCTCTTCAAATTTGTATTTGATTTTGTCTTCCAACTATTTAAATTTGAGTGCCACTTAGCATTGTGAGCATTGTGCATGCGCGTCTTTTGCTTCTGCTTCTGACAGATAATGGCCACAATCAACAAACTGATTATACTGCTATGGGTTTGGTGCACCTACATAACCAATATATCACCAAGTTATCAGCCTGTTGGTATCTATAATTATTTCTTATTTAATTGACCAGTGAGGCCTCTGTTCCCAAAATTACTTAAATAATATTTATGATTATCAATTTTCCACAATTGTATCTTCTTTCTTTTCTATTCATTTGAAATCTTAGAAAAATGGCGATATAGTGTGTATTGTCAGTATTGGGCATTATGGTTATTTTGTGCCCGACTTTAGGTATACTTTTTGACCTTTTTTGTTGAAAAGGTCTTCAATTTTTTATAAAGTTTTTGGCGAATCAACGAAGAGACATTAATAGTCGAAGTAAGCACCTGGTGCAGTAAAATTGGTACCGTTAATGTTATTATGTATAAACCCCAAAAGTGACATATCGAGATACAATAGGCGCTTGTGTATACCTTATATCCCTAAATTAAAAATTTGAGGTCTGCATCATGAACTTACATTAAAGTTTAAGGTATAAAAGTAGCCTTTCGTGTAAAAACTACGATTTGACCACTACTTTATTTTAAGAGTTCATAATGGAACAATAAATTTTCATGGTCCATATAAGGCACACCTATGGGGGTGCAGATGGGATTTATACCACCAAAAACTCATAAAACAAGATACATATAATCCATCAGGCACTCTTAAATTCAAATGACTGCTGTAAACTTTAATACCCTTCTTACAGAAAACTAAATAAATATAGTCTATGTGGGGCACATACTGTTGTTTTTAAAATGAGGAAGGTCTGACTATAGAATATACGTTTCAAAGTAGCCGGCTAGGCTGTATTCATGTCACTACTGGCCCCCTTTTCTATTCATTACAGACATATTGTTGTATTTGAAGTCCAATAGATGGGACAACAAAATATAAATAACCAATGAAATACAAACTTCAGGTTTTTAGGGATAAAAGAAGCTACTCATCCAAAGAGCCACAAAACGAAAAACAATGTCAGGAAACCTTTTAACTGAGTGAATCGACCTGTTACCTGAAAGAAACTGTCAAACATGTCAATACGCATGTACAGCCTATCAGACTGCATTGAAGTGATTGTTGGGACTACAATTTCCCTGATTATATGCTTCATGTCTATTATCTTACAAGTATTGTAAGCGTTGTACACATTTGTCCCAATTCTTTTTACTTTCACTGACGCATACATAATGTCTGCGTTTGAGTGATAAAAAGTAGCGACAGTAAAAATAATTTGATAATTTGATAAGACACAATTTCTTTTCAGGATTTTCATTCCGGTCATTCTAATCTCTATCTACAAACTAATCTATAGACCATACGTAATTGACCTTATCCTGATACAGTAACTTATGAATAAACCAAAGGCTAAAAATTTAACAATAATCTTTAAGGGGGCTAGAGGGTATAAATCCATTTTTTTAAATATAGGATTTCGCTATTTTTTTTCTATAAATGAACTTTATCATATACTTAATACAAAAACAAAATAAAAAAATGGGGTCACCGTTCATTTAAGCTCATAATCTGCCTTCGAAAGAAGCATGCATTTTTGTTAAGGTATTTTTTTCTGTTGAACTAATAGGAAAAATAGAGGTAATATCGAAATAAAAAAAGAACTAAATTACAGAAATCGCTTAAATTTTACAATTGTTTTAGTTAAAGTACAGCTTATTTGAAAAAAAAAAAAAATAAAATATAGGTCACCGATGAGTTAAAAAAGATATTTCAATTTTAATGCAAAAAAAATGGCATTTTGCACCAAAGGGAGATCAGTTGGAGCTTTTTAATGATATAAACATTTAAAAAGTCATCTGGGGCCAAAACGAATCGACTTTTTTTTTTGTTGATCTTTGTACCGTATATCATAAAGTAACAGCTTATAGTGTAATAAATAAAATTTGTAATGAAAAAAAAAAAATGTTTAAAATTTTTCTGAATTTTTTGTACCCTCGAGCCTCCTTAAATAAAGCTCACCTTGCAACTCGTTCCAAATATTGTCAACTCTGCTAATTTCCTCTGAAGATTTCCGATACTGTCTTACCTCTGAAAGAAATATCGAAAAGGTATAAAACTTAAAATTACCGCAAGACGGTGTTCTGACCATACTAACAGAGACATTTCATATTGTTGACACCGACAGGTTTGTGTCACGGTTTTCGATAGTTATATCAAAAAGTTGTTTTCATCATTGAATGCATCAACTGTACGAGCATGAATGGTTTGAAGGGTTTACTAATTTATTTCATATGCAATCCTTTTCAATGAAGATAGAAAAACCGCCACAAAAATCAATTTGATTTGTAACAGCGTACACATGTAATCTATCATTATTTAAATATTTTGGGAAATTTGTTACTGTTTTATACAAATTACAAAACATACGAGAAAATAAGACAGAGCAATACTTTCGTAAGTTATCTTAATTGTGGCGAAGTGTTTATGCTGCAAAATTCGTAGAGTGTTGTTTTTTCCAATATCAAGTTACTAACATTAAACAAAGTATTAACTACAATATGTAAACATAGCTAAAATTTGAAAACAACGCGTTATAGATTCCATGCGTCTTAAGCGATTATCTTGATTTACCTTCATCGGGAACGCTCAAAGCAGAAAAATTTGAAAGTCAAGAACGAATCAGAACCGAAATAGTTCTAAATAATTTAAAAAAAATGTTTTCACAGATGAGGTTATATTATGCATAACATTTCTTTTTGGAAATCTGACAAAAAATGGTGATATTGTCCTTACCACTAATATTTCTACTTCCCAACATCAAGTTGACTGTTGACAAGTACACAATCAGTATGGTTTTGTACATGCTCTTTACTGATGTTGTCGATTGAATAGTCTACAAGACTGATGATGATAAATCGCACAAGTAGTATTTTTTTATATATATATTATCAAATTTCTTCGTTGCGAGCAGATGTATGGTAAATATATATAGATATCGTTTACAAGCATATGTTGCTCTATATGAGAATTGCGAAATACAATTCCCGTAATCAATCATTGTAGAACATCAACAGTTAGTCTTTAAATTACAATTAAAACATTTTTTTCACTGATTGTACAGGAAAAAGAAGTTACTTTGGAGCAATTTGTTTGGAGAATTATACTGTTCCTAAAAGTTTATGTATTTGAGTGATGGTTATATTATCTTTACATATTTCTTCCCAATATTTAATTCCATTCATTTGGCCTTTCTAATGAATTATGGTTGGTTAGTAATGCATAAGTCCGGAGGCTGCTTGTGGTTTAAACATATGCAGGTTGGTTCTTACTAAGGTACACTTTTTTCGTTTTTATAGCAAATTATCGTTGTTCAATGGCATTTTCTAAGGATTCTGGATGTGAAGCTAATGATTAAGAAAAAAGTAAAATGGCAAAAATACTGAATTCCGAGGATTCAAAATGGAAAGTCCCTAATCAAATGGCAAAATCAAAAGCCCAAACACATCAAACGTCATATTCCTGACTTGGTACAGGCCCTTTTTTGGGAACAAAATGGTGAATTAAACCTGGTCAACCTTCCATAGGTAGTGTCAACCTTTTTCCATATTTAGTTTAAATTGATACAATGGTGATTTTGGGGGGAAATGAGAGGTTGCGTTTTGCTGTTTTTTTGTTTGTTTTTTTTTAGCCCTATAAATTTGCCTGAAATTAACAAATTGAATAAAATGAGACAACTCTCCACAAGAAACCAAAAGTCACATAAAAACAACTATAGGTCACCGTACGGCTTTCAACAACAAGTAAAACCGTTAAAGCATAGTCAGCTATAAAAGGCCCAAAAATTTCAAACAATTCAAACGAGAAAACTAACGGCCATATTTATGTACAAAATAATGAACGAAAAACAAATATAAAATGCAGCAACCAACGACAACCACTGAATTACAGGCTTTTAACTTGGGACAGGCTCATCTTGTGGAAAGTTTTCTCATTGGCAATGATACCACATATTGTTTTTTTTTTTATACATACAGTATATGGTGGGGTTAAACTAGTTTGAAGGCTCCAACCCTCACGCGAACATGGAACAGTGGTGTTACAGTACAACATAAGAACAAACTAGAAAAATCAGTTGAAAATTGCTTTACTCATCAGATAGATACAAAGCAAAACTACATCTAACAAGAACACAGAGTGGACGTGGCAGGGTGCTTAAACATCCTCACAACAAAAAGACACTAAGTACAGATCTGAGAGGACCAACCGTAAGAACGGTTGGCCAATTGTGTCATCATGTTTATTTCAATCAGATAATCCCCTATTTAACTCGATAAAATAGGTCAAAAAGTTAAATAAAAGAAATCAAATATCATACACTTAAATAGCGGATACCGGTGGCTTTGAATGTTTAGAGTTTATGACTTACTAATAATTCATTTATCCTGCTCTGTGTCACGTTGTTCAGTGGAAAAAACTGTCAATCAATACAGAAACTTTTGTGGATGTGAAGATTATCATTAATTGTCAAAATTATAGGCGAAAGAAGTTAATCAATATTAAAATGTTATCTTTCCATTCAAATCAAGGTAATCAACAAACACATAGGTGCATCAACAGAGTAAACGTCTCCTTCTATGCATGCAGCTCCCGCCATGCGAATCTACACTAGTCAAATATTCCAATCAGGAATTAGTCAAAATATCAAAGTCAGGAATAAGACACAATCGATAGATTAAAAGACCGGACGACTATTTTGATATAGGACGACCTAAAACCACATCATTTTTATCTAGAATAACCAAAACGCATACTTTTTACAGCAAACATATTGGCGACCCAAAACGTCAATATAATGCATTTTTTCTTCCATATTAACGTTGATAGTTATTAATGTCTGAGAGAATAATCAAGAAAATTCTGAAAACTAAGTCGACAGTGGTTAACCGATATCATAATCTCGTTAATCGATTTAAAATAAACTAATTAAGAAAAAATAAGAAAAAATGAGGGAATCGTATGAACTTCAAGAGGAGTGAGACTGTTTCGTTAACCAGACAAACGACTCCTACTTACAGTAGATATAATCTTTAAAACAAGGTATTTTTATTCATTGAGATTTATATTTATATTTTTATTTATTTCTATTTTAGAAGACAACTGATAACTTTTAATAAGAATTCTAATAGTGTATTTCATATAATTTTAATAACATTTTATATTTAATTGTATTTTTGAAAGCGATTTTAAAATTGAATTAATTAGAATTTTAACTCTAGAAATATTTTACAAATTAACATGTAGTTTATTGAATATATGTACATGTATTTTTTTTAAAGTTTCTCATAAATAAGTCAACTGTTTGGCTGGGCATTGATTGAATTTTAAAGATATAACTTAAATTTATTTGTATATATGTACTGTATCAATCAATGTGTGACACTCAAATAAAATATATATCTTATAATGCGAACCAACACTCGTCAAAATGTCACAATCGGTAAAAGTAAAGATCAGACTACGTTATAGGCATGTGGTATCTAAGTTCGAAGGCCGCAGAAATATGTCGCTAGTGAGTGAGACACAGACATCGTTTCGGTCAACGTATCCGTGATAGTGACCATTAAATTTATGTAGTGTTGATTTCACTTGTTTTTCCTAACAACTCTGCCTTTTACCAGTTTTTGTATAAGGAGCACATCCATGTTCGTATAGTCTTGATAAGCTCATCATAGACACCAGGATTGAAATTTTGTATTTGCGCCAAACGCGCATTTCCTCTACAAAAGACTTATTAGTGACGCTCGAATAAAAAAAAAAAACGTTAAAAAGGCCAAATAAAATGCATTAAAACACACTAGCGTAATTTGTGATCTAAGATGTGTATATATCTTTTGAAAAAGCAGATGGTATGGTACTGAGAATTCGGAAATTGATAACTGTAAAATGAAATCAACACGTCGTAGGTTGGAGTTTTAGACGTCCATCTGTATCAATATCGAAGAAAAGAAACAGACCTTTTACTTTCGTTGGTAACCTCAATATCAATTTCACTTGGATAAACGACATACAAACACTCATTGAAATGTTGTAATTGAGTGACAGAACATTTTTAATATTAATATATCTGAAAGCAAAATATACTTGTGTTTGTCTTTGCGAAGATTCTGCTGAAATATCAATCCATCAAACTCAAGAAGCATGTTGTAGATCAAAAAGTCCTTTTGTCATATCATCTTTGGTGTATTTGTTGTGGGAATCAGTATTTTCTTAACATAGTAAGATTTTCTATGACACAAAACCGATGCATTTTAATCTTCGTTTCCCAATTTTGCGGAAAAGCTTTATCTTCTGAAACGCTGTAACCCACCTTTCAATTGAACATCGGGAATAGTTGTGTAAAGAGTAGAAAAATCAACGGTTTTGATATATCTGTAATAGTATAAAGATTATGATTGACAATTTTGGAGTAGATCTTTTGTATATTTCAAAATAGTCAAGGTCTGATTGATACCGTGGTTGAATATGCATCATTACAATGATTACAGAGGCTACTCTTAATGTAGAAAGAATAGCGTTGAAACCATGGGAATGGTGTTTAGTCTAACATCTCAAAGACCCGGTTTATTCTAAAGATTTTTGTCAAAGTAAAATGATAGATTTCCAGCGTCTTTTTTGTTAAAGAAGAGGACGGATTTATGATTTTCTGAAACCTCCTCTATGCTGAATGATGTAGGACAATAGTAGGTATTCTCAGGTTTGCTGTGAATTCAAAGTTCATAAGTAGGACATTTATATTTGTAATGAAGAGAGGATAAAGCATTTGCAACCTCTTAACTCTTCGCTACTGTAGATCTTAGATTTTGAATGAGCTTCTGAATGCATTACAGACAGCTTTGATTCATTAAGATAACATGTCTAGTTTTGATTTATCTGGTTTGCAAATAAAAGCATTTTCTGACATAGATCTCAACTGCATTCATCAGTAACCTGGATTTTTCTTCTTGTTAATTGGTGTTGGAATTCGGGATTTCGAGCATATGAATAATTACTCTGTATGTTGCTAATTGTGTACGATGGTTTTATTTCCTTATATGCTTTAATAATCTTTTTAATTTCGACTCCGGTTGATAGTTGTCTCATTGGCAATCATATCATATCTCCCTTTTCTTTATTTGTTTCTTGGATGATCCCAGAAAACCACTGGAATGATGCTTCTGATGGTACAGGTTTCGTCAGTAAAGATATCTCCAACCCGATAGTCAACACTTTCGTGTTGACATAAAAGATCGTTGATTCTGTTTTACTGTTTATTCAACAGGGAATTATTAAAAACCCTAAGGATTTTCTACCATTATGGAAAAGAGCATCCTCGCAAATATTTTACAGCTTTTTTATTTGTGTTTTTTTTTCAGTGATATTTAATCTGTACTTGACTTCGCTTCAAAATAATTACCGGAGCGAGAAACCCCGAATATGACAGCGCTCGTTTTTCCAGGGCTATGCAATATTCCTATATATGGGTAATACATGCAATATGATATTTTAAGTTTTTGTCACACATAATGAAAAGACATGTTGTAGTTTCACAATATTATAGATAGACATTTACCTTTCACATGTTTCAAACAAATAAACAGTAAAAGTCATTTTCAGATAAGAAAAAAAGCAATTACATTAAAATTCTTCCAAAAAATTATTTGTAGGCAAAACACATTTAAATGTTATTTGCACATTCCAGGATACCTATTTCAAAGTTTCGTTAAAATAGTATAATAAAAAAAAATCCATTTAGTGCAGTGTAAATTTAATGTTATGCAATATTATTGCTAAATTAACACACTCAGTGTCATCCACACTTGTAAAGATGA